>PUFA01000091.1:6952500-7461506 GCA_003508835.1 Eonycteris spelaea | reverse complement strand
CTCCTTTAGCTCTGTTAGTAATTGCTTTACGTATTTTGGGGCTCCCTGATTGGGAACATAAATATTAATAAATGTTGTCTTTTTGGTTCATGATTCCCTTTATCATTATGAAGTGTCCCTCAGTTTCTTTCTTTACCTTTTTTATTTTGAAGTCTATTTTGTCTGATATAAGTACCCCTACTCCTGCTTTTCTCTGAATGTCATTTGTTTGAAATATAATTTTTTATTTTTTAAGGCGAGGCAACCCTTGGTAGACCTCACAGATTTCAAGGACCTTGTCAGCTTACAATCCCTTATTTTTTACTTTTTATGCCTATAGCACCTGATCTTCCTAGGTGGTCTCTCATCCAAGTACTAACCAGGCCCGACCCTGCTTAGCTTCTGAGATCAGACGGGATCAGGCTTGTTCAGGGGCATGGCTGTAGACTTGAAATATCATTTTCCACCCTTTCACTTTGAGTCTATATTTGTCTTTGGAGCTGAAATGTGTCTCCTGGAGGCAGCATATGGTTGGGTTTTGTTTTTTGATCTATTCTGCAACTCTGTGCCTTTTCATTGGTGAGTTCAGTCCATTTACATTTAGGGTGATTATTGAAATACCATGTCTTCTTATAGCTATTTTATCTTTTGCTTTCTGGTAGCTCAGTGTTTCCATTGCTTCTTTGTCCTTGTGTTTCTGTTTTCTTTATTTTGATTGGCTTTTGTGGGTTTTCCATCTAGTTCTTCTTGTTTTATGTTATATATTTCAGTTCTGAATCTTTGGTGTGTGCTTACCATTACGAATATGTAAAGGATACACACACACACACACACACACACACACATACATATATATATGTATGTATATATATATAAAGTCACTTTACTCCTAATAATATATCTTGTTGTTGTTATTTTGTTTTAGGTGAGCTGATCCCTTCCAGAATTTCCTATAATGCAGGTCTCATAGTGGAGAATTCCCTCAATTTTTGTATGTCTAGAAAGGTCTTAATTTCTCCTTCATATCAAAAGGTGAGCTTAGCTGGATACATTATTCTAGGCTGGTAGTTCCTTTCACTTAATAGTTTAAATATTTGATTCCATTCCTTTCTGGCTTGTAAGGTTTGAGCTGAGAAGTCCGAGGATAATCTAATGGATTTTCCTTTATAAGTTACTGTTTCTTCTCCCTGGCTGCCCTGAGAATTCTTTGTCATTGATTTTTGATAATTTTAATATAATGTGTCTTGGTGAAGGCCTTTTTGGTTGAGATAATGGGTGTTCTGTTGACTTCTTGAATTCCAAGCTCCAGCTCATTCCTTAGATTTGGGAAATTCTCATCATCAACTATTTGTCTGAAAATGCTTTCTAGTCTGTTCCTTTTCCTCACCTTCAATAATGCCCATTATTCTTATTTCTTCTCCTGATGGTATCAGCTAGTTCTTGAATTTCTCTTTCATTATTTTTTCATTCTTCAGTTTCTCTCTTCTTCCTTCCTATTTATTTCTAGATTTCTGTCTTCGATATCATTGATCCTTTCCTCCAATCTGTCAACTCTATTTCTCAAGCTTGCTATTTAATTTTTCAACTCTTGCAGTGTGTTTTCTTTATCTCTAGAAGATCTATTCCATTCTTTTTGAGGGTTTCAATCCCCTTGCTCTGTTCTTCTAGTTGTTTTTTCAATTCCTGAAATTGTTGATATGTCTCATTTCAGAACTCATTGTTTTTTCAGAAGTACCATCCTGAATTTTGTCATTTAAGTTGCATATTCTATGTTGTAAGCTTATTTTCTGGAGATTTTTCTCTTTCTTTCTGAGATGCCTTGTCACGTTGGTTGTTCATGGTGTTTAATGGACTGTTTCTCCATCTGGGCATGAATGGAAATGTATTCTGCTTTTTTTCCAGAAAGAAGATTTATTATATAGAGGTTTCTCTTTAGCCTGTTGCACAGAAGTGGTTTTCTTTTGGTTTTCAGTAGGTGGTGCCTAAGCCTCTTGGATCCCTGCTTTATATAAAGCTTTAAAAGTGCCTTTTTATTTCCTGATAGATATTTAATCATCCTCACTACCCTCAATTTCAGTCCCTGTCAGTGTTAGCAATAGTTTTGGTAGCATTTGCTCAGATTTCCCTGGGTTTCCGCAGCGTTCCATCTCAGAGGGTATGGGGGGAGGGGATCTCTGAGTTGGAGGATAGGGGCTGTAGCTCAGCTTTGGTTTTGCAACAGCAGCTGGTAAAAATCAACTGTTGTTTCTCTGCTGGCCACTTTTCTGCTTCCTTCCCTGATGACATGGGCCCTCCCATGACAGGGAGCTGACAGCACTCCCAGGCAGGGCTGTTCAGGGAACTCAATACACCTTCTCCCCTCCCCCTTCCTCCTACAGGAAGCTCCAGTGGTTGCAAGAGGCAGCTCTTTGTTTCTCCAAGTCCACCACTCGATGCCCAGGGTTCTGATCTATGTAGCTCTTATGCGCAGATCCCACACTCAGACATGCCGGTGTGCAATTTGGGTGTTTTGTTTTTGTTTTTGTTTTTTTGAGTTTTAAATGTTCAGCTTATTGTTGTTTTAAGGGGAGAGAAATGGAGACATCTCTCACTCCACCATGCTTCCAAAGTCACTCCTCATCTTTTTTTTTTGCACTTTTATTATAGAATGAAACGAATACAAAATACCACTCACAAAAATTATAGCTTAGTAAATAAATTATTATAAGGCAAACACCCTTGTAGCAACCACCCACTAAAGTTCAAAAATTCAAATTTTGCCACTCACCCCAGAAGTGACTTCATGTGCCCCCTTCCCATCACAGACCCTCCATCCCTCCAAATATGACCACTATTCTGACTTGCATTACAATCACTTTCTTGTATCTCTTTGTGGCTTTATCACCCAAGTAAGCATGACTGGTTCCTGTACTTTACTTCTGCCCAGTTTCACTTGTTACGTCTTTTAAGTCTTTTTAAATCTACAGATTCCATCTACATTCCTTTCCTTTTCATATAACTTATCTGTTAAAGATCTTGGGGCATTAGACCTGCAGAGTTTCCCACAATTTGAATTTCTTGATTGCAGCTGCATGAAGCAATCAATGTATTGCTTGCTCTGTCCTCTTTACTTCCTACAAATTGGCAGATGGATCTGGAGGCTTGATTAGTCTCAGGTTCAATTTTATTGACAAAACTATAATTAGCATTTATGTTCTTTAATCAAGAGGCATTTAACTTTGGTTTTTGCTCTTTTTTGATAGTTGCTATCAACTATTTTGGTAGTTGATGCTCTGTGCCTAAAACTGTTAACGTACTGGGGGTTGCAAAATGATGATATCCTCATTCTATTATTTTTATTCATTCATTAGTTGGAATAATGAATACTTAGTTACAGTGATATAATTCATAAAGGAAAATCAAGAAAAATGCTTGATTCTCTCCTTTTCTTCACCTAGTTTCAAGATAATGAATTGGTTCTCAGTTACAATCAGAAAGTAACCAACCAGTTGCTTTACTTAATATCATTTTTGTTCTTAACCAAATTGAAACTCATCTTTGGCTAGCGAAATCTCCTTTAATTTGATGTCAAGTAGACTGTCCTAGCAGTCTTTGATAGCTTCCTTACTCATTTTATATATATAGTCAGACTTGAGATCAGCCAATTTTCTAAGAAGCCGTGGTTTCCTTTGATAAGAAACTTTCTTCCCAACTACCATCTGGGAACTAGGGATGCTCATTACTACTGGGTTAGTTGTTGTTTCTAGAATTTTATAAAACTGAGCTAGTAAGTGCGTATATAAAAACACCTTATAAATTCATAATTGATATTTCCAATTGAAATTAATGATTATAGGGTTTTTACCTATCATCTTCTATACTACACCTTATCTCCTTTCTTCACCAGAATCCTGGTTTTCAAGAACACAGGGTGATAGAATTAGAATACCCTATAACCACTTACTTGTTTTATCTCACATTATACATGTACTTTCAGAATAATAATAATAATACTGCTCTAAAACTACCACTAACACTATCCCTGAAGCAAATGACTAGGACAGGCATTTATAAGATACCTGGACAAGGTGGCTTTTGTTACTACAGAAGAGAGCAGAGTTAACTTTGGTTTGTTCTTAGCTGGTCTTTTGAGAGAACAGAACTTATACCCTAGTCTCATGTTCACTACAGTTCATACTCCACAGTTTAAACATTTTGGAATTTTGCACGTTCATTTATCATCTGCAAAGTCCTTCTAGAAGGGGAAAAAAAAGGCCTTGATAAAAATATAACTGTGAATGACATGACCATTTGTTTTCCTGCAGGGCGAGAAAGTTCTTTGGTTTTAGAAGGCAGGCCCTGAGAGGCTTCCTGCCTCAGCAGACCATCATAAAATTTGTAAAAGAACAAAAATCAATTAAGGTGGTAATCAACAATATACCAAAGAAACTGCACCATGTACCTGAGTGCCAGGTGTCCCAGGTAAAACACTCTTCCTTTTTTTTCCAATACAGCAACTACAGGGCATAAGATGATTCTTATTAATTTAGGGCTAGCCAATGGAGAAGATGGGTTCTCTCTTGAAGTAATAGACTGTGATAATCTCTTCATTTACTAACGCTATGGCAAAATTGTACAATTTACATATTTGCTTTGTTTGTTCAGTGGTCTATGTGTCATTTCTGTCTATTTCTATGAAGCCTGCCTGCCTTAGGAAATTTCTGTATGGCAAACACTGTTTTTGTCTATTTTGCATTATAGAGTATAGTATCACATGCAAATAGATTCTTAATACATGCTGAGGTTAGTGATATTGAATTCACAAACCATGAAAATAAGAGTTTGAAGATTATCATGGGAAAAATAAATGAACCATAAGACACATCTAGATTACTTTGCATCAGGCTGAGTGTCAGAAAGTCTGAGTTCTTGGCCCTGGTATGTACTGGTTATCTGTGTCCCAAGAGATCACTGAACCTCAGTTTTCTCATCTATAAAAAGTGCTGGGTGGAGGATCTATACTCTCAAGTATTAAGATTTTCTTTTGTTTTCTCTTTTATTTTGTGTACCCTTTCCCATAATGCATAACCAGAGCATTAGTTATCCAGAACTTCTTGTGTACCTCTGAAAATCCTTGTAACATGACTGATATTTCTTGCTTTAAGCGGAATGGTCAGTAGACTGGGAATCAGGAGACCTGAGAGTAGGAATGAGTAGGAGTACAAATATTGAAAAGTATCTGGCTCCTATACGATACCCTGCCTCAAGATCTGAAAGAACAACACAGATCCATAGCAACAGGTTGAAGAGGAAAGATCAATGGTTAATTCAAAATGAGGGCCCAAACCCCCCACCCTCCACCCCAGGGTTAATATTTTGAGAAGCCCCTTTAGTGGTGTTTTCCTTAGTCACCATAGTAAGTTCAGCCCATCACTCTTCCACCCTCTTATTCCCCTTCTACACACACACACACACACACACACACACACACATACACACACATGAACACGAAGCATATATCTTTTGAGGCTCATTTTCACCTGCCTACACACCCGCTATTCTCTTCTCATTTCAGACATTTAAGATTTTATTTTCTAAAAACCTATAAAAATCTTTTAGCAATTTAGATTTATTTACCTGAGATGAAATTTTCTAGTAACTCTCTTGAAATTTTGGAGCATTTTAAATTATAAATACTCTTACAGGTTCATTTACAAATGCTTTCTCTTGACTTATTCATAAATACTCATTATACTGGGAAAAAGAAGTTAAGGAGATGAAAAACCTATTTAGGATTTCATTGCTGACTCATGATGTGCCCTTGGAAAGGTCAATTTCTTTCTTAGATGCACTCTTCATATATTTAGAAGATCATGACACAGCTCCTAAGGATATGTTTCTATGTCTTCCTCTCCCACATAAATATCCACAGCAACTAGCCTGGCTGTTAAATTTGTATTTAAACACCTACAACATAGTTGTTAGAAGCTAACATTATAGGCATAAGCTTTTAGATCTCACATCTGAGAGTCCGGAACAGGAAATGAAACTTCATAGGATCAGAGTCCTGTGAAGAACTAATTTTAGAGGCTATGGTTAAGACACTGTAAATGAGATAGAAACAAATCCAGATTCTGAAGCCAATGCTACACCCTTTCATGCAAGGCAGATGGGAATGCAGGCCATCAATTAACCTTCTGGAAAGCTCCCATTGCCTTCAAGTGACCCATTATTTAATTTTAAGAATCTCTACTAAGGCAATAATGGATTTATCTATTGAAATACTATCACAGAGTTGTTTATAATGGTAAAAAGTTCTAACAACCAAAACAAGAGAAAAGATTGGTTTAACACAATGTGGTAATCCATATAATGAAAAGCTACACAGATGCTAAAAAAAAGCTGCAAAATATATTTAACAGCATTGAATATTCAAGACATATTGTTAATTGACAAAAAGTAAGTTAAAGAGTTCTACTAAAAATTATAGCTATGTATGTGCATAGAGAAAACTAAAAAACATGTCAAAGCTGTTCACAGTATTTTCTCTAGGTGGCAGCATTAGAAGTGATATTTAATGTACTGTACAAATGTTTTAAATTTTTTCCATTAGAGATTTATTTCTTTTGTGTAAAAGAAAAAAAGTTAAACAACAAAGAAGTAAAGTCATTTCCTATGGCAAAACAACAGTCGAGGAATGCAGGTCAGACTGCATGGTAAGCAACATAAAGTATAATATCAATGTCAAAGAAACAGGATTCTCAAACTCCCTGCATCCTCTTTGTGTAGGGAGAGACTGGTTACTTCATTCACAGCCATACTACCATCATTCTCTTAGGGTGCTACGTTAGGTGACCAGGTGCCATTAGCCAAGGACTAACAGACAAATAACGTATCATTAATCACTAGTTATTAAGACTTTTAACTCTGTTTTTGGTTTGATCATTCGTGTTTGTTTGTTTGAGTTTATATGAACTTGAAATAAAAAAATAAAGACATGGACAAGGGAAAGATATTAACCACACAAAATAAGTAGGAATACAAATATTACTCATCCTCTCTCTTTTTTAATTTGATGGATTGATTTGTCCCAGAGTATGACTGACTAGATCATCAATCTTCTTCTACATTGTCATACAAACCTAAAAGGGAGAAGTGTTTCTCATGGCAGATTCTATGATTTGACAAAGTAAGACCTTGTTTTTTCCTGAATTGACCTCAATCCCCTTGGATTCACAATCTTCCACTTTCAAGCTACTATAGCTTTTGCATAGTTACCAGGGAAGTGAAGACATCTACAGAGAACTCAGTGCTCCATTGGGGGTTTACTTTACACAACTAAAATTCCAGTCCTTCACAATTGCTCAGGAATTATGAAAATACATAACTTTTGCTGATTGAATTAAATGAACCTTTATTTACTTCCATCAGCCAAATGATTTGTACTGGTGCATTTGTTTTGTTCTTGTACTCATCCTTTCATTCTCAGAATCAAAAAGGGCAAAATGCATACAACTAACATTAATGCTGAGCCTAAATTAAAACACAGAATTCAACTTATATCTTAGTTGAGAAAATCCATTTTGGTATTTTGCCTGCTCAATGCTTGGCTGACTCTCCATATCAGAACTATTCTTCAGCAAGCAATAGACACACGAAGCATGGAGAAAGTTATTGAATTCCAATAATGTGGTTTTAAATTTACCCTCATCGCCCTTTTCCAGAAGCCCCTTTGGGAAATAAAAATGGATCAAAATAATGTATCTGACCACCAAGTGCAGCAGGCATCCATTATTAATGTCCCAGTGACACACAAAACGGAGGATGAAGGATCCATTTAAACAGTTCTACAACGCTGATTCAGGCTCCTTAAAATACATTGTACTTTACTTTTGAAATCAGCAACCAGCTGAGAAACAAATTCAATTTCAATGAACTTTCCAAACCTCCAGATTAATTTTACCTATAACATTTTTAACCTCATTGCTTACTTAGATTGACTATAAAATTAGTGGGGAGGAACATTCTTCTCTCTGATTACACACACAGAGTTCTACTTAAATCAAATGATGAGAAGGCCTTCAGAAAGATCACAAAAGGAAAAGCAGAATCAATAAATGAGCTCTGAGTAAGCACAAATATCAACTGAACCTCAGGTCATTTCTTTCAACATTTAATACATGATTAATAAGCTTCTTCCTACAGTATCTTAAGTATCATGCCCCTCTACCATATTTAACCTCAGACAGAAAAGGTATTGTGAATGTCTAGTAAAAATTCTGATGTGTATAAATAAATTAATAATGAGTAATAAAATTAAAGAAACAAAAGGAGTGACTAGGCTAGAATTAGAGAAATTAAAAGTAAGGAAAGTTACAAGAGAGATTTACAAAGATAGACAATTTATATTATTTCTCTATGATTTAGACCTTGCCTACTTCCAAAAAAGGGGAAATTGATGGTGGTTTTCAAATAGTAAACTATACTATTAAAATTTTTTAGGAAGAAAAAAGAGAAAATGATGAACAAGGCACTTAAAATGAGATAGTTGCTGCACTCAGGCACTCAGTTCAGCTCTATGGAAGGAGGAAAAAACGTGTGGCCAGAAATAAATGGCTGAAGAAAAAGATCTGGTGTGGGAAATTCGAATCACAATGGAATTATCTATAGTTGCTACAAGAGGGTAGCAGATTTCTATGAGCAGAGTGAACTAAAGACCTGGAACATCTAAAAAGGGACGATCTTGCTTCTTTAGAATTGCATGGTGTCTTCGTGACAGTAATTTAGACTTTGAGTGGAAAGCAGAAGCAACATTCAACTGAGAAAGTCGAGTAGAAGCCTAGCTTAGAAAGGGCTGAATTTGAATGAGAGAACTTTGACAACAAGGAAATTCTTAAGGAATAATTATCTCTGGAACTAGTGAAATGTGGATTCTAATTAAACTTCGTCCATGTTGCTTGTCCACTTACACTATATGGAGGATTTGTGCTCTAGATTTGCTCACATGAATGTCAACAAGGTTCTTGCACTCCAAGCAGAGGGAAGAAGGTATGTGTAGGATGATACGGTCCAGAGGGACCTCTCTTCTTCTTTTATGTTGGTCAAGACGATCAGTAAATCTGAAGAGCTTTCTATTAAACTGACCCTAGGGTTTCATCATAGAGCGGTGACAGAGCGAGGATTGGACGGGCTAGCGTGGCTCCAGTGATTTCCCTCAGCCAGAACTGAAATAAATAAGTAGATGTTGCCTTAAAATGGGTAAACATTCTGTCATTATGTGATCAGGGCAAGAGGCCATCTTCATGTTGGAAAAGAAGCAAAGCAACTAATTGTAATTGTATCTGTTCGCTATAGAAAGAATAGGCCTATTCTTAGGGGGAAAATATTGGTATGGATATGGCTTAAGATCTATAAACAGGCTATATAAGTGGTAGAATGAAAGCTGAAAACAACTATGTGAGTAGAAAGTAAAGTACACAAATAAAATATACCAAAACATTTCTGGGGAATATGACTATATGTAATTTTTTTCTTCATATATGTATCTGTATGTTTATTTATATAATTTTTCATAAGGAATAGGAAATACTTTCTGAAAAAATAATCATTTGGCAGGTTTTGTTGCTTATTTGTTCTTCAGCATATACACAAAGTCCTTGCCTGTTAAAAATAGGAGGCAATGATGAATGCATTTTAGCAGAAAGACATGGTTAGTTGTAGTCATAGAAGAGCTGGGTAGAGGAAAGGGAAAATAACACAGTCATTTGTGTAAGAGCCCTAGGTGATAGCCCACACCAGATTCCCCATTAGGTGCTCTGCCCACAAAGATATTACAGCCAAGTCCTCACCCATGAACTCGCCCCGAACTTCCTTTAAATGTGGCCAGAATACATTTTGTTTTTCAAACTGTGGGAGGTCAGCTACACTGCAGGGCAGTTGCCAGAGTTTATGGAATGACGGAGATTTCCGGGAGAGGCAACTTCAATAAAGGAGTGTCAAGTAACATACAGCAAATGTAAATTGACACCAAGGCTGGAATGACCAACCCTCAGAAGGACTATAAAAAGCCAGTAGAGTCGCACATCTCATCAGTGGAACTTTATCTGCCTTAGAGCCAGACCAAGTCTGGGAGTTGTGACCACTTCAGCTGCCAAAGAGCTGGCAGTGCCCTGACCCACCCCAAGCAGGAGACTGATGTCCTAGAACCACCTCGCCTCTTGTGTTGGCACCAAACGAGACATAGGCCAGGCCAATGTCATTTATAACAGTGCATCCTCCACTTCACTTGTACAGCCAAGGAGTGGTAAAACATACTTATATACCACGCAAATGGCCAGTGGAAGGATTTCTTTAAATTTTTTAAAAAATATATTTTTCAACAGAAGCAATATGAGTTCGTTGCAAATGAAGTTAGGAAAGATAAGACAAAATCTAATCAGGGACCGTGTCTTTCTTAAATACCACTTAACCCCTAGAGCCCAAAACAATGCCTGACACATAGTAGGCACTCAATAATCACTGAATGAAGAATTAATCACCAATAATCTATTCTTCATACAAAGTGGTATATAACTTTCTATTTAGTGTTCTATATTTGTGGTGTTCTTCATTCAATGGCACATCACAAATATTCTTTCATATCAATAAATATGTTTCATAACTCTTTATGGCCACATAATATCTAATTTTATGAAAATACAATTTTTTTAAACCAATCCTTTATAGACGGATGTTAGGCCTTGGCGTGTCATTCTCTTAAAGGCATAAATACTCTACTGGTCAATCAACAAATTCTGCTGCTTTTTCCTTTTGTTAGAATTTTAAGTTCCTTTTCTGTCTTATCACTGGATCCCCAGAACCTAGTATGTGACCTTCTTATGATCAATAAAGACTGAATAAACAATCATTCCTGTCTCTCACCTTCTTTTGATTCCTATTTCAACTGCCCCGCTCCTGTCTGAACTACTGGCATAGACTCTGAGCTGATGTTTTCCCCCAAAATATCTAAACTACCTTTACTGAATTTAATACCAACAAATGCCCCTTGAATTATGTGATGAATTACCCCTTTTGTTATGTGATTCCCTTGCTCAGAACTTAAAGGTACCACAATGCTAGAATCAATTCAAGTCTTTATTCTAGTTTATCAAGGACCACCATGAAAGAATCACAGAATCCTTTAAAACAGGAAACTCTTAGAGATCTTTCAGTCTAAAAACATCATTTCACACCTGAGTAGTAGAAGCTTAGGAGGCTCAATACTTGCCAAGGATATACGACTTGTTAGTGGCAGAACCCAAGTCTCTGGCCTGCAGGCCACATCTTGCTCCTTCAGGCCACACTGGCTGACTTCCAGTCTACCTTGCCAGCTTTATCTCCTACCCAGATTCAGAGGACACCATTTCCAGACCATCCCTGAAATAAACCTGACTCATTCTGGCTCTTGCCTTTTGCTCACAGCGTTAATGTTGCCTGAATTGTCCTTCTGTACCCAATCATATCTTTTTTAAGGCCGACTTCAAGCCCTGCCTCCTGTACAATGCCTTCCCCAAACCAAACTGAATTCTTTGTTCTCTGATCTCCAACAGCGATTGCCTGCCCCTCTCATTCCAGCACTTGATTATATGTTGCCTTGTAATGGTAAACATTTCACAGCTGAGTGAAGTAGCTTGCTGCATGTGTAAGAAGGAAAAGAAGGGTGGAAAATGAAAAACCATCACTAGAATGTGCTGAGCCAGCCAAATATATTCTGATACTGGAACACACCACTTAATAAGCACAGCCACTCTGCATTATGCCTTGATGTTTCCTTTTACCCTTTCTTATTTTAAATTTAGAACTTAATTTGAGGGCAATTTTCTGGTTTGCTAATTGTAAAGACTTACACCTAAAAAGCAAAGTTGTTTCTTACACATTAAGGCGCTAGATGGTAAGGTCTTTGAGAGGAATGAGTGTGCCTTACTTATTTCATATTTACAAGACTATAAATTTTTAAACAAGTCTGACTACTTTTTTATAAGTAATTCTGTAATTACCCAAATTGAGGTTTATTATGCTATGATTATCTGACTGGTATCAGTGACAAAAAAGCAATTGTTGGATGGATAGACATAACGCTGACCAAGCTAGAAAGAAGATGGTCAAGAATGTTACTTAATGACATTGCCAAAAATAAACAAACAAAAACATTCTAATATATTTAATCTACCTAAGCTAGTCACCAGTGTTTCTTCCTACACTGTAACTCATGGAAGTGCTTAAACATTTTAAATTTTTTCTAAGTAGTGTATGTGTGTATAGGTGCATACAATTATACATGCACACACTGAAAAAAGAGACTGAGAATTTAAAGTAAAAGAATGAAAATGATATATACATACAAAAGATAGTTATGAATACCATAAAACTGTTATTTATTATTAATATATTGACACACAGATTTGGGTTTGAATGTCTCTTTATGTATTTCTAAATCAGGATCTGGGTAATTGATATGTTCATATAATTATTGACTGATGAATGGACCATCTCCACTTATTGGCCAACAAGTCTACGTGTGTCTAGATACTTACAATGTACACAAAGTCAAGTTCAGATCTTACAACCATAGCATGACTGAAATTCTGGAGTGGGCGGCAAGAAGGAGATTCAGATTACATGGATGTGATAGGGGCTGGTCTCTCTAACAGAACATTCACCACAATCTTTATAGTCTCTTTTTATTTTCAATTTCTACACCATGGCAGAACAAATAGAACGATGACATTTGTTTTATACTCTACTACAACGCTGATTCAATGTTCTTAGGATAGTTCTATTAAGTTTTCTACAGTTATAATCCCTTCCATTCACCAGGACTTTAGGACATTCCTTCAAGTCACTGACAAAGAAGCAGCTATATTAATCCAAAAGGCTTTATACATCCAAAAGCAATATTTCCTCTCAAAGTTGTCTCTCTGTGGAGTAATCTACTTTTTTCAAAAGTTCAGTTAAAACAGATATTTCTAGAATTCCACTTTAAAAACTGTTTGCAGGACAAGTTCACAAGTTGCATAATAAAATGAATACTGTGTCTTCACATTTATTTCTTATTTTGATCAAAGATTAATATCCAGCTTAATAACCCTGTTTATTTACCCAATACTTGGCCCTAAATAATTTTTGCCTGTTTTAAAAAAATTATTTTATCATTAAAAGAATAAAAATTAGGCACCACTGAGGACTGTTAAAAGTATGGCGAAGTCTCTAAAGGAGATATCAGACATGAATTTTCAAACTACTGTGCATATTACTGAATAGTTATTGTGCACAGAAGTATATTTATACCTTATAACTGATTAACTAAATGGAATAATTCAAATTTACATATATCTCATAAATAAGATATACATATAAATTATGCATGTAACATATGCCTTGTACCTCACACTCAATAAATATACTTTTTCAATAATTGTTCATAAGGACAGGATCGGTATTGATTTTTCCTTTAGCCTCGGGTTCCAATATGACTTGACCCAGCATTATTGATACTGTCTTTATTAAAATTATGATTTTTTTATCATGGATTTGTCTGCTTAATTTTGGCTTTTAAAAATATTGCATTATAATATTGTTTACTTTCCTTGCTAAGTTTTTTTCTTTTTGTCACATTCTTAAATTTCGTGCCTGAAATAAGTTCTTCACTTTCTTTAACCTAACCTCAACCCTGCTTTGGCTAACCCAGTAATTTGAAGAAGATGAGAGATGCAGAATCTCCCACACAGAGCCTGGCCTATATCATCCACTGACAGCAAACCAGTAGGCATGTGAGATAAATGCGTACTGCACTGAATTGTTGAGTGGCTTATCATGAAGCTAAAGTTAATTTATATAGCAATGACAACTGTAGGTGTATACAAATTAAGTATTTGGAGCTAGCAGACTCTAAGAGTTATCATTATGTTGTTCAATGTGATTATGTTACCTACTACTTTGCTGGAAAAACAAAGTAGAGGTTATAATAGATAGTATTATTGATCTCTAACAGCCAATGTTCCTCCATTTGGAAGGATTATACTTCCTCACCCCACTGATACCAGGTTTGGTCATATGACTTGCTTTGGTCAATGAAATGTGAGCCAAAATGAAGTAGCTGAAATTTTAAGAGCCATGGAGTAGCTCTGTAATCACTCTTTCCTTCTTGATTTGAGGAGCTCCCAGATGGAGCTTCTACTTCAGTCTGGTTGCAAATGATAAAGATTTGGAGCAATGCTAAGGCCCAGCCTGTGATCCCCTGTCACTCAGCTCTGCTAGGGTTATCTGTCTTCCCTTTCTTCAGCTACTGTCCATGGCCCTGATCCCTCAGCTCATTCCTGCAGCAGCCCAGGCCCACTGGGTCCCGTAGCACAGCTTCCTGCTTGCTGCCTATGATCTCTCTTCAGTTGTCACTCCAAGAGAGCAGCCATCTCCTTGGGGTGGCAGGGCCAGGTTGTAATGTGAATGTGTATTGTAATGTGAACAATAAATATAGTTTGTTGTTGTGGGCCACAAAGATCTAGGAGTTGTTTGCTGCTACAAAATAACGTAATGAAAGCTAATTGTACCAGAGGAAGTGACTATTAGGAAAGAGAAGGTAAGCCTACCACAATTTGAAGATGATATGACTGTAGGCTTGGAAAACCCCAGCAAAGAAAAAACAATCAGATAATAGAGTAAAAAATTATTACCTATAAATCAATAGTTATATGTACAAATAATAAGTTCTTGGGAGCTATCACTAAAGATTCCACTAACAACATAGATCAACAAAGACAAAACACCTTGGAATAAATTAAGAGAAATGTGAAAAACCCAAATGAAGATGACTTTAAAACACAACTGAGGAATTTTTTTTTTCAAAATGAACACATGGGATAACAAAACATGTTCTTGAATAGAAAGAATTCACATCATTAAAAAAGCAGCCCTCCTCCTAAATTATTTTATAAATGTAATTCAATGCCTAATACAAATAAGAACAGGTTTTTATTGAGGGTTGAAGAATGGGGATAAGAAATACTCTGATTTTAACATATAAATGGCCAGACATGAATAGCCAGAGGAAAAAAAAAATTTAAAAGAGCGATGAGGGCAGAGTACTTTAGCAAATATTAGATATGAGGTCTCTTAATTAAAACTATGTAATACTGACACATAAATGCAGACAGACATTTGGAAAGAATAACCCCAGAAACAGACTCAAATACACATAGGTATTTCAGCCTGTGATAAAGGAGGCATCTCAAATAAGTGGAAAAAGTAAAAGCTAGAAAAATATGTGGAAAAATATAAGTTGAATTCACTGTGTACTGAATAAATTCCAAATGAATCAAAAATTTAAATGTAAAAATTAAAACGTAAAAATTATTATGAAAAATAAGTAACTGATTTACAACCTTGGAATGGGGAAAGTTTTCTAGATTCAAAATCCAGAGCAATTAAAAGGAAGAAAAATGACTACAATGGAAAAAGAAATGGAAAGGAAACTTCTGTGTAGTGAAGAAAAATTATGCCTTAAGCAAAGTCAAAAGACAAATAACAGACCAGGAAAAAATATATATTGCAGTTCATATGCCAGGACTTGGCCCCCTAATCAACACTGAGTTCCCACAAATCAATAAAGAAAAGACCAACAGCACAACTTAAAAATAAGCAAAGGAAATGAACACAGTTCATATAAAAAGTAATACAAATGGTTCCTAAATATATCAAAAGTTGCTCACAGTCAGAAAACCTTCCACATAGTAAGAGATATATAAATGTAAAATATACCAAAATATCATATTTCTGCTATAAGTTAAAAATTCAAAAATTTGATAACACAAACTATTTGCAAAGGGGTAGGAAAGAGGCACTCTTATGCATTTCTGGTTGGCAAGTAAATTAGTACTACCACTGGGAGACCAACTTGGCCATTCCTATCAAATTTCAAATGTATAAATATACATTCACTTGCAATCCTACTTTTTATAATTACATCTCAATATATTTACCCTTTTGTGAAATGACTTATGTTCAAGCTAATTTACTGCAATACAATTTGTAATATCCAAAGATTGGAAACAGACTAAATGTCCATCAATAGGGGACCAGTTAAGTAAATTATGGTACACTCATTCAGTAGACTACTACAGAGCAATTAAAACAAATGATGATGATTTAAAAAGCTCTCTATATTCTGACATAGAAAGATCCCCATTAAGTTTAAAAAGCAAGGTATGAAACAGTATGTATAGAATAACATAGAGGAGAAATAAGTAAATTCATATTTGCTTATAAATGTATATATAAACTCTCTAAAGATTTTCAAGAAACTAATAAGAATAAGCAGGTACCTGGCTGGGGTAGGGAAGGGAGAAGCAGGGCAAAAGGGTCAATCCTCTGCACTGGAGGATGGATGGGGGACCTTGCACTGTGTATCTTTTAATATTTTTAAATTTTTTAATCTGTGACTCTACTTCACATTCAAAAATTTAAGACAACAAAAACCCTTAACTAGTTTTCTGTGAGTAGTTTAAAGCTAAAGGACAGTGGTCTAATTATATTGGCTTCAATAAAAGCTCCCCTTGATGGATGCTTGTGTTATAGTCAGTAGTCGAAAGAGAGCATCATTCCTTACCACCAGTCTGCTTTGAGGAATATTATCTTATTTCTCCATCTAAAATATCCCCTTCTATCTAAGAGATAAAGCAGCTTATCCAAGCACTTCAATTCGATAATTTCACCATTAGAGCACTTCTGATACTATTCTTCTTAGCACTTTTAAAAAGCTGAAAACTTCAATTGAACAGACTGCTCATTACAAGATGAGATGCAATTTATACATTGATTGAAATGGCTTGATGAGGACCTTAATAATCTTTTGCTTTGAATGAGGGGCTTCAGTACACAGAAAGAAAAAGCCCACTCAAAATGATAATGGTGCTCAGAATAGTACTATTAGTTCAACCAGTCAGTAATAAGGCATATTTGCGTCATTATACTGGGGTGCCTGTCATTTTCCAAAACAGCAGTAATAGGATACTGTCATTAAGTCATAGAACATTCTAGAAGAGCTGATGGGAGAAAATGTTGAAGATATCAGGTTTTCTGCAAGAACTGTATCTATATAAACATAAGTACAGGGAAGACTAAGGGACTAATAAAGACAAAGAGACAGGACAGTCTGATGAAAGTAAAAACCTGCATTCTACTTACATTTTCTTATTAACTAGCCCATTATTGATTCTGCCTGAGCTTCAATTTCATGATTTGTAAAATGTGGATGATAATACTTTATCTGCTATGGTAGAGACTCTACTGTGTACTCACCAAACCCATTTCTTTTTCCTTCTGGGAACAGGGCTAACCCCCATTTCCCTGGCACACCAAGGTGGGGTCATACAACTGAGTACTGGCCAATGAAATGTCGGTGGAAGTGATACACTTCATTGGCAAGCCTGATGCTTAAAACCTACTTTGAGATTTTTTATGCACTCTCTCTTCCTTGTCTGCTGGCTGGATTAAATGAACACTTGTGTAACCTATCATCCAGCTCTAGAATTTCCTTCCTTTCTAAGCTGAGTTTCCAAACTGTGTCTAATAGTTTCCAAACTGTTTTGACAAGGAAAAGAAAAGCAAGGAAAGACGTATAGAACTATTTAACTACCAACTATATTGAGTGGTATATTGACTTTAGTTCAGAACCTCTAAAAACCTTTGCCAGTAATGCAACCAAATCAGCCTGACCTCCTACCCCCAAACCCCTCGAGCTGCCCTCGTCTCGATGGTGACTGAAGCTAATTTATTCTCGTGGTCAAGTTGCTGAGGTTTCACTGTATAGAAAGGAACAGAGGCGTGTAAATCCTACCTGGGCCTGAGGTGCTGTAGGCTGCTTCTCTCTGAGCAGGAGGTTCTACACACAAAATTATTTTATTTCTCTGACTTGGGTTCTATAAGCATAATTTTGTGGTTACTGTTATTCGCAATCCCTGCAGGTGCCTTCCCTGAGTGTCACCATGGAGTGTCTTCTGGCAATAGCACTTCCTTTGAGTAATGTCCAGCTCATGACAGGGCTGAACAAAAGCTCCAGTTTCTGGCACAGAGGCAAATATTTGTTCATTCATTCAACAAATATTTATTGAGCTCTGAGAGTGTAAGGCATGCCACTAGGTAATATATGGGACATGGAGCATGGTAAGCAGAATGAGAGCTCTAAGAAAACTCCAAACGTGTGCAAAAAAATCAGTCACGAAGACACACTGTTTACAAAGTAAACGGTAAAACTCTGGAAGAATGAAACCGGATTTACATTATTAAATAGTTGCTACCTTTGGGAAATAGAGGAATGAATTTATTTAGGGCTCTGATATCCTTAGAGATCCTGTGAAGCCAGAAGGTGCCCTCTTAGACTCCACTGTTCACATACCCCTGAACCTGATCCTAAGTGTGTTAGAACCTGAATAGGCCTCTCTTCCTGACTACGGTAGCTTCTTAAGGGCAGGGACCAGGTTGTGTTGTTCACCTTCAAATTCTCAATGGCTGGCATATGACAGAGCCTCAATAAATAACTGGTAAGTAATCAACAAATATATGCTATCTAAAATTTCAACCAAAATCTAAAATAAAAGCTTAAAAAGTGTCCTTTTAGAATATGGAATTTCCCTTAATATGAAGAAGCCCATGCCTTAAGATGTTGATATTCATGTTAACTTGATTATTGAGTAGCTCTAGGGATTCTAAACAGATAGATTCTTTTTTTATAAAATGAATGTATCTACTGAAAAATGAATGTATCTACTAGAAAAATGGTTCTTGTACCAAACTCAAGAGTTATCAGTTATTATATATATATATATATATATATATATATATATATATATATATATATATATAGAGAGAGAGAGAGAGAGAGAGAGAGAGAGAGAGATCTATATGTATCTATATACATATAGATCTCTCTATATATAGATCTATATCTACCTATATATATATATACACACATACATACCTACAGGACAGATATTCAGCCAACGTGCAGCAGTGAGGCCACACCTGTTATTTACAGTTGGCATCCACTCTGATTAGCTAGTGCTCTTTTCATGCTATGTATTAAATATATTACTATCAGGCATTATGTAGAAAGGATACTTACTGTAAAATGACAATTACATAAGAATGGAGGAAAGATGGCTACAGAAACCCTGCCACTGCGAAAATGGAATTGTAGGAGGATATCTGAAAACCATTAGTGAATTCTACTTATTCCTTAATTAATAAAATATAGTAATAAAACACTTACACGTTTTATTTTTGTATAAACACCTTAGATAGAAACTTCCTAAAAAATAAAAGCCTTTAAAAGAAAGTTGGAGTAACTATATTAACATCAGAAAAAGTAAATTTCAGAGCAAAGACTGTTACCAGAATAAAAAGAGTCATTTTTCATGATAAAAAGATAAGTTCATCAAGGAGATATAATCCTTAAGTGTCGATGCATCTAACAAGAGAGCTTCAAAATACAAAAAGCAAAACCTGATTGAACTACTAGGAGAAATAGACAAATTCATAGTTATAACTGGGTATTTCAATATCCCTCTCTCAATAATTGATAGAATAAATAGACATAAAATCAGTAACAATACATAACGAGAGAAAGTTTGAACAGCACTAGTAACAAACTTGACCCAATTAACATTTAGGAACTCTTACAAACAACAGCAGAATACACATCCTTTTCAAGTGTCCATGGAACATTTACCTAGATAGATAATAATCACAAAACAAGTCTGCAAATCTCAGCAACTTTGAAAAATTTCAAGTCATAACAAGTCTGTTCTTTGGTTACAATGAAAATAGATTAGAATAGTAAAAACTAAATAACAAAAAGACCTCTGGAAAATCTGCAAATATTTGGAAATAAATAATATACTTCTAAATAATCTATGAGTCAAAGAAGAAATCAAAAGGTAAATTACAAAGCATTTTAAATGAATAAAAATAAATATACAACACATAAAAAACATGTTGCTGCTATAGCAGTACTTGGGAGAAAATTTATAGCACTAAACACTTCTATAAAAAAATAGAGAAAACTCTCAAATCAAGGACCTCAGATTCTAGCATAGGAAGCTAGAAAAAGAAGAACACTAAGATAATACACACTGAAACCCCAAAACTATAATATACACTTGATCATTGACAAGCTATCCAGGGATGAAACTTCTCAAGGACATCCCAAACCCTGCTAATTAGCCATCAGGATGAATGCCCACAGTCACCGAATCTGATAAACCCTGTAGGAGGCACTTGGCAGAAACCATAACTTCTTTCTAAAAGACCAAAGTTAAGAATTGAAGGAAGGGCATAACACATAGAAACTGGATTTATTCACAGGAAGTAACACTGGACGATCATGCATTTAATGAGTCATCTGTCATATTTTATGAGAATATTTGACCCTTGTTACTATTGGTAGGGGTTTAAGGCTAAACTTTCATTGAAATGAGTGAATGTTTATTAAACAATTACAAGGAGCCACACAAAATTGCCATTTTAATAGGCCCCAATTGTCAAATATTGGCAATTTCATATGGTTCAAGCTGAAAATTCCTGAGACTGCAAGAAATATAAATGTTAGAAAAGCAATAATATTAAAGCTTTTCAGGTTTATGAAATTGACATAATGTACAAAGAATAGAATAATAATCTTTTCAACTTTTTTTTTTTTTTCATTTCTTAAGTCTCGGACCAGAAAACTACACTAACAGGTTTAACATTTTTCCTCTGGAAAACCTTTCCCCACCAAAGGCACAATTTAATATCCAATATGTCCAATAGGCCACCCCCAACACCTACCACACGGATATCCTTCTAGAGGCATGTGATCATATACATATACATGTATTTTCTTGATAATGAAATGGTAGTTTTTGCTCCTGAGAAATTTATCCAAGGTTAAGCAATGCTGGTATATTCAGTTTAAGAATCTGACATGCAAAGAACCATCAAAGCATAATTTAAGTCATGACTTCTTATTCATTTTACACATAGATTACTTAAAACTGATCAGCTTTTGAAGTATGTGTTAAATCATTTCAATTACAAAATCCAGTTTGCACATGATTCAGAAATATGTCTGTCATATGATATGAGGTACACATATGAATTTGAAATTATGCTAAATTAAATAACACACTTAGCATCATTTATAGCATTTACATATTATTTTTATGTGCTAGACACTTTGGAAGCCAAAACTAAATTTGATACTTTATAATGTAGGTCATCATTGAAACAACAAAAGCAATAATACTGCAGCATTTTATGCTACATATACTGATGGGGGGCACAAACATAAGGCTAAGTGAGCTTATTTGGAAAAAGTACTGTTGATTTTCATGTTAGTGGTTTTAAAATATCTGAAAGCTACACTAAGAGGCTTAACATTTTTCCTATTCTTTCCCATAAACATAAAAAGTCTTCCTTTTGGAGCTACAATAAGGGAAATAAAACAGAGACGAGGGAAGTAAATTTTAAAGAGGCATTTTACCACATGACAGACAAATCACACTTTGTGTGACTCCAGCAGTCTCCCTTATGTCCTAGAACTTCAGTGCACTTGAATAAGAACATGAAGACTGTCATTTGCAACCATGTCAAGGTAGGGAGTGAAACAGAGTACCCACCAGTACGGACAGGCTGTGTGCAGGAGAGGCACTTGAGACTCTCATGTGCAAGTCTGAATCTGAATAGTTTTATGACCTCTGTCCATCTTATAAAGAATTGCACGTAAACAATGTCCTACCTGAACTGTGTAGCAAGAGGAGGTCCAAAGTACTGTGGGGTCCTACTCAGGCTGCTGTAATTTCACGTCCCTCAGCCAAGTCATCCGCTTCTGTCAGTTACTCCACCTCTAACCAACAGGTTGAAGCAGGGCACAGATAGCCCAGATCTTGTAACGCAGGTAGATTTGCTTTTTAACCAGCCCTTGCTGGTTAACCGGCTTTACAGATAGAGAATATAAAGCACAACATATAACTTTCTTTCCATACTTGAACACATACAGGCTTTGGGCCTAACTGCCTAGAGGCTTGTTATGAACTGTAACTATAGTAAGGTTTCAGATCCTCAGTCTCTCAGCTCCCAGACTGCTAACTGGAATTTCAGTCCACATGTGCCTTTCACAATTAGCAGGGTTATTTTAGGCACTGACCTAAGTTCTCAGAGAATGTAAGCTGATGGCAAAGAAGTCTCTAATGTGTCAGTTGCTTGGTTACAATAGAAAGCTCATTTGAGAAGCTTACAATCTGTATGTAGCGCTTCCTCGACTCCCCACTCACTACAAGTGGTTTTACCTCAGCTGAGGAAAAACACTGAAATTGTACACCTACCTTTTCATACTCACAGAGAGCTTAGACCCATCATGAATAATAATTCAACAGAGGCATGCAAGTGATTTGGACAGCTGTTATAAAACAATTTTAAGTTTTGACTGGCAGCATCCAGTCACGCAGTGTATTGCTCCACAAGAAGTTCTAGTAAAAGCAAATTAATTGCCAAGAATCTTATCAAGATTATTCATCCCCTTCCAGACTCTCATAGAGAAAGCTGTAAATACAAAAATATTCTAAATTTTTTCATAATTATAAATGTTAGTTTCCCTCTACCAACTGATACATATCTACTTAGGTCTGCTATTTCTAATAAAGTACTCCACCTACTGGCTAATATGACCGTTTTGCAGACATGTATCTCTTGGGAGAAATAACTTAAAAAGAAACAGTAGAAAGAAGTTGCATTATGTCTCCTTACCAGTGGGTTCCTCTGTGCGGCTTTGAGCATTCTGACTTCCAGAGGCAACACAGGATAAATTCACAAACCTTTCAACTTCCTCATCAGCAGAATTCCCTTCTCATGGTTTCCAGAAAAGCCAGAAATCAAGAACAAAGCTTGAATCCCCAGGAGGGGGTGATGGAAGAATTTCCTGGGTTCAAGATTTGCCGAGAACTACTTATAGAAAGAATGAGTCAACCCTCATCTGAGAGAAGTTTAAATAAAAGTATCGATAAATCTGTTGGGAATGGTTAGCTATTGTCTTCCTAAAGAGAGATCCCCAAAATGGATAGTCTGAAAGTTTCTTCTCTTTCCTTGACTACTGTTCTCAAGCTTCTTGACAGTCAGCTCAGTGGTTACCTCCTCTGGAAGCCTCATGACTCCCCTTGGTTGGCTTAATGCCCCCTCCTCAGTGCTCCCAGGCTCTGCCAACTGCCTGATATCTTAATGGGTTTGGTACCTTCTTCCTCACTCCCCAAACAGGGAACTCCAGGCAGCAGTTGCTGTGTCAGATTCATCTTTGCAGAGCTGGCTTAAAACAGCACTGGGCCCTTGGCAGATGTCAATGAATGTTGCAGAATGAATGAATTCTGGGATGCTATAGAGTCACTGGAGCATGTGTGGGTTCAACAAACTACTCCCACCTTACCCCCACTGTCCTGAGATGTTAGTTCAGGGTGACCAGCAGTTCTGAGGTGGCAAAATGGATGTCATGTAGACTCACTATAAAATCAATTAATATCTGATGAAAGCTCAAGCAAATGAATAACCATGTGTCAAATCTTTGGTAAGAGTACACTTGGAGCTCATCCCCAGTTCCGAATTTAAGCCAGGCCTGCTCTAGTCAGTTGGTTCTAATGATAAATAAGAATTTGCCTTCCCAAAGCCAAAAGGCTTACACAGTTCCCTCTCTGACATGCAATTACCCCTTTTCTCTAACACACCAGCTCCCACTTCCCACAAGCTGAGATTCTTTCATTTGTGATGATAATACAGACAGGAAAGACATGTCCTGCACTCAAAGCCAACTCACAATGTAGATGAATCACAGATTGTAATGGCTACAAACTGGTGGTACTTTAACCTTCAAATTCTTTGAAAATCTTTCAAGAATAAAAGAAAAGCATGTTTTCTATTAGGAGTGCTGAAAGTATTTGGACCACTGGAATATCTCTTAGAATTTTTTTTTCATCGCTGATTTTTTTCTAGAATTTGATAGCATAGCCTGTGGCGATCTTTTTTTTTTTTTTTTTTTTTTTTTTTAAGAGAGATATAACCTCAGTTCTGCGGTCAATTATACGCTGGCAGAAAAAAAGGAACACGTACTTCATGGGGCCCTATTTTTAATTCTCATTTAAATAGCTGTCAGCTCTTGCCAGCACAAAAGAAGAAAGATGATAAAATCAAGACAAGGTTTTTTTTTTTTTTTTTCTGGCCAGAACCAAGTATTAACATCAGTCTTGAAAGCTATGCTTATTTGAGAATTTATATATTCCTCAGAGAATTTTAGAATTATCTACGTGTGTGTGTATATATATGTATAATGTATATATAATCCAAATAGAGGTATTTGACAGAATTAGCTATAAGAGGGAGTCTTCTAATATTCCTATAAGGAAATGCATTTAATGACTCTCATTGTGAAATATATATTTATTCACTTAAATATAAAATTTTTGTTCAATATCCATCATATATTAAGCTCTGTGCTAAGCTCTCAGAATTTTTAAAATGAAAAGAACATAGACCCTGTCCTCAAAGAATTTAGAATCTAGAGAGATAGACAGATAAGTAAATAATAACAATGTAGTTTGAGGAGCATGGTGATGGCATCTATAGAACGTGTCATTAGAATAGGAAGGGGGTGCATCTAACTCAGAATTAAGACAAAAAAGTCAATTAGACTAGGTGAAACAGCTGAATTTTATAAGACAAGTAAGAGAGAGCCAGACGGCTTTTGGGAGAAAGCATTTGAGGAAGAAAAAGCATCTTGTGATATGTCAATTAATTCCATGGGGAGGATTCTTTTGCAATGTATATATATATATATATCAAATTATCATGTGGTACACTTTAAATACCTTACAATTTTATTTGTCAATTATATGTCAGTAAAGCTGGAGGGGGGAACCATCCTGTGAGAAGACCTGAAAGCAGGAGAATGTGAGGCACTTTAGCTGAGGGAGCTGAAACTATCTCAGTATGAGAAGAGCCCAGCATGCAAGGGTGGGAGTAAGCAGAGAGGAAAGATATGAACAAGGAAATAAAATAGCTCCTCACACCTTAGGCCAGCCCAGAGGAAGGACTGTCTAGAGCGCCACAGCTTGCAGAACATCATAATCCTGAGGGGCTTCTGTGGGCCTTTAGTGGAGGAGAACTTCAATGAAAACAATTCAGCCACTATGGAAAACAGTTTGGAGGTTCCTCAAAAAATTAAAAATAGAATTACCTTATGACTCAACAATTCCATTTCTCGGTATTTATTCGAAGAAATCCAAAACACTAATTTGAAAAGATATAAGCAACCTTTAAATAGTGTTCACTGCAACACTATTTAAAACAGCCAAGATGTGGAAGCAACCTAGGTGCTCATCAATAGGCAACTGAATAAGGAAGATATGGGACATATATACAATGGGATACTACTCAGCCATAAAAAAAAAAAAAAGAAATCTTGTCATTTGTGACAGCATGGATGGACCTAGAGAGTATTATGCTAAATGAAATAAATTAGAGAGAAGCAAATACCATATGATTTCACTTAAATGTGGAATCTAAAGAACAAAATAAACAAACAAAACAGAAACAGACTCATAGATACAGAGAATGAACTGGTGTTTGTCAGATGGAAGGGAGGTTAGGGGGCTGGGTGAAAAAGGTGAAGGGATTAAGAAATACAAATTGGCAGTTCCAAAATACTCACAGGGATGTAAAGTACAGCTTAGAGAATATAGTCGATAATATTCTATTAACTATATATTGTGCCAGGTAGGTACTAGTCTAATTGGTGGGGAATCACTTCATAAATTATATAAATGTCTAAGCACTAGGCTGTATACTTGAAACTAATATAAAATAATACTGAATGCCAACTGTAATGGAAATATACATATATATATATAGATATGTGTGTAAACAATTCAACTAAATCATGATTCAGTTTCCCTCTTAAGTCATGAATCAGTGCAAATAAAATCAATTGTTGTTATGTAAAAATTGCATAATTGATGTTTGATATTACTCTCTATATAGAATTTACAACCTAAATGTGGGTATTACTATAAACATAAGCTTCATTCTTAAAGGCATACATAATATATTTTAAGGCAATGATTCAGAATCACAGTCATCGGAGCTGTAAATCCTCTGGTTCAATTTCCTCTAATTGTAGAGGAGGAAACCAAGGTCCAAAGAGGTTGTCATTTGCTCCAGTCATGTGCTAGAAAGAAGCAGCCCTTATGCAAGAACAGAGCTCTTTGCATACCCTGTAGCACACAGTGCCTGCCTTCAGTATCTGTAGCAAGGGTTCAGGGGGTGGGGTAGGGGGAAGGAGGGAGGGAATATGTATAATATACATAATTTTATCTTATGGTTTATAGAGAGCCATTGTTGGATTTAAGCACAGTAGTGAAAGCTTGAGTGAGATTGGTATTTTAGGCCATTCCTTGTTTTGATAGAGTATATAAGGATAGGGGTCAATAACTCAGACAAAAGATGACGATATTTGGACCTAAGCAAAGGTAGTAAGGATGGGAAAGAGTGAACAAATTTTAGAAATAATAGGGAGCTATAACAGACAGGATTTGGTAACCAGCTGGACATGATGGGTGAAGAAACAGAGAAGCATGGTTAACTCATTTCAGTTACTCAGTAACCATGAAAGAGGTATCTGGTAAAAGCACATGAGCATTTAGGGAGAAAGAAGAGGTCGACCAGCCTTGAGAAGAGTAGAATTAACTTCAGATAGGTGGAGTGACAGATGTCAAAGTCAGATCACCTTCACATTGCTTCGGATGCTATATGGCATTCTTGGTATTTGAGGTAGTTCGTTGTTCCCAGAGGTATGGACATAAATTACAATGTTATTTACTGATAACACTACTGTACTTTAATAGTATCTTGAACTGCCATTTTATATCATTTCTTGATTCCCACTTCTGGTTACAGCAGACTGGCTTATGCAGACCAACCATCTCACTGAGAACAACGGAACAAAACAGAACCCATGTGAAGGCAGCAGGGGTTTGAGAGCCTAAGATTCCACAGAGAATAGAAATTCTGAGAGATGAGGTATTTCGCATTATTTTTTCCTTCAAGGCCTTTGCAGATTTGTAAGCAGAGCCAAAAGGCCAAGAAGCCAAGCTGAACTTCTTGCAGTCTTTAGAGCTAGAGACACAAAAACTGGAGCTCAGAAGCCACAAACAAGGAAGTGCCCTGGTAAAAATCCAGGCTTTCAGGGAGAACCTCTAAAGGACCACTCTGGAGTACAGGCAAACCAGAAACAGACCAGTCCTCACAAAATGAATTCAACTACACATTTTAAAAAAAGGATAATATATTTTGACCAAGTTAGATTCATTCAGGAAACGTTGGTTTAATGTTTGAAAAAAAAATAATCATATGATGTTCTCAATACATTCAGGAGGAAAAAAAGCACTTGCTAAAAATGTAACATTCATGGATAAACTTCACAGACACAAAGGAAGTTAAATACAAAAGAATATTATCTAGCATGATTTTATTTTTTTTAAGCTCAAAATCAGGCAAAACTGAACTCAGTTATTTAGAGATACTTATATAAACAATAAAACTATTCAGCAACAAAGTATCATAAAGTCAAACTGTTGGTTACTTCTAAAGGGGGCTCAGAGGCTGTGATCGGAGAGGAGTATTTGAGATGTTTCTACAGTCCTGGCAAAGTTCTATTTTTGTTTTTAACTAGGGTGGCTGTAAATCAGATGTTTGTTTTATGGGTTTTTTTTAATTTAAAAAGATATATACAGATATACAACAATTTAAAAACATGAAAAAGGAAATATATACTGATAGAAATATAAGAAGACTTAAACAGATAAAGAAACATAATACTACATTCTTAGATAAGAAAACTCAAGATTATGAAAATTTCAATTCATCTCTAAATGTAACAGAATCCCAATAAAAAAAAAACAGTAGATTTTATTTGGTATAAGACAAGCTGATTATAAATTTAAGTGGGAAAAAAACTAAAAAGGCAGGAAACTGTTGAAAATGTCATTATTTTCAGAATTTTTCTTTTAGGTAGAGTCAGAAACAAGACCAATTAGATAGCTATTGAAATATATTATAAAACTATCATATATAAAGCAATGTGGTATTTTCACATGAATAAATAGGTAAATGGAACAGAATATAAAGCTAGAAATAGAAATGTGATAAAGATGACATCAGTAGGGAAAATATGATTTATTCAATACATGATATTGGGACACTGAGGTAATCTTTGATCATTGATTTAAAAAAATATATGTGACTTTTAAAAAGGTACCTTGGGATAAATTCTCAAAGAATAAAGTTTTCAAATATTTTTTAAAAATCAAAACTTAAAAGTATTGGAGGAAAATACATGGGAAAAAATTTTACAACCTCAAAGTGAGACCAAAGCATAACACAAAACCTATTTGAGAGAAAAATTAATAACTCTACTACAAAAACTTATACTTTTATGTGAAAATAAAATATCAAAAACAAAGTTAAAAGATAAATTGCAAAGAATTTGCAAATATTCACACTTTTTTTCCTAATAAATCAACAAATAAAAGCAACAAGCCAACAAAGTTTATAGAAAAGTTATAGTGTACAGGGAATACAATTGTATTTTAAATACATAAAAAGATATTCATTCTTACTCATAAGAGAATCAAAAATTAAAACTACATTGAGATACTATTTTTACCCATCAAATTAGCAATATCAAAAAACTAGTGAACGTGTTTAAAGAGGCTTCTTCTGCTTGCTGGTGAGAATGTAAATCAGTACTAGATTTATGGAAAACAATTTGGCAATTATCTACCAATGTTGCCAATATAAAGGACATATCCTTTGATTAGCAAATTATAATTTGAGCATTTTTTCTACGGATATATGTACATAATAAAAGATGACGTTACAAAGTTACACATTGCAATATTGGAAAAAAACATAAATATTCATTAATCAAGGACTGATTAAATAAATTGTGTTTATAAATATAATGGGAAACTATTCAGTTGTTAAAAAAGAATAAGACACCTCTTAATATTTGTATTTATAATATTCTCTAAGAATATATTGTTAGATGAAAAAATGTGTAATTATATATATATAAGATGCATCATTTGCATGAAAAAAATAATTCACTCATCCATAAATATTATTTAAATATATTTTCTGTGCCAAGCACTTTTCTAGGTCCTTGGAATACAGCAGAGATCAAACAGAAAAAGACAGACAACGAGTAAGTTAAATATAGTATATGTCAGACAGTAGTAAGTGCTATGAAGGAAAAGAAAAACAGAATAAGGAGTAGAGAGTCATGGGGTGATAGTAAGGATGCTGCTTTATAAACAGTGGAAAGGAAAGAATCTCTGAACAGGTGATAATTGAATAGAGACTTCATAAAAAAAATGAAGGTTGACACAGGAGGGTGTCTGGGGGAAGTGCATCAAGGAAGCCTGAAGAACAAGAACAGGAGTGGGAGTATGCTAGTGTCCTGAGGGAACAGCCGAATAGAACTGAACACAAAGGAAAATGTAGAAGATGTAGTCAGAAAGGTTGGCAATGGGAGGGAGGGACAGATTACATAGTGTCATTGCAAGGACTTCAGGCTTTTAATCTGAGATGGGAAACCACTGAGGCATGTCACAGGTTGGCTTTCTGGGAAGCAGACTCTGAATTGGAGCTTAGTGTGCAGGAAGTTGATTAGGACATGCCCTTGGAATGAATTTGAGAGGAAGGGGAAGAAGGGTGGGGGAAATTGGACTGTAATGCAATCTCAACAAATGCATCAGTCTGCCCCATAAGGAACTCTGAAACGGAGAACACTCTTCAAATTGTCCCAGTTGGGATGAGGCGGGCAGGCCTTTATAGCCCTACAACAACGAGTTCTCAAATACGGTATGAAAACTGAATTTGCAGTGAGTACATCAGAGGGTGGGAGAAGAGGAAATGGAGACCATATTTTTTAGGATTACAGCTATAACTGGAGCAAAGAAACAAGATGGTAGCTGGAAGGGAATGTACAAGTCAAAGAAGAGTTCTTCCTCTTTCAGGCTGGGATGTGTTACAGATTGTTTGTATACTAAAGGGAATAATGCAGATTGTATTGTTCTAGAAGGATAAAGGAAATTGATAGCAATGACTACTTCTTGAGGGAAGAATTATGAGGCAGGAGAATAAGGAGATTAAATATTTACCATTTTGCATCTCTGTATATATGATCTAATCACAAATCAATCAATAATTAAAATTAAACAGATAAAGTAGATCTTTACATATTGACACAGAAAGAGATCCTAAATATTACGTGAAGTAAGAGATTTGGTTACACAATAGTAACAGATGTTTTAAGATTATACAAATATGAATATAAAAATGGACTAAAAGTCTAGAATAATATATACCAAGTTCTCAAAAAGAGTTATTGTTACAGAATATGAAAGGAGAATGTCCACTTTATATGTTGTTTGATTTTGTACGACTTTACGTATCAGGAAACATATACATTTCATATTTTAAAACTATCTTTATTACATATTAATCTGCAAACATGATTTTTCTCTGTGCATTGTAACCAAGAAACCAACTAGAAACTTTCCTGGGCCACTAGGATATTTGGATTCGAGCAGGTAGGGATGGGGGCTGAGGGAAAAACAAAGAAGAATTCGACCTGGGCTGATTGAGTAAACGTGCATTGGACTATGGCTCTTGAGAGTATATCTTCCATCATTTTAGATATCAAACCTTGCCTAGTACAGTGGCACCTAAATTCAAAAAATATTAATGAAAATCTATAGTTAAAAATTATTTTGGTTCCACACTGGTTTATACTAAATCATAAACCATTTCTTCCTTCCTTCACAATCACTTTACACAAATATCTACTAATCATGGAAAGAAATCCAACATCAGAAAGCATGACTGACCATGAACGGGAACCTTGATTATGAATAGGACACAAACGGTTAAGAAGAAAGGCCTTTAGATTCGGCATGTTGTGCTATTATTTCGATCATAAGACTTCAGGGTTTAACACAGACCTTACCCTAATGCAATGCTGCACATAGCAGAATTTACTACTCAAGTGAGTTGTGAATTCAATCCTCCTCAAAATAACCCCAACCCATTCTCTCATTTGGAGCTATGATCTTTCATCCAACTCTGAAGAATAGTTCAACTGCTTCTTTTTTCTAAATATCTGACATAGTAGCCAACATTTGTCTCTCAAACAAGTAACTGCCTATCATTTGTTTGAATTGAGAAATGCACATTTAATTAGAATGTGCTACTCAAAGGAAGACTATTGAGAGACACAAACACCAACTTCAAGCTCCAATTCCCTTACATTTGCAGAAAGATTATTTTTTTCTTTCACAACTCTAAGGCAAACTGCATATCCCCAGTTGGCTCTACAAGGCCTAAAACCATTGCATTGCCAGCTTAAGGAAGGTAGAGAACTCTACACATCTCTTAGTAATTAATTTATCTGAGCACAAGAGTTATAAAAAAAAAATACATGTATCTATATAAACATATTAACATATGAGTTGTGAGAAAAGATAAATTTAAGTGTCTATGTAACACAGAAAATGTTCAGGGTATAATATTAAAGAAACAATGTACAAAATTGTGATGGAGTCTGAATCTAAATTTTTATTCATGTAAATAAAAACTGGAAAAAGGAAATACATCAAAAATGGTAATAATGGGTATCTCTAATGGGCCATAGATGATTTTTTCTCCTCATTTTTATAAAAATATGTATTATTCTCATAATCAGGAGGAAATAATAGAAGTGATTTTTAAAAGCAATTGTATACCACGGTAAAAATCTACAAAGTGAGAAGTGGGTGTTTACTTGATAAAAGCCACATGCTAAGTCTAAACCCGATGGAATTCTTTTTCAGAAAGCATTCTCCCCAAATCCCTGGAGGTCCTTTAACATGTCAAATTCTCATGGAAATAGGAACAGGAAGCTCTATCCTCTCCTCTCCTCCCCATATGTTTTCCTCAGCACCCTCTGACTTAAGACTAGCTCCTTCCTCCTGGATATTAATTTTATTATGACCCAAAGTGCAATATGTAGTAGAAATCAGGAATTCTCATGACGAATTGAATTCCATTACTCCAAGGAGCATGTTTATGCATCTCTTCAGTATCCTAGCTCAATCTAGCCATTCTCTCTCTCTCTCTATGTAGCCAGGCTCTACCCATCCTCATTTCCTGCATAAAAAGAGTCATAATCATCTTTCTTCATATATATTCATCACAATGTAATTTGTATCTCCTGGGAGCTCCCCATAAAATATACCCTGGTTTTCACCTTCTTTCCTTGACTTGCACCTTGAAAAGGCATATATTTCAGGCAAAATCTAGTTTTCCACAGACTGATTATCTATTTCTGACATCGAATTACATTTTTGCATTTTGTGACGGTGGAGGTCTCCTCTTATGTGTCTCCTACCTCATTTGGTTTCTCCACTGGGGACATTAAGTCCATCTTTAATCCTTGTCACCACAGGCTATTAGCTTAGCTGCTGCCTCACATCTTGACTCCAGTTGGAGCCCGAAATTTTCCTCCTTACTATTCACTTAGTCATTCAGTCATCTGTTTAGCAGAAGGACCCTCATCTCCCTGACATCTATCCCTTGGTTTCATAGATCTGAGCACAATATCTTCCTGACATATTTTATGGCAATCACACAGGGACTTGCTTGCGGGCATGTGTGTATGTGTGTGTTTGGCGGGTGGGGGGGGGCCTTAGGGAGGAGAGAGATACTCCTTAGAACCACGTTCACTGATGTTGGCTTTTAACCACTGCATATGAAAACGCAAAAGTCCATATATGGCAATGTCAGCACATACTTTTGCTCTGAGTCTTAAGAGTTTGCTTTCAGCATTTAGGGCTGATGCCCACCAGGCCTGTCAAGCTACGTGAAAGATTCACCATGGATGTTAAACTTGATCCAGGTAATACCTATTGACAGGAGAATCTAAGACTCTCATCATACTAGCTACATTTATGTAGTGCTTAGTATGGCTAGGCATCACCCTAAGCATTTTACAAATACTATTTATTATAATGCTCATTACAATTCTATGAGGTAGATGCTATTACTATGACCATCATTTTACAGAAAAGGAAAATGAGGCACAGTGAGCTGCCTTGTGTAGCATGTAAGAAGTGGGTTGGAATTTGAACTCAGACAGTTGGGCTCCAAGAATCAACTCCCCTAACCGCCACTCCAAATTGCCTCTCATTTGTAGCAAGATTTCTATAAATAAAAATGCTTCGTTAGTGAAAAGATCTGACTAAATTGCTTTCGGGGACAAAAGTAGTAAATATGCCACAAGGCATTTCTAAAAGTCTGTGATACACACTAGTCCTGGAATTGCAGTACTAAATTAATTCGTCAGGACAGACACACACACACATGGGAGCCAAGCTGCCTCAGAGTTGAGCTTTAGCCAGCCTCAGACACCGCTTGGGAGGACCGTGAGCCCCACCCTCAGCTTCCCTCTTCAGCTGCTTCCACTTAGGGAATCTTTCTATTATTTTTAACTCTGTAAGCCAGAAAAAGCCTCAATTGGGGCCCAACATCTAAGGGTTTTCATATTCATCTGATGCAATTAAAATAATGCTAGATAAAATTTTATGCATGGGATATAAGGCTAAAAGCCAGCAGGAGACTTATAGATTGCTGTACAAATATCTTAATACAACACATCTTTGAGGTAATCCACATGAGGCAAGCTCAACTTAAACCTCTTCCAACCCCATTTTGCTCTTTGCTCTTTGTCTGAGTAGGTTCTGAGCTGGCTTTGGGGACTCCTGAATAAGGAGGCACCATGCCTTTTTCCTCAGGCCTCTCAACCCTATCTAAGGAGCTGCTTCTGTAGTCCAACCTTTTTCCCTGGAATTCTGTTGATAACTCTTTAAAAAACTAAGCACTGTAAGAATGACAAGTGCTTGAGGTCAGAATTTTTGTCAGTTCTGTTCTTCGCTATGTCAAGAAGAAAGATTGAAATATGGTAGCCTCTCAATAAAGATTTGTTGAATTGATAAATATCATGTAAGATACTAGAAAACATTGCATATAAATATGTTAAGGAACAATGTATTGAATTTTTGTTTCAGCATGGAAACAGGAAAATTTAAAGGCACTAAGTAGATAATAACTACGATATTATGTAGTTAAAAGTGGGCTTAAAATATTTTCATCGGTAGTTAACAGAGCAGGAATGATTTTTGCCTGCAGACTCATCGCATCAGATTAAGATAAGGATCTGGGTGAGTGGATTGTGTGCAAGTGCTGCAAACAGAAGCTGGTTTTGCTTTAATCTCCACACTGAGAAAATTCATCAAGATGCTTCTTTTGAAGTTTTGCTCTTCATAGAATAGTCAACATGCACCTGCCATCAGTCATTCAAGACACCTTGCCCAAATGTCACCTTCAAAATAAGAATTAACAATAAAATAGTCACTAACAATGATAAATTGGGGGAATGGCTGAATCAGCGGCAGGCAGTGGGAAGGCAGGATGGTGCAGTAAATTAAGAGAACAGGTCTGGAGACAGCCTGGAAGTCAGTCTTGCATTGCTGTTAACAACTTTGATTCTTTGAAGAGAAATTTATCCTTTGTGACTCAGTCCCCTCATTTGTTAAGTGAGTTAAGAGTAGGACCCATGTCATAGGATGAAGAGTAAATTTTATAGTATGTGCACAGTAATTGAAATATAGTAAGTACTGCATTAGCATTTACTATTATTATACATTAATAAACCATTCAAAATAAAGTATAAAAGAGTACCACATTAATAGTCCATTCCATTTTATAATGTTCATCAGGCTGCAGCTCTGGGTTCTCTTCCAGAGAGTAAATTTAAACAAATATATTTCCTGTGTCTCAAATAAAAATATAAAATTGAGAACGAATGTTTGAGGACTGTGGAAGTGAACAAATGCGCACTTCTTTCTCAAATGAATGGAGCAGTTAGAGGTTTCATCTAAAAAAATTGCTATATTTCCTATCTTCCAAAGCAATGAGCATATAAACAAATCCATAGAAACACAGAGAAATGGAATGAGAACACATTATGAGAAATGAATGAAGTACAAATATCAAACAGAATTTTTAAGATAAATGCAAGACAAGTGAACCAAAAACATATCCTACAAAGGGAACTTAAATCCTCATTTTCTTTAGGGAGAAGTGCTAGTTTCCTGCAAGATATAATCCTTATTTCTTTTCTGTCTGTGAACTATAAACCAGCTCTAGCTGGGATTTAGCTTCATTACAAATAAGTTTGTCAGTTTATTTATCTTGAAGTCTTTATTTCAGAGAATTCTAAGGATAGTATTCATATTCACTCAGTTTTGCCTTTGTTTGTTGTTGTTTTTTTAAAAAAGAGAACTTGTTTGTGTATGTAGAAGGTGAACCATGTGAAATTACCTATACTTAACTGTCTCTGACCTATATAAAAAATTTTTAAAAAGCAATTTTATGTGATTCCACTTCATTTGTTATAAATTGGATGGATGTGAGCTTGGGGGAATTGGGAGGTAAGAGAGTAGATGGGTTAGAAAAAAATATACATTTCTCAATGATTTTGTTACTTCACTTCTTCAAAGTTGTGTTATAAAAACCACTTGCTGAGGAATTGGAGCTACTTCAGGTGGAAGGAATTAAATTCTCTTAGCGTTGATGAAAAAGAAAGGGAGGCTCATGTCGACAGCAGCAGCGGACCCATAATAACTCAACTGTATAAGAAGGTGGCAAGGAAGCGGGCCATTAATCAAGCAAAGAAAACAATGGCTTCCGCCCACTGTGCTGGGACAAAAGCTGCATATGTGGTGGATGAACTAGCTATTCGGAGAAACAAGACCAGGGAGTCACCTACCATGTAAAGCACTGCATTTTCAGTCCCCTCCCCTGTAACCCACCCCACTTTGAATGAATCTTGTCCAGGCAGGTTTACTAAACAGTTGCAAAATGCTTGGATTATGAACCTACAGGAATGCAAGCAGCAATCAGCTCACCTCCACTATTTAGGCATTTCAAACTATTCTTCCCTCTTCCCTCCCTCTTGCTTCTCTCTTTCTGCTTTGGAGTTTTCATTAGATGATGACATTTGACCTATTGTGAGAGCAAACACTATTTTCTGGCTTTTCTAATTTGAAAACCAGATGGCCTCTTCACTGGCCCCAGGGAAGAGGGAAAACAACTTGTTATCAACAATTTCACTTGGCTTTTCATTTTCTGGTTCTCAAACATGCAGTTCCATTATTACCTGTTTTACTGAACCCTGGAGACAGTGAGCAGCCTATAAAGCAAGCTTCCAGCACACCACTGCTTCTGAGGACCACTTCTCATCTCCTCCCATCTTCAACTTTGGTCCCCGTCCCCACTGGCCACCAAAGCAAAATAAAATATATTCTAAACTTTCACCTATGTTAAATTGAAATTACTGTTTCAAAACTCCTGACAAGAAAGCAGTAGGTCAATCTAGAGAAAATAAATGCAGAACACAAACTATTTTCCACACTGCGTTTCAAGCATTCCACAGAAATTTATATTTAGGCAAATATATGGGTTTTGGGTGCTTCTGGACTCAACTTTTAATCATTCTAGGAGAGGAAGAATCTACCCAATTTAAACTAGATTTTTACTCTTTGTAACCCATGTGGCATTTCAAACATTTCTAAGCATTAGAGTTACATCATTTTCTCTTTTTTCCCCTTAATACAAAGAGCCATTATATTCCACTTTTGCAGCCTTTAAGTTCCCAATATCATATTACCCAGCTGTTGTTTCAGTCTCTCTCTCTCAGTTGCTAAGAGATGGAGATGGTGGCAGACCAGACCAATTTTCTTCAACACAGAATTCCAAGTTGACATAAGAGGGAACTAAATTCAGCCAAAGCTCAGTGAGTCCAACAGTTGGCAGCCAGGCTGTATGTCTTTTCACAGCTGCATGAGACAGTTGGTTCAAAGAACCTCATTGGCATCTCCCTGCCAACATCACTGCCATGTTTTCAAGCATTCTCCTCCATGCCTCTCGGCAAAGAGAGGCATGTGCATTTGCATTACAGGGATCAGTCTGCTGTCACAGTGCCTCTCCTATTCAGTTCCGTGGCTAAAGACCACAATCTTATCTGAGTCAAGCTCTTAATAATAATTAATAACAACAATAATAATAATAATAATTAATAAAACTAGTGATTACTATGGGAAGCATTTATACCCCCCTAATATTTCTCATTGACACACTTATTCCTCCAGCTAGCAGGAGTGTTGGCTACTTATTGCTCTCAGCTGAGACCCCAGCTGGGCATTGCCCTCACCTACCTCACCCAAGGTCATAACCTTCCCTGGAGGCTTTTCACATCCAATGCCTGCTCAATGAAAGGGGGTGCAAAAAACCTGACAGGGAAGGGGTGGGGGCACAACTCTATGGATTTTCCTGTAGAAATGACTGAGGCTGCACTGTGATTCAACTCCTCCCCCTGCTTGATTTGACTCACCTCTCACAGGTGTTTTCCCAATGGCTCAACAAAATAAGCCTTTTAGCATGCAAACCTCAGAGCCTCAGAATCTGCTTCCTAGGAACCCAACCCACAATGACAAGAACACTGTCAAACCTGTTCTTTCTTTTAAGAAGCAATCCACTAGGCTTCTATATACTGAAATCTGAAAGGAATCTCATAAGAACGATTTTTCTCACATTAATTGTGCCAGGACAAAAGTCATGATTCCAAAGGCCTGACACAATGCAATATCTGCGCTTACTCAGGGGAATCTAGGGACACAACGTACAGGTTTCATTCGTAGCCAAACTCCAGTCAGGGGGCAACAGCAACAGAATGACTATAAAATGGAGGCAGATGAGACAGATAATCGACTCTAAATACAGTTTACACCATGGATCAGGGTACAGGTTTCGATGAACACTAATTATGCAATGAAGACATTAGCCGCAGGCCTGGTAGGGCATAGAGAATTCCACCCATTTAAATTGGGTGAGAGAATGTTAAAAGAGTTTCCAATAAAAATTGAATAAAGATGAAATACACCCCGAGGGCAAGTGATGCACTGGGTTGTAAAACTAAGTCCAGCTGATAGCCATGATTTTGAATTGTCCCCCTGGTAGGAAAGTCTTAAACTATATATAAGAAGGTTCAGCATGGTAAGCTATATTTTTGGAAATGGCGCCCAGCTCTTACATTCTGGTCCACAGCATCTTACTATACACCTGTCCATAAATGAATTGAAGCACTGGTCTTGGATCAAATAATTTCTGCTTCCTTTAGTTGTATAAGTGACTGTGAAACACTAGGAAAAAGTAGAAATAAGTGTACAAGTGTGATATAAGCCATTGTACTTTGTGCTAAATTTAGTAGTAAGTTTTGTAATTATGGAGATAATCTCTGTTTATTATTTTAAATTTTAAAAATGTTTTAAAAAATTTATAATACAATATTACCTTGAAGTTATCATCTGAAATGCTTAATAGATATCAGCTATGATTTTAATAAAATAATTTGATTAATTTTTAACAAAAAGTATCTAGTTTATCATACTTATAAATTTGGTGAATTACATTTTCTAATTCATCTAAGTGCATAGAAAGATTGGCTTCTAAGTCTATCCTATTATTTATCTAAGGTGTTTGAGATCATTAGATAGGTTAAAATTTTTTAGGAAATTTACAGAACTTTGTAAATGATATTAGTTTGTTGATATTTATGAGCTAATTGAAAATTAACCAAAAAAACAGGGCAGTGACTGCTCTTGTTTTTATACTAAACTTACTAGATGTATAAATAGGAGATTGATAAGATAAAATTAAAGCTTAAAAAAATTGAGCTTTAAAATTTCCAACTTTAATAATAATATAATATCTAAGTGTTCCTTTCTACCTCAGTTTTCAAGAATTCGATAAGTCTCATCTCCTACTGTCTGTTCAAACTGATTTCTCTATCACAGCAAACTTAAATATTTTGTTAGCGTTTGCATGTCTTAAAATTTCAGAGCAGGCAATTTTCTTCTCAGCTGCTTTAAATAGCTCCCTGATTGTGTTTCCAGAGAGATGAAGCTGACAGATCCAGTAGTAAAGGACTATGCCTTCTTCATTTGCTTGCTGATGTGAGTCCCAGCAACAGCAGTGATACAATTTATATGAAATAAGACACGAGTCGGACAAGGAAATCACACAGTTTTTTCCAAGAAGAAAATATTGTGAATCTAGAAATAATGAAAGTCTTCAATCTTGGTTTGATTAATGTTCAGTCTTTGGCAGGGAAGGGAGGAATGTCTCTAAAACCGTGCTTCTCAAATTTTCATAGGCATGAGTCACCTGGGGATCTCCTTAAAGTTAAGGTTCTGATCTAGTAAATCTGGAACAAGGAAGAGACCCTGTGTTCCTCATAGTTTCCCAGGTGTTGCCTAAACTTCTGGTCCGTGGACCATACTGTGTGTGGATAGCAAAGTTCTAAACGTCAACACCCCAGCTGATGCTTTGCGGCTTTTTCTGCAGTGAAGATTCTCTATTGCTAGTGGCACAAAGTGGGGAACTCCAGATGTAATATGGTTTCAGTATATTCGGAGGGATTGACGTTTCACCATTTGAAGATTTGTTAGTTGAAAGAGCAACTGAAGTTAAAAAAGAAATCTGCAATTCCCCAACAGCTACAAGTTGTTTTGATAGAAGAAAAAAGATAGATAGACCTTAGGCTTAAAAGCGATAAAAAATGTCATATGTGCATGTCAATAAATAGGCCCATTCTGATTATTAAGGTAATGAAGGCATGATTTTTCACTGAAGAAACATACAAGGCAATCTGTATTTCATAACTTAGAAACATCTTTGAGCAGCATTTGTTTTGGCTGACAGGCCAAGAGTGTGCTTTTAAGTAACCTATTTCTCTTAAGTAGCAAGGTTAAGGAAAGCTAGGAAAGCTATAGAGAGCTTGTTTCCCTATCAACACTAGGTGGTGCTACAAACCAAGTAAACAGTAAAAGTACAAGCCAATGCCTTCCCTTGCCAGACTGGATTCTTAATGATCTAATTGATCACTAAACCTTCCCTACTTTCTTACTGATCAATATCAAAACTGATCTTGAGTTTACAGATTACTGGACATGTCTTAGAGATTTTCTACTTCTAGGAAACACTAAAGAATCTACTAGTAATTTTATGTCATATAGCTCAACATTTTTTTTTTCACATGCATGAATATTTGTATGAAGCTGCCTTTTAAAATTCTTCTCAAATTACATGGGATAATAGTCACAAGGTTTGTGCTACATTGGCATACAAAGGAGGTTGTGAAAATCTCTTCTCTTGGAGATTTTTAAGAGCAACACAAACCTTTATTGATTTCCTGGATTAGTTTTCTAGGCCTACTTCAAAGCAAGTTGATGAACTTTACCAGACAATGCCTAGAAATTGTTTCCTGGTAAAAGATTTTGTGGCAGGACAGCAAAGCATTTCCCTATGAGCAAATCCCACGAGTCTGGGAAGAGTGACAAAGCAGAGGAAAAATCAGCAAATTTTCTAGTGGAATGCCTAATTAATATCTCTTCCAATAGTGTCACTATAGAATTTAGAGCAACCTTTTTTACATATTCCACTAAGCAGAGATTAATTTGAACTAAGCCTGCCTATTATTCATATGTTATTAAGAATCACTTTAAATAAACAAACTATCTCAGATCAGTACCCTAGAAATAACAACATTGATGAAGGTGGTCTAGGATTGTTAGAGCAAAGGAAGTGAATCCAATTAGAACACAGGACACTTGGGGATTGGCAAGTCTTTAGAGATTGTTGTGGTGATGGGAGGGTTCTGATCAGGGGAAATCATGAGGGTTTGGAGTACCTGGGAGAGAGAAAGGAGAGACAAAGATGGGAGGTGGGAAGACAACAAAATATACCATAAACCAAAGTCCTGATGTACAGTCTGCTTAAGTCATGGTAGCATGGGTGTGTGACCTAGCAGAGACCCTTCTTAACCTTTGATCTAAGCAAGAGAGACGGCATCCTGCAACATCCTACAATTATAGGTGCCTACATACAGACATGTAACTTGAATCGACAAAGTTTTGCTGTCAAGAAACTCCCAATCTAGTGTTTCTGTGCTACACAGATGAGGTTGGCTGATCTTCACTCCATGGAAGGGCAAGGCATCTCATAAGCCGACGAGGTATTCATTTCTTGCGCACAGAAAGCAAGGCATACAGGGATGAAAATGGACTGCAACACCTCAAAAGGCATAGAGTAAGGAATATTTTTGTCATGAAACAAGATCTTCTGAGCATGTTGTTTCATTTCCTCTTCATTGACACCATTTGTAATACTAATGCAGTACCTATTTTGTTCAAGGTGCCAGGGTTCCTCTCGTACTTAGGTTTGAATGGGCAAATTACAAGTCTTCCTAGGTTCTGAATGCTATTGTTTGGGTTCCTGCTTCATGAGAGCTCCCTTTGCTGGTTCAGTTTTCCAACTCACCTAAACCCAACTCTTTGAAAGAAGGCAAGCATGAGGGAAGAAGAATAATATCTATAGCCAGCCAGGAATAGAAGGGCCATAACCAGCAGCCGAAAAGTTACTTGAAAAAGATAAGGGAAAAGAGAAATACTAGGGAAAAAAGGAAACAGCAGAAGGGGGAAAAAAAGAAGACTACAAATTAAAAGCAAATCAAACAGGGAAAACTTAACAGGTAATGACAGAAGCAAAGAAATACAGAGGTGAGTCTGCTATGAAGGTGTGTGCCTGAAAGTGAGTTGAGGAAAAGCCTGAGAGTCTCATTGAAAAGTAAGAAGTGTGATGTAGCAGGAATCACAAAGCAACTTCTTGAGCTTCTAATCTGTCCTACACTGATGATCAGGCACTGGGAAGAGTTACCCAAACAACCAAAGAAGAGAGTCGCCGCTGCTTTTCACCTAGCACAGTGTAGTCAGTGATGAGACACAGTGTTGAAGGATCGACACTGGAGTCCGATTCTGACGCTCTAGTTATGTGTCCTGGGACAAATAATCACCTCTCTAAGACTCCCTTTTCTTGTCCTGGAGAATAATGCTTTTGCTTCAGGTGTGTGAAAAACATTATATAAATGTTAGTCATTCTATTTTTATCTTTTATTATGTAAATTTTCAAACATAGAAAAGCAGAGAGAACGGGATAATGAACCTCCATATACCTAGCAGTAACAATTATCAACCCTTGGCCAATCTTGCTCCATTTATGTTCCCATTCACTCCTACCAACCTCAAATTATTTTGAAGTAAACCCTAAACATCCTGTCATTTCATTTAAATAACATTTGCATATGTATTGCTAAAAGACAAGAATACCTTTTTTTTAAACACAACCACAATACCATTATTAAACCCCTACAAAAATTAATTCCTTCATATTATCAAATACGCAGTCAGTGTCATTTTCTCAATTATTATTTACATATTGTGTGTATAGCTTATATTTTGAATCGGGATCCAAACAAGGTCACACATTGATTAGTTAATATAGCTCTTATATCTGTTAATCTATAGCTTTTCCCTCTCCCTTTCCCCTTTTCTCTTGGAAATTTTGTTGAAGAAGTAAGATTGTCCTGTGATGTTCATGTTTCACACAGTCTGGGTTTTGCTGACTATACCCCTATAGTATTACTTAACACATTCCCTCTCCCCTTTGCTTCCTGGAAATTGGTAGTCAGATCCAAAGGCATGATCATATTTGGGTTTCTTTTATCTTTCTCTTTTTTTTTTGGCAAAACTAATTTATGAACAGTAAACTTTTATCAAGAGTTGTATATGGTTGTTTTTCTTTTTGTGGTTTTTATCAGACAATGAAAATCACTGTCAGCAGTCCTTACATGGACATTTCTCCAGCCAATTTGACTACTTAACACGTATTCTCCAGTAGATGCCTTAATAATGGCTCAGGAAACAACATATCCTGATTTCTTGCAAGTTCGTCTGTGGTTTTTATACCTAAGGTACAATTTGGCTAAATTTTTAGCTCCCATTTTCTTTCCCCAAGTTTCCTAAACACGTTACTCTATTGTCTTTTGGCAAAAAAATAAATTTTACAAATCAGTGCACAAAAATCTAGTGACAAGCTCATATTCTTTTTCTTGTTAATGACTTGGTTATTTAGCCTGGATGACCCCAGTGTTTTTGGGGGTTTTTTTTGGGGGGGGGTCCAATTTAAAATTTTTTCTGGGTAGATTTTTTTGTCTCATATGTGTAGTTCCTTTGCAATACATAATTTTAAAACATTTTAAAATTTATTTCAAAATAGCTTTCATGAAGTAGAGATGTTAATATTGGTTCTATTCCACTATTTTAGCTTTCTTTGGGGGGCATGTTTTCATTGTCTATAAAGCTGTTATTCTGCTCTTCTTTTTCTTTTTTTTTAATAATGATTTTGTATGGTAATCAACCTTTTCTGTTGCTCATTTTCTTTATTATTTTTTTGGCTACTAACAATACTTTTAAGGGTATTTTCAATTACATATAATATAGGAAAATGTCCTAAGAATTAACACAACTAGTATAGCACCAGCAACACATATAATTATATGGCCTCCATCATCTGTGGAAAGTGGGTAACATTATTACTGTCTATGAATTACATGAAATCAGTTATTTAGTCTTACTTTACTGAAGAAGAAACTGTTATACTTAAAATTTTAAGTTTCAAGTTAACAGTAGGGTAATATTATAACTCTAAAGTCCTGATTATCAGATTATATGTAAAGATGTATATAACTGGAATAAAAATTCATTAGCCTAACTTGAAGAACTGTCTTTTCTAAGGAGATTTTTATCTGCTTTGGGCTCCTTTCAGAAAATAAAAGCAAATTTGGTATATTTTTGACACCTAATTCAGCTTTAGGAATGTAAAAGAATTGCCATCTTGAATAAGTTAACTTTCTTTTATTTACATTTGTGAATTTACCAAAGTTTTTCATTCACACTAACTTTCTATCAAGTGAGCAGATGGGATAAGATGTGACTTTGATCACTGGGAAACATTTGTAGCAAAACTGATGGAATAATTGTGAGCAGAGTAAATAATTGTGAGCTGCTAAAACGATGACCAGGTCAGCTTTACAAACCTGAGGGAGGGAGGTTTCAGGCAAGTGAACGGAAGAGAAATGTTTAAATTTTCTATTTTGGCATAACTTGGGTCCCAATTACATGCTTAAGGTTTATGGCCTGTGAACAGAGATGAAAATGCCAACAGGAACAATTCAGAAATTTCGCATTTATGACAGACGAGAAGCATGTGGTCCAGAGACCAGGCCCTGTCTGTACAGCGTCACCAGGCGCCTAAACTTTATCAGAACGTCAGCCCCAGCAGCGCATAGGGAAGCATTCCCAGTGTGCTCATAACACAAACATCTTTCTGTTTGGTTTCGTTCTCTCATCTTGCATTGTGTTGACGTCTGAAGTTGATCCTAGATGAACAAGAAGCTTGGGATTTCAGAATTCTGCCTGTCCCAGCCCAGTGCTGAGAATGAGAGGGAAGAGGCCACTATTGCCATGTTTGCTGAGTGAGAGAACTCTTCTCAGTGAGCCAAGGCAAGTTTCTAAGTTTGAGCTGCCTCTACTCCACAGACAATTGAGAGCCAGACTATGACAGATAAAATAGGGTTCGGAATCCTCATGACCTCACCTGATACTGCGAAAAATGCCCATCCCCATGGCGGGGGATATGGGAGTGGGGTCCAGGCCCTTTCTCTATCCATTTAATAAAAACAAACCTTTTCTATGTTGAATTTCCTCCAGCCCTACTCAGCAAATTGATTCAGTGGTCCTCAACCTTGTCTTCACCAAGAAAACTCTTTTGTTAACTCTCTTACTATATCCTATCCTTTCTTCCCATAACCCTATGTTTTGGAAGATTATGCCTGTTGTACAAGCTAAATTTATTTGAAAATTATTATTTTTCCATTTTTCCATTTATTCACTGACAAATACAACTGTTTCTCAGAGCTCCATGACAAATACAAGATAAGAGTTATTCATTTTCTATGGGATTGATAGAATTTCAGACAGAAGACAAAAAAAAATCTGTGAAACTATATCATGGATAAATATATAATTCCATTAGGTTTTTTGAAGTTTCCAAAGTAGTTTGAAGACTATCATTTATTTGGATATCACAGGTTGAAGAATATTGATTTTTTTTTTCAGGTTAAATTCTATCTCCTAATATTGTTTTTTCCCTCCTCTTGGGGAAGATAATATCTTTCTTTGACTAAAATGCACATAATCATTAGCACTAAAGAAATAGCAAGTCTACTAAGAGTTATATTTGAGGGGCATGGAAAGGATCCAATTCTCTGACTCTGGTCATGACCAGTCCTATCTGCCACCTACAGATGCGTGATAATTTAAGGAACCTATTTTGAAACAGATATTTTGACCCAGCCATTTGACAAACCATCATTAAACCATAATAAGCTTGTTTACTTGAGATCCCACATCCATCAAAAATGTTTTTTCAGTTTGAGAGCATGATTCATTTTATAAGGCTTGCTATACGCTACATATTTTTGTTATTTGATAATGAAACAAAAAAGTTTTGCATGTTTTCTTCTGAAAACAGATTTAGTGATTTGTTTACATAGTATTATAGTGTTTTACTCTGTATTTTGGGTTTGGGTTTTTAAAAACAGAATTTCGATCTCTAGTTTGTTCTTTTCAAAGTGAAAATTGAACTACATTTCTGTGAAGTAAAGACAGTATTTCCATTTTTTTTCTTCATTTTGAAAGACTTGCTAATGGCACTGTATTATATTCAAAGACTGCTCAATATTAAAATTAAACCATGAGGAATGTTGCATTTCATATAATGTTGCTTTTCATATAAGGTATTAAGATAATATCAAGACCAATTTCCATGGACCCTATTGGCCTTAGCACTATTATAATTCTCATGCATTTATCACATCTTGAAAGAAATGTTAACCCTTAATCATTTTTACATTTTTGAAATGTATGTATAGCTGCCTGTTTCTATACATGCTCCTTCACCACTAAAAAAGCAGAAACAAAAAAACCAACCAAACAACAACAATGAAAAATAACTTTAGCCCTTAAAAAAATGATGAGGTAAAAGTTACAACAAAATCCCTTCCTCTAACCTTTACTCTCATCAAAGTGGCCATTTCAGCATGTTCTGTTTTGAGCAATCACTTTCCCCGACCAACCCATTTTATCTAGGCAGATGTACAGTCAGTCACTTATGTGCGATTTCTACTTCATGTTGTTCCAAAGTAGGTTTGGGGCAGGCTACAAATGTTACACAATTAAAAAATAAGGAAGCACTGATGAAAGCAGATCAGAGTCACTCTGAAGGGGATAGGGACCAGAAAGCTCACCATTTCTTCCCCCAGCATCAACCTCACAAAGGAAAATGCTGGAGTAAACCAATTTTGTTTCAATAGAAAGAGAAAGGCAAGCAAATTTATTTTCAAGGAAGAAGTTCTTAGGATTTTGAGTAAACCATGCTTGATGACAACTTGGCAAATAGCCTGAAACACTATTCCAAGGGATAATTCTCATAACCACGTCATTCCATTGCTGAATGTTCAAGAAAAACACACTACTAAATTATTATATATTCAAGAAAAACACACAAACACATTTTTAAATGAATAAAAGTAAGAAAATAAGTCAACATAAGGAAGCATTTATGTTGGGGGAAATACAGTTATCCATTCCAAACCTGTAATTACATGTATTTTTAACTATATAGAGAAAGAAACGGTGAAATAAAAAACAGTTCTGTAAGCACCTAAAATTGTATATTATCCACATCTTTTCATCTCATGTAAAAACCAAGTTTTCACTGTAATTCATCTCCATATTCATCTGCTCCAACAAACCATTGGTCCTTACATCATGTCACCTCATTCTCTACTGCTTCATATCAGCAAGTACAAGATCGAGGGTTCCCATGGTGGAAAGCCCTGTCATATAGGAATCAGGCTTGGCTACAGGAAAAGCTGTGCTCTGCCTGGAAACCTCACGGGGCTTGGGTTCCTGCAGAAGGACAAGCGATCTCACTGCATTACAATTCAGCACACGACCCGCTGCAGGAGGGTCTGCCCTTTCGTAATTTATGAGCTCTCAGTTTCTTAGAGGACCCAGATACAAATGGGAGGGGGGCCATCAACCTTAATTTCTCTACATTATTTATTACCAGACGCTATTAAACATTTATTTTAAAAATGCAGTTAAAAAAAAAAAATCTTCAGGGAGGCAACTGGGCGCAGATAGACAGGGAAAGGACCTGGAAGGCAAGTTCAGGCGGTGCGGGTAGACGCAGCCATCTTGGTTGCGTCAAAATCTGGATAATGTGAAGCTGTCTATACTTATGACTTCTTATTTTAATTCATAAAGTAAATTAGGGTAGTAAGTTCAAGTTTCACAGATGAGCTAAAGACAGAGACTCGAAGTTTCACTAAACAATTCATTTCTAAGGAATGAAGTCTAACTTGGAATCCGTTCATGAGAAACACATTTATTTGTAATTTGGCTTAAAGACTCAGCTTTAAAAACTCCATTATCACTAAAGGAATTTCAAATACCTAATAAGCATTTGGAAGCCTACATTTCAAATGGCCCAGTTAGCCTATACAAGAATTTATTTCAAAATAAACTTCCAGATAAACACTAGCTATCAAACTGAACTATAGTACTGGTTCAAACTTCATCTGAGGAGTAGTACAAATCCTGCCAAATCCTGACTGTGTCATTGAGAGTCGTAGGATGTAAAGGAAAAGGATGCTGGATGGAGGATCAGAAGACTAGAGTCTAAACTAGATTCTGCCCCTTGTTAGCTGTGTGAATCTGAGAACTCATTTAACTTCTCTGGGCCCCTGCTTTCTCATTCATAGAATGAGGAATGGGGTTGGATGATCTCTCAGGTTTTACCCCATTCTAATTTTAATACAAAAATTATTCCACCTCTCTAAATGTACTGTATTTAAAAAATTCTCTTTATATTGGTGTATTTATGCTTACATCAATAAATGATGTTTCTAAAGCCAGGGGTCCCTTTCCGTGATGAAGTCTCAAAGTCATGTTCTCCACCACTACCACATGGCACCATTAATCCTTATTTTGGGGTGTTAAACTAGATTGTAGAGGATTAAAGGTCCTTGACTTCCATTCTTATAATTAACACTCGTTATCATGTGAATGTCACATTAAAATGGTAGCAACCTTCCTTTTATTTGTTTCAAGTATTTACAAATATTATTTCATTTCTAGAAACTACCTAGTAAAGTAAATGGTATTATTATTCCTATTTTGAATGGAAAAATTAAATGGGACTTAAAGAGGTTCAGTGACTTGCCTGGGTCGATGTGAATGCCCTCTCACAACCAATCAACAGAATATTTATTGATAGTCTCTGGAGGACAGTTCTGAAATATGCACCAAAATGTAAGATATGCATAGCCTTAGATCAAACAATTCCAATATTAAATATTTTAGACAAGTATAAAAAGATATATGCTCTAAGATAATAATCACCATACTTTTTATAATAGGGGAAAAAGAAACAACCTATATGCCCATCATTAGCAGACTAGGCAAATAAATTAAGGCACATTCAGGCAGTGGATTACTATGCAGCATTAGAAATGGTAACACAGAGCTATAGTTAATTAAATGAAAATATAGCCACAAGAAAAGAGGTAGAAGAAGTATAGGTAAATAACATCACTGTCCGACAGAACTTCTGCAGTTATGGAAATGTTCTGGGCTGTCGAATACAGTTGCCACTAACTACACTTAAAACGTAACTAGTGAGATTAAGGAACTAACTTTTTTTAGTTTTATTTAATTTAAATTTAAATTTAAATCTATGTGTGGCCAGTGGTTACAATATTGGACAGCACAATATTTGTCCAATATTTGTTTTATGACTTTGTGTTACTCTATAATTAGAAAAAACCATCGAGTGCTTTGAGTAAACATCATCAAACAACAAAAGATCAACCATCCTGTGCTTAGGAGACAACCAGAAGATCCAGGAATGAACATCAACAACACATTTGGTTAAAGAGCTGCTTGCTGTGCCTGTAGTATGAGACCCCAGTCTGTGTTTTATATGCATGGTTTCCTTACCTGAGCATGACTGTGCTAATGTGGCAAGATTCCTAAATACTGGTTCACATACTAGCAAATAAATAGTTTTGTGCCAAGAAAGCTATATCCTTTGTGCTAGCTCGGCAGAATTGACCAGAAAGAAGGAGTGATAAATGGAAGGAAGCAGAAAATAGAAGCTAGAGCACTGCAAGCAGGGCCAGAGTTTTTGAAAGGGTGATAAATTATTCAACTCATTGAATGGATTTGTAGTGATTAGAAAGCTCATGTTTTCTACTTACGAGTTCTGTTTGTATTAAAATGTACTGAAGCAACAAAATATCTTATTTTCTCATATCTAGCCAGTATAAAATTTAGTCTTAGGAAATCATGCAAACTAGCTAAAGGCTCATTTGACCTTTAGACGGGCACAAAGCAGGAGGGATGTTTGTTCACAGGTATTTCCAAACTGCGATCTATTTGCTAATCTAAAGCAACATTTTCCACAAGTCAATAATTTTTCCACCGTTAGATTGTTAGCTAGATAAAATATAACAATGGACCACTTCCTCACTTATGTTTTTCTTAATATTTTGCTATTTTAAACAAGTTATAATAAATATACTTATATAGAAGGCTTTTTTTCTATATTTAAGATTTAAAGAAGCCTTCTTAAAGACAGAAGTGGCCCAAATTAGAGAATTCTTAACAGTAAAACTGTAATTAACCAAGGTCCTCAAATAATTGGATCCTTCCCTTATTCCACTTTTCTGGAGAAAAAAACAAATCTCAATAAAAAGGATACTGGAGGAAGGAAGAAACTTGAACATAACTCTTACTATATCTAAATCTATTATTCACATTATTTTGTGAAGATGATATTCTAAGTGGTAATCTCAGCAGCTGTAATATCCTTAATCTTGGAAAAGATTAAGGTATGTTTAGTATTATGCTGTGGGGATAAAGTATACTAATACATAGCAGAAATTTTTTTGTATGGTATAAAATCAAAATTCTTTTATTTTATTCTTGCGCAGGGGCCATGCTAATCTTCTCTATACCGTTCTAATTTTAGTATATGTGCTGCCAAAGTGAGCTCTTATTTCATTCTTTTAACTAAAAATGTCAAACGAAATACGTCCTGCCTCTTGCAGGTCTCATTAATTAAAACTATATTTTATTGTGTTTTAATAGCCAAAAGCAAATCATAGAAGAGTGTATTATGACTGTCAGCATATACGGTGGACACAAATCTACCACATAACTTGCCAGCGCACTCTGCCATAGTCACAAAAGGAGCAAAGGATCATGTGGACTGAGAAATTATAATCATAAGCAGAACTACTAACATTTATGTAGCACTTGAGAGATTTCCAAGTTCTTCTAAAAAATGATCTGACTTGATTTTTACAATAGCCTTTAGATGTAAATATTTACAGCTAAGGAGATTAAGGCTTGTAGAAATTACTAAATTGCTTGGTGTCTTAACTTCTACTGAGTAGCAGAGGCAGTATCAGAACTGGGCCTACCATCTCCAAATCTTGGGGTCTTTCCACTTTGATTCACTCCTGGCACTGTGCCAGCAGAAAAGAAGGGAAGAATGAGGACAGGGATGACGACTGCTTGTCACTGATTTGAAGAAACCCCATTACAGCATTATAAACTGGTCAATACTAACGAGGCATCAATCTTTCATTACTCCCAATGTGCTTCTGAAATCTCTGCGGCAGCCTGAACTAAATGAGGCACCATCAAGAAAAGGGACTGGGACATCCCAATATGCCCTATAAACTCTAGGAGACAGCCTCAACCCAGTTTTAAGAATATCTTCAACTGTTTTAGCAATTAAAACCCATGTGCTTAGAATCTAGTTTCTTCGGCTTGAATTAGATTAGTAATCACGCCTTATGACTTGAGGTAAAAACTCATAGTTTATTGGCAGGGCCTCTTTCTGAAGCCTTTTTCTCCCAATCACCTTTTATGGGCCCAAAGCCCTCTTCACCAAAAAAACTTTTCTAAGAAAGCCTCTGGTATTTATTCTTGATGTGAATATACTTATACCAGCAACATTTATTTTTAATGCTTTATCTGTCATTATAGAAGATGTGGAGGATAGAGGAAATGCAGGCAGACTGGGAAGTTAATTTTTTAAGATGAAGATCTCTCCTGCAATGTCACCATCTACCTGGGACTGGGAGGCTCCCCCAAAGGCTTTGACATTAATGTTTGTGAAGAAACCTAATGCTTGCAAGAATCCAGATGACTATTTTTACTAAACATAAGACTGTGGATCAAGTATGCATTTTCAGTATAGCACTTACTCAGAATATTCCCATTTTGAAATTGGGAAAAGGTAAACTGAAAAAGCAGTATGATATAATAGTATTCTGTAAGGGTTAACTTGGAGTCCCTGTGAATAGGTTTCAAAGGGTCTCTTGAAACAGTATTCAAAATAGTATGGGAATGTGTGTGCAATATCTTGAGAAGATGGTTTATAGTTTTCATTATATTCTCAAAGAAATTACTAATCCAAAATAGGCTAGCACAGACTTTAGAATTAGAAAAACCTTGTTTTCATTCCTAGCTCTACTACTTTCTAGCTGTGTGACCACAGACAAGTCAATTAACCTCTCTGTGCCTCAAGTTCCTCAACAGAAGTCTAATTATTATAGTAAGAATTAATTGAGATAATGCATTGAAATCACGTTGAAGACAGCAAAGCATAAATACTAGGCAGCCAGTTATTATTATTACTAGCAGAGTAAAAGACTGAACATTAAAAGAAAGGAAGGGTCCTTATCCAGATGCAGAAAGAAAAGATGGGTATCAAAGCCATAGTCTTTACAGAAATTACAATTTGCTTAGGGTATGTGCCTGGTTTTCTTTGTAAAACATTAGGGCTAGGAGAAGCCCTGTCGTTCCCTCATTTTAAAAATGAGGAAGCTAAGAACAAGAAAAGGGAGGCATTGCCACATCATCAGGTTAGTGCCAGAATTTGGACACCAGATTTTGGTTCTATTCCAAGCAGCTAAGAACAAAAAGAAGTTGCCACTGAGGTATTGTCGTTATCCAACTGCAAACAAAAACCACTCCACTTCACCTGATTTATATACCTCTTTTCCTCTCCTGCAAGAGGACCTTTGGTCCTGGGAATCATTAATCAAAATGTCAGTGCATTTCATGCCCAGTTCTTTCCACTTTTCTTTATTACAGAAAAAGCGGTGTGCATGGACAGATTTGTGACTCATTTAAATACACTGGTGTACCCGTTTTAACCTTCGAGGCCAAGACTCCCACTGTAGAAGCTGCTAGAGAGACATGTCCTGAGCAACTGCATTTCCATGCCAGCTCTTGCTCAGGCAGAGAATGGATGTAAACAAATATTAAACTGCCAAATAGTCTAAAATGGAGTTAGATTCATAATTCCACTTCCTCTCAAACATAAATATGTGTTACATCAGAGATTTAGAAGAATTGAAGTGAATTAAAGACTTGCGTAGGACTTCAGAGATTTAATTTGGCCCAAACTTCGAGTTATAGTAACTAGAGTCTGTTGTCATTGAAGGAACTTAATAAAGGTTACTCATCATCTCATTCTTATTAAGAAAAATGTCCAAGTTTTGCTCTGAGTTAATTCCAGCAAAATTCCATTTGTTCAGCCAAGCCCTAACACCAAAACTTCTGTGAATAATAATATTAATTTTAAAATGCTTATAAATACACTCTGTTATTTCACTGAAATATCTTTGGGAAATTATGGTCTCCCTGGCATGCTAACGCCACTTAGAGGAGAAAGGAAAGTTAAAAAATGGTAATGTGAGAATTCAGTCAATCAATTGGCCAGAAAGGCAGTTTTATACAAGAGAAGTGGGAAAACTTTCCCTTTAAAAGCTTTTAGATTTCCTAAGGAAATTAGAAAACAATATATGACAAAGCAAATTAGAATGCACGATTGCAAACACTGATGCTAAAGGGATCAGGAGAGTAGGTGCTATCTGAGCAGCATGGGATAAGAGGATCCAGGAAAGCTTTACGGCAGAGTTGTATGCTAGGCTTAGGTCAATGGTGTGGATGAGAGTAGTTGTGAGTCCAGAATTTGTGCTGCAATGTTAACCAGGGTCATGATATAAGGGGATATAGTCATCTTCTTAAATAGCTTCAGTTTGACATAAGGTTTTTGTTTACTATCTTTGGCTAATAAATCTGGAAAAAAAATATCAATAAAAGACTAAAATAAAACAAAAGAACCTAAGTTTGATAAGAAATACAACATACCACATTTGCTTTTTAAAATAAAAGCAGAGACCATAAAATTCTATTAAATAAACACATAGTCTTTATAAAGCCTGTGCTTTATACTTCAATAAATTTGTTTTGGAAACCTGCAACGCATTTATGAATTGCATTTTAAAAGATGTATGGAATTTTAGGATTACCACATTAAACAGTTATGAAATATTTATTCTTATTTATAACCCTGTGGCAGACAAAAAAATAATTGCTTATAGACCTGTAGAAACAGCTAATAAGCCCAACAATTTTTAAAACCTAAGACAAACAACAATAACAAAACAGATGTCCACCAGCTCTAAGAAAATTTACCATGATATATTTTTACATATCTACAACTTAAATTATGAATATTTAAAAAGAAACTTTTAAGAAATATAGACACCTCAGGCTTATAATTAATTGAGAAGAGATACATAAAGATCATAAGAAGCAGAAAAGGAAGAAAAAAGGAACACATGTAATCATATACATACAAAATAATGTCAGCTACAGTATTAACCATGTAGTTTGGATTCATTTGCTTTACCTAGCTCATTACTCAATGTAGAAGATCAGCATTCAACAGATATATACAGCTCAGGTAGAACTCCTAAAGTTAACAACACATTTAAACAGAACACAGAAAATCATCAAGTCCACATGGGCATTTAATAAATAGTTTTATGCCATGGTAATGAGGTATCTTATTATTATTCATTTGTACGAATTATTCACTTATTATTCACTTATACAAATCTTACATTCATCTATAAAATATAGCACAGAAAAACTCAAAGCTAAAATACCGCATCATCTTTGAGGGTCTCTTTGCAGCAACAATTATTTAATGATATAAGGTTTTCATTACCAACATGATTTACCTCTAAATGTTCACTAATGCACTACTTTTGAAATTGCAGAGTTTCGAGGTGAAGATTCCATCCTCCCCCCAGTCATATCCCTAAAGTGCAAAGTGCCCAAGATGTCCTGTTAAAGGTCAAACAAAACGAAAACACATTTGCCCTCAGATTTTTAGCACAGGTGTGGGAACTAACTCTAAAGGGAGACCTGCTAATTATTTACAGGTCTAAGTATATCGGTTTATATTCCAGCAACAAAATATTCAGAAAAAATGTTTTCTATGATGATCATTTCCTTCTGTGCTGATTTTAAAGTCAAACAAATGTATCATCAGAGATACATAGTTATAAAATAGAAAAATACAAGATCTCCCATAACAGCTAGAATAGTAACAACTCAGACTGAATGCTGTGTCCACCACCATGCTACAGTAAGCACCGTATGAAAATACGGGGAGAACCCATAGAGGGAAGGATTGGCCAGATTAGCTTTCAAGATGGTTTCACCAGATAGGTGACATTTTATCTGTGATTTAAAGATATGTAGCAATTTTCCCAGAGAGAGGTTTAGGGTAAGGAGTGAGGTGATTTCCCAGGGAGAGAGAAACTGTGTTCCAAGGCATGAATTTCTGAAAGGACCTGCTATTTAAAGGTGCAGGAAAGGAAATGTCAGAAAGAACAATAAACCAGCCTGGTCCAAATTGTAAAGGAAATTATAGGCCATGCCCAGGCCTTCGGACTTTATCTGGGAGGGCAGCTGGAAGCTAAGGGAGGTAAACACTGCAGTTAAAATATTTTTTAAAACATTTCACTCCTAGTTATTTCCAGAATGGGGGCATAGACATACATAAAGGAGGTACTCTCCTACGTGGTGTTATTTGCGGGATTTGTCACTAATGCCTGACTCCCACAATTACAGAGGTGGATTCTTTTGGCCAGTGCGATAACTGTAATTCCCTTTGCAGAAGCAAAAGTTTGAAATGCAGCCATTTTAAAGAGTATTTTAAAAATTGCTTTATAGGGTCTTTTCATAGAAATTAAATTTCTGGAAAAAGGAAAAATGGCAAGAAAATAGGACTTTCTTCAAAATTTGCCTCAGTTTCCCTCGTGAATCAATTCTTCTGCAGATTTATACCCATTCCCTCTTCCTCCAGAGAAGAGCAGATCACTTTCCATTTTCATTTTGCATGTACCTTTTCCATTTAGTGATGTGGCTGGCATATTCGCCTCATTCAAATAATGAGGAAAATTAAGACATCACAGAACTATAGAAGCAGCTACAATGAAAAAAAAAAGCCCACTAATAACAGCCACACTGTTACAATAAATACAGAAGCGATTTCTATTATGTTTCTTTTTATTCTATTCACATTTACACACAAAAAATACAGCCCTCAGCCCTAACGCCAAGTGACAATAGACATATCAGTTCAATTTGAACCTGATGAGGGCAAATTAAGCCTGATGAGGGCAAATTAAGCCACAGAGAACCAGTCACCTCTGACTGCCCCTGCTGCCTTTCTGGGATTGCATCAGCTACCTGGTCTGATGGGCTTTTACTTTCTTCTTGCTTCTACCGCCAGCTAATCTATGCCATTTATTAAACATCCTCCTAGCTGTCTCACTCTCTCCCATTTCCAGATCTTTGTGCACATACTCGCAACTTATCCTAACACAGGTTTTTACCACGTATTTCTTTGTCTTCAGATGTCTTTAAGGCTACTGGATCAAGCCCAGACTTCTCTGAGGCATTTGAAGTATTTATGGTCCTTCAGACTGTGTCTCCAGTAAGCTCAAAAATATGTCACTCATCATTCTTTGGCTCCAGGGAAAGAGGCCCTTCTGTCTTTCATAATCAAAGCACACTTTGCTTCTTAACCCCTTCACCTTTTTTACTGAGCTCCCCCAACCTCCTCCCATCTGGCAATCATCAGTTTCTTCATTGTATCTATGAGTCTGTTTCTGTTTTGTTTGTTCATTTATTTTTGTTCTTCAGATTCCACAAATAAGTGAGATCATATGGTATTTGTCTTTCTCTGTCTGTTTTATTTCACTTAGCATAATACCCTCTAGGTCCATCCATGTTGCCACAAATGTTAAGATTTTTTTTTTAGCTCAGTAATATTCCATTGTATGTATATGTACCACTTCATTATCCAGTTGTCTACTAATGGGCACTTAGGTTGCTTCCATATCTTGGTTGGTTGTCGTTAACAGCACTACAATAAACATAGAGTTGAATATATCTTTTCGAATTAGTGTTTTGGATTTCCTTGGATAAATACCTGGAAATAGATTTCTGGGTCGTAAGGTAGTTCAATTTTTAATTTTTTGAGGAACCTCCATACCGTTTTCCATACTGGCTGCACCACATTGCAATCCCACCAACAGTGCATGAGTGTTCCTTTTTCTCTGTATCCTTGCCAACACTTGTTTTTTGATTTATTAATGATGTCCATTCTGACAAGTGTGAGGTGATAACTGATTGTCCTTTTAATTTGCATTTCTGTGATGATTAGTGATGTTGAGCATCTTTTCATATGTCTATTGGCCATCTGTATGTCCTCTTTGGAGAAATGCTTCTTTAGGTCCTCTGTCCATTTTTTATTAGATTGTTTGGTTTGTTTCGGTATTGAGTTGTATGGGTTCTTCATGAATTTTGGACATTAACCACTATTGATATATCATTGGTGAGTATCTTCTCTCCTTCAGTAGGTGGTCTTTTTGTTTTGCTGTAAAACCTTTTTAGTTTGATGTAGCTCCATTTGTTTATTGTTTCTTGTTTCCCTTGCTTGAGGAAACATATCAGAAAAAATATTGCTAACAGCAATATCGAGTTTTCTGCTTATGTTTTCTTTTAGGAGTTTTATGTTTCAGGTATTATGTTTAAGTCCTTAATTGATTTTGAGTTTCTTTTGTATATGGTATAGGAAGGTGATCCACTTTCATTTTTTTTGCATGTATTTGTCTAGTTTTCTCAACACCATTTATTGAATAGACTGCCTTTACCCCATTGGATACAAATTGGTAGTTACAAAATGGTCACACGGATGTGAGTACAGCATAAGGAATACAGTCTAAAATATTGTAGTAACTATATAAAGTGTCAGATGGGTACTAGACTAATTGGGGGGATCACTTCATAAATTATATAAATGCCTAAGCATTATGAGGTACACCTAAAACTAATATAGAATAATATTGAATGCCAACTCTAATTTATAAATAAATAAATAATGACTAAATAGATAGATAGATAAATTAATAAATATCTACATTGTAGTTTTTTAAAAAACAAAAACAACAGGTATCTACCATGCTTATTCAAGATGGCCACAGAAAGATGTGCAGGTCATGCTTTGCACAACCTCAAAAGGTGCCATTCATATGTAGCCTGCAAAACTGTAGGTGGACAACCCTGTGTCTGGACCTTTCTAAAAATAATCTGTAGTTCAAACACTTATTGTGAGAATAAGCGAGAAACAAATACTTTATTTGAATTTGGTTTTTTCTTTTGCATATAAAAATAATTAAGAGAATAGCATAAGATAGTCCATTTAAAACATGGGCTGGTGCCTGGCATGGACTTTTTCCCTTCCCTCTCATTATTTTTACTGACTTTATGAGGTTACTTAAGAAACTGAAGACGCTTGTTCCGAAGAGTCATGTAGGAGTTTTTGCTCCTAAATAAATAAGTCCCTGGCTGATTTTTTAGAGGAAAGGGAGAATGGACTGATGATGCAAGATATGTCCAAAAACCCTCTGCTCAACATCACCTTTCAGGGGTTGTCAGCTCCAGCTGTGCTCTGGAATCATCTGAGGAGTCTTTAAAAGTGCTAATGCATAGGTCCAACCCCTGATTCTCATGTAGCTGGTCTGGAATGGCCTGAAAATGTTTTTTTTTTTTTTTTAAAGCTTCCCAGGAGATTCTAGTGTGCAGACAATATGAGTGCTACCACTGTCTCCATAAACACACCATACCTAGAAATCAATTGATTTCTCATTAAAGATGTTCACCTCTTGCTCCACTTCCTTTCATGTTAGATTCTAGTAATTCACACTTTAGTACCATTTAACTTTAATTATATCATGTTTACCTCTTTTGAGGTGTAAAATTTTGAAAGGGGGAGAGTGGGCAAGGTAACAGCAAATAATGAAGAGAAATTAGAAAACAAGTTCTCTCTCTAGTTCAAGGTAGCTATTAATGCCCCTACTCAGAAGAACCCTAGATTTCATTTATATCCTCACTTCAAAACCCTCACATTGCTACATATGATGAATTAAAACACATATAGTTGGATCTTCGTAATTAAAAAACAACAACAACAATGAGCTCTTCTAAGCTCATAACCATCTCGTACAAGAAAACCAGAACTATTATCTTATACTTTATAGTCACTAAAATTTCTCACATCTATAGAGGGGTGTGAGGCCATTGTACTAAAGAGAAAGAGTATTAGACTTGAGGCTCAAAAAGCATGGTTGACTTTCAAACTGATCACCTACTAACCTTTCTGAGATTCAATTTCTTTATGGTGAGGATTAAATAAAATATTGTAAGTAAAAACTCCTGGTACATATCAGGCATTCAATTATTGCTATTGAACTGAAAGCTCTCTAGGAAAGTTTTCATATCCTAATTCTGGTGGGTTGCCCCAAGAAGCATCTAAGCCCCCAAGACCATATAAACTGATGGCTATTGTTGATCAGTGAATATGCTGACATTATTTTAAAACCATTTTTAAGTAATGAACCCCAATAAAACTTCTCTATTCAAAATAATGCCAGTTTCTTAAGACTTTTCTCACTACACTCAGTTTCAAGTTCTTTTATATTTATTACTGTTCTCTGAACTTTGTTTTCATGGTTTCTTTCAAGTTGTGAAGTCTATGATACTCCTCATTTTCCATCCTAATTAAAAATTACACAGCTAGATAATCTGGTAGACTTCTTCCGCCACCTTGACAATTAATGCTCTCATCTCAAGTTCTAAATGCATTAGTTCATCTGGCCAAGGTTCATGCATAATCAAAGATCTTCCATAATAATATGTCCTCAGAAACTACCAAAGTTAATTTTTCCCATGTCTTAAGCAAGAGTATTAATATGCAGTATAAAACATGTACTAAATCTGAGACTTTTAGATCATCTCCCTAAATCATGATGAAAATATAATAATCATTCAACAATCAAAAAGTAATTATTTAATACTTAGTCTGCTTTCCAACATTGGATGTATGTGTAGGGGGTGGAGGGATAATTACTCAATACTTGAGATAAATATTTTTCACATATTCAGGTCTCCTAAATATCTAAAATTAGCCTTTCAAGCATTAAACATTATTTTTATTTCACCCATTATTATCAGTGTATAATACCAATATTCATACATGATGTAGGTACCAATAATAGGAAAAACCATACTCTCAAGACACTTAACAGCTAGTATCCAGCTCTTTAGAAAATGCTCCATAAGGGGGACACAGCAACCAAAAAAGAGATTCCAGTCTCGAGTCTGGGTTTGGGGGAAAAAAATTAACACCCTGATACTCACCAACAGAGAAATCAGCTTCATTTTCTTGGAGTTTATATGTTTTAGGGTTGCCAATTTAATGGACATTTGATGTGAGTTTTGATCCAATATAAGTACAAAGAACAATGATGTTGCAGAAATTAGCACCAGGCTACATTTACTTACACAACTTCTCAAATTAAAGTATGTATCAAAGACATTGAGGAAAGTTGGAGTGGTCTAAAGCAGTAACAATCAAACTGTTCTGGCCTTGATTCAAAGAAAAACATAAATTTTACACAGTGATCAGTGTATATAATACATGTGCATAACTAAAACCAAATTTCACAATATAATATTTATCCTACTTCATGCAATTTTATCTTACTGTTTTAGCTCTTTAATTCACTAAATTGATTTCACTAATGGACTGAGACATCCTTCTTGAAAAACAGCAGTCTAAAGGGCAAAAAGGAAAATATTTACTCTTCTGAAAGTACACTCTTTCCTTCTATACCTGCCGAACAAAGGGAGGGGAGAAGTCCAGGTGGGCGGTCAGCTGAGACAGGTCCTTCAAGTCACACCCACAGCCTTTCCCCTCACTGGGCACCCACGCTGCCACAGGATGGGTTCCAGGACTGAGAACACACTTTACCACAATCCACCACTTCCTTCCTTCCTATGCTGGGACAGACTCCTTGCTCCAGGATGAGGGTAAATCCTCTCCCAGAGCTCCATCATCCCAAGACTTCCACTGTCTGCAGTCCGTCAGGCACTTGTGATGTGCCAACTCTTGCTGTGCAGAGGAGTCAAGCTTCTTTCCCAGCAAACTCGAGACCCTTTGTGAGTTGTAACTTGGAGTCAGGCCAAAATCAAGGAAACAGACACAAATTTAATCTAGAAGTGGTTGAGAGTAGAATTTATCTAAATGGTTTATCTGGGGAGCTGATTCCAGCTGAGTCACTTCAAGACTTCTATATGTCATCCAGCCTGTACAGAGCATAAGAATAGAGGACTTTTGACTTTACAAAATGGATCCCATGGGAGCCATGACAGTAACATCAATTGGTGCATAATGGGAATGCCCTTCGGGTCTGAACAGAACATCCCAAACCACAGAAATGTCAGCCATGACTGCCCTGGATAAGCCCCACCTGCAAGGGCTGAAAGTATGAGGATCCCATCTTGTAAGGTCCACATAAGCTGAACACCTCAGACAGATGATGCTCAAGCCTGATCCATAGTATCACGGACAGGTACACTAAAGCCAAAAACTCTGACCTTCTGACCTGTCTTAGCTGCTGGCTTGCAACCGATATGAAATATATGTATGGCCAGTCAGCAGACACGAAGGCTTTCATCACCTCATTCTGTCACATAAGACTCTGTACCTCCCCTGCATATGTACCTGATCAGTTTATCTGAGAAACCACTCAGTAAACTGGCATGCGGGAACACGAATGCATTCAAGAGTGTTACTTCATTGCCACTTTTCCCGTTCACAACATAGCCACATCATTTAGCTTATGCCAACTAGTCTAAGCCTTACCTCTTTCCGCTATCACATTCCAGGTTACAAATAATAGTCTCTCTAAGAAGACTGTTAATCAGTAAGGAGAGGTGCCCAATTGGCCTATTTAGTACCAAATAAATTTCATCCAGACCAAAAGCTTCAGTTTAAAGTCAAAACCTTTAAGTTTCTTGATCTGGTTTTCCTGCACAGGACAGTCTCTGAACCCAAAGGAGTAGGGGGAGGAACAGAGGGTGGATATCTAAAAATGGTTTAGCTGGCTTCTCATACTTCTTACTAAAGAATATCTGGAAGCTAAGAAGCAAAATATGTGAATCACATTTTTGGTTTAAAAAATAATCGAAAAAAACTACACAGTATAATGCATTACGTTGTTTGCATATTTTAACCTTAAGGTTAGATGTTTTTATTCACTCTTTAGAACAATCACTCTTCACCTTCCCTAACATGGGAACTTTATAATAGTGGTTTGTAGTTCATCCTGGGAGTTACAATAAAACTTCCCCTAAGAACTTGGAAATGAGTTGATAAGAGTGATCTCTGATAAATTTTAAGATCAACACAAGGACTACAAGATAAGCAAAGCTACCTTTAAAGAAAAAGAGTGGCTCCAAGTATAGAAGACCTAAGACTATGCTTATTGACTAAAACTCTTACTAAAAAAGGAGTAAAAAAAATTGGGGTGGGGGGGACAAGGACCAGACACAGCCATCAACAGAAAAAAATATTCTCCCAGGCAGGCTCTTCAGGAAAGACCTCCAAGACTTGGGGACCACTCATAGACTCTCCCTTATGGGTAATAATGCTCCAAATGCACTTGGGCCTTGATTTGTCCAATGCCTTTTTCCTAATTCAGTCCTCACTGAGCAGCCTTCCTATGAGACTTCCAGTTCAAGCCTGTCTATGGGGTTAGTAAGTACTGACCACACAAACTTGGACTCATTTATATATCCACAGGTGTGAAGCTGAGCCCCCACCAAGTGCCCCACCCTTGTCCTAAACAAGAGAGATACAGTGGAGAATTAGACATTTGAGGTCCTTGGGGCTAACGAAAACAAGTAAACAAATAAGATTATTGCATCTAGTGATAAAAACCGTAATTTAAAAAAATAAGCTGAAAAATGGACTAGATAATTGCTGGAGAAGGAGATGCGTATTTTTAAAACAGGGATCAGTAATAGCTACTTTGAGAAAGTGACATTTAATATAAAACCAGAGGTTGAGCCTACCCTGAGCACTTTCCAAATAGATTTTTAAATTTACCCAGTTGAATTTTGTTATAAACAGCACTTTTCAACTAATTTTGGTAAAGTTATATATCAACACAATGGTCAAAAGATTATGGTGATAAAACTTAGAGCAACAAAATGAAAGGGAGTGTGAGGCATGTAGGCAAGTTAGGTAAGGATAGCTCCTTTTTTCATGCTTGCCCTTCACCAAACACAGCACACGGGCCCCACCTTGCTCCCTACCCTCCCCCAGGCTTGCACCTCCACATGTTAGAACTTGGCTGCACCTCTGGCTGACTGCCTGTTGGGGATCCAGAATCTGTTGGGCAAAGACAGAAGAAGACAGTTTCTAGGCAGAGGGAACAGGGAAAGTTATGAGGCATGAAGTAGCCTAATATTTCTTTGGAACTTCCAATGTGCCTGAAGCTTCATAAATAAGGGAGAAGCTGACAGAGAGAGCCACAGGAAGAGCCGGGGTTTTATTGCAAGCCAATCGGAAGCAAGGGGGTAATATGACCTGATTTACATTGTTAAAAGATCTCATTGGCTACTGTGTGGAGAATGAACTGCAAAGTGCTAGAGGGGGCTCTTCGAGTAGCAAGCAGTGATGGGGCTTGACCAGGGTGGCAGCAGTACTTACTGGTGCTGAGGAGACATGAATGGCTTTAGGGCATATTATGGTGACAGAGCCCAGGATTTGTTAATAGACATATATGTGTGGTGGGCAGTCATGCTTTGGCTTGGCAAAGAGTGGTGCCTGTTACTAAAACTGGGAAGACAAAGGTGGGAATCTGTGTGTGGGGTGGGTGGGGGGATTAAGAGCTTTCGTGGGCATATCAGGGTTGAGATGCTCACTAAAGACATAACTAGAAATATCAGGCAGTTGGGGCTCCTGGAGTGGATACATACACTTAGAAATTATCTGCACCTATATGGTCCTTAAAGCCATGGCATTCCCATCCCTGTGATAGTTTTTTTGTTGTTATAAATTAATAAATTGAGTAATTTACCAAGGCAGTGGAAACAAAGCTGGGACTCCCCGTAGCAGACGGCTGGCCTTGCCCATTTACCTGGACCGAGAGCTGTTTGTACAAGGTTGTTTTGTTGTCGTAACCACAGATAAATTTCACTTAAGAGAGATTTTTCCTTATTCAAGCAGGCTTTGCCTAGGATAATGGCATCGTGACTCACTTGCTTTTTCTGCTCTCATCCTTCCACCTTTTTGTGCCTACTCCTTTAATTATTAAGCCTTAGCACATAAGATTCCGGCCAGTGTCAAATAATTTAAGAATAAAGCCAAATAATTTAAGAATAAGAATAAAGCCCCAGGTCTCTGGTCGTGAGAACAATAAGTTTCGGTTAAACTAAGAATAACATCTAGGCTTTAGGTGTGTTTCAGCCCCAGACCGCCTGAGGTGGAACAGCTCCACTGACCACAGGACCAGATAAGATGACGCCATGACTGATGTCAGAACCCAACACAATGATCAGTTACCCCAGCCCCATCCAATCACTAGCACCCATGACCCCAACTCCCTTAATTTCTATGACTATGAATTTTTTTCCCTATATAGTCTCTCCCCTCGAGACACCTGGGGAGCCAGGTTCCTGAGGGTAATGGCTCACCCATATCTCTGGGACTTGCAACTCTCTAATAAACCCTTACTTCCTTTGCTGCAAAGCCTGTATGGATGTGCACAGGCAGACAGACCTCTTTGTTCCGGTAGCACTGTGTTCCCACGTATAAAACACTGTGCCCAGGTTCCTTTTTATTCTTGTGGATCAAAGTGGAAATCTGAAAAAACTGACATGTATTAAAATCTTTTTTCAAAAGATGCATCCAAGTGCTTATTTGGTTGAATAAAGAAATAATATATAAATAAAGGGGAAACTTAACTAAGTAAATTGAGAGACCAAAACTAAACCCTGTATAGAGGAGGCCACAACTCACTGACCAGACTTTGGGCTCAATGTGGGAGGGCCCTGTAATATTAGACAATATTTGAGAACAATACAGAGAATGCTGGTTAAATCACTTGACCTCTAAGCATCAAAAATGTATTGATAGAAACTTTAGAATTAAATTAACATAAGATAACTTCAGTTCATCTCTTTAAAGTCGTTGGTTAACTACTGCTATGTGATCACTGTCTTGCCTTCCTGTCCTACTGGGGCTCCTTTCTCAGCAGGGGTGACAGACCACACTGAGGGACAGAGCTGGATAGAGGCAGGTGTGAGATGCCTTTTGAATGAGATGAGAAGGTGACAGGCAATTCCAGTGTGAAAAGAGAAGCAAATCACCCTGGAGGTGGTTTTTCAAACACAAAACATAAGTCTGGTTGATTGTACAAAAATCTTACATTCCTATTTGGAATTAAAGTTTTAATTTTCACTTCAGTATTATTGATATAATAAAATGAAGTAAATTGACACATCCATGTTTTTAGGAATACTTAGCATTTTTAGTGGAGTCTTCTAAAAAATGTCCACCCTATTCCCCATGCTCCTTTATCATTTACCACCTCTTCTGTGTAAATCTGAAAGATTTTGGAGAACAACAGTCAACTTTTCTTACAAGCCCAATCTTGGATGAACTTATGGGAGACACATGGAAGTGAGCATTAAAGGGAACAGAAGAGAGGAGGGGTGAAGTGCAGCCCTCTGACTTCCATTTCACTCCAGCATCACAGAGCTGGAGAGTTACTCCTTCGATGAAAGGAACTGTGTCCCAGGGACTGCGACACATCCTTCCTTGTGTCTGCAGCGGGGGAAACCAGCCCAATGTGAATTCCACTGAAGCTGGTTCCTAGCCATCTCTACATTACCCTTTTGTGCCCAAGAACCTGTAGAAAGAAGACCACACACCCCTGCTCGACCTGCGAGAAGCCCAGTCACCTTGATATTCTGGCTCTTTTGTTTACTTTCTCTACCACTCTTCCCTCTGTGGACTCCCCATGGGTGGCAGATCCAGGATCTGAACCGGGTGAGGGGGCTGAGCCAGCCCTGCTCTAGGCTCTAGAGACACGCTTTCTCTTAATTGTGCATCTTTTCCTGTCGCCCTGGTGGCCCCGTCCTCTAAGGCACCTAAGTGTTGAGAGCTAAGAATCTGTTTGGTCTTTGTTTTTGAATCATTTAGGATGAACCAGCTTAGATAAAGGAATTCTCCTTAGGATCTCAGCTAACTGACTAGAAATTTACATCGGGTTTGGTGAACACTCTGATTGGTTTATAAATCTGCCTTGTTTTTCTGGTCATTGACCAGAACGTGTATTTCTTCAGGACCTGGAAGAGAGGAATGGCTATGGCAGGGCAAGATTTATTGTATTAGGTCACTAGGCCAAATCTCTATTATAATACTTTGTAATAGCACTCCATTTCATTATTATCAACAGTCAGGCTTGTGAAGGGCTCTAAAACCAGAGACATTTTTTAATGTCTGAATTTTAGATTAGTTGTTATAAAAGCACCTTTGTTTTGCATGATGCATTGTACCTGGTTGAAAGGACTCTTTCTCAAAGAGAACACTGCCTTATCATGCCAGAATCCGCTGTTTGCCACAAGGCAGCATCAGCCTCAACAGGATAACATCACAACACCATACTCAAAACCAGCTCGGTTGATGTTTACCTATGAGAATCTATTTATAATTTTTTGTAATACTGTTTATTCTCCCCATTTTCCACATTATCTTAAGGTAGTTTTATTAGAAACTCAGCCCAGGAAGAATTCTGCCATGTTTGTCTACAAGATAAATGTTTTCAAACCTGTTTATTCTATTTTTCTTTCTGGATGTTCTTCCACTGAGAACATAGAACAGGCTCTAGGTTGCACAGCTTTTTCAGACTTCTGTCTGGAATGGACCTGAGCCAGAGACCTTCCTTCTTTAGCTGAACAAGATGTACATCCACATGCTTGCTGTCTGAGTCCTGCTGGATGAGTAGGTTAGGTCCCGACCTCTCTGAGGTCATCCGGAGCCAGGTCTCAATTTCAGGTATGAGGACAATCTCCAGTCTGCCTGTATGCAGCGGGGGTGGCTTTTCATATGCTTCAAATCCATATCTTTCATTGCCTCTTCTCCTCACCGTCCATGGTGGGTGTCAAGTTGATGGCCATGGGTGAAGCATCAGTAGTGGGATCAGGTCCTGTGACTCAGGGGGGAAAGTGTCACACTCATTGGTTAACATGGAGAAGTCTACAAACCTTACTTCTTTCCAAAACAGCTGAAGGCAAGAGGAAAGAAGAAAGCAAGAGTCAGACAAGATTGCCAAATAAAGAAATGATACTTCGCAGAAGAACAGGGTTTCTAAATTAAGCCAGATTTCTAAATAAGAAACCATAGCTCATAGCCAAAACAGAAAGAGGTGTTTTAAGTTTCTACATAGTAGTTCCAAGACTCAACATAAAACAGAAACACAGAACATATAGTATTGCTACCCCAATATCTATCCTCTCCTCATTCCTTAGTATAAAATCTGATTTCAGTTATGCATATTCCTGCCAAGAATTTAAAACTACATTCCCTGTCTCCTCACAGCTAGGTGTGGCCAAGTGGCCAGAGTTCCGACCCATGAAAGTAAGTGGAAACTTCTGTGTAGGAAGTCTAGGAGTGCTGCTTAAAAGATAGCTGATCAATTAGGAGGGGTCCCTTTTTTGCCCTTCTGCTTTTCCTCCTTTTCTAGGCTGTATTGTGGGCTTGACAGCTAGACTTTCCACTGCCATCTCAGAGCATACTTTTGAGTATGTTGGGCAAAGGATGGTAGAGCAGAGAGGATATGGGTCCCACATGATAACGAGGAGCGACTGCACTGGTCCTGGATTGCTATGACTTCTTTTATTGAGAGAAAAAAAAAAGAAAAGCCACTATTATTTGGGGCTTTTACTACAACCATTTGAATATCATTTTGACTACATTACAACCAATATATTCAACACATGGGATAGCTAGAGAGGGAACATGTTCTAATTAGTAAAAACACTGTGCTGAATTCAGGAGAGGTCATTCCTTTCTATGATTTGTCAGATAAATAGATATCGTGCAGTAATTCCAAACCTTTACTTTTGTGAAGAAAAGTATAAATCATGGATTATGTAAAATATATCTAATTAACTCTCAACTGAAATAACATAAATATTTGTTCTTGTTGAAATTTTTAGAGGATCTGCAATTTCAAGGATAATAAATTGCTCTTTAACACATAACTTTAAAATGCTAATCAAATACATTAAAAATAACTAAATGTAAGTCATAATAAAGTAAGGTTGCTTTTTAAGATAAAGTTATTAGCTTACTACTAATCTAAATTATGTAACTATATAATTTTCTTCTAAAATCAGTCTATTATAAAATAACAACTTTTAGGATCTTGTACTTTAAACATTTTAAATAGATATTATTTTTAACTTCAGGAGCAGCTTCTTTTCCTTAAGGAAATTTTTTTTTTTAAATCTTTTTCTGGCTACACGTTCAAGTTACTTTATAGCTTCATTCCCCTAAAGATGAAGGAAGGGTGGCTAATCAAAATATGAAATTAAGTATGACTATCAGAAAGTAGTCTAGTTTTAAAATTCTTAATATTTACTTAGCAACAACGGCAAAATTATTTTACCTACAAAATGTAGGGGGAGGGGTGAAGATCAAGAAAGCTCCCAATTTGCCTAGGAATATTTAACTTCTCATACAGGAATGGGCACAGGGAATAAAAAGACTTAAAAGACTTAAAAATAAGTTACTTCTATGACATATTATTTCAGAAGCCATTCAATGTTTCGGTGTGCTGCCACACCCCCCCCACCCCCGCCACACACACTAATTTCTTGAGCATTTTATTTTTAAATTAAAAGACAAGAAGATTTACAGATGAATTTTTGAAATCAAAATTATTTGCAAAAATCAAAATTTATGTTGTAAAGTAGGTTTATCATTTTGGTTTTAGGCTTCAGTTCAACAACTTTCTCTGCCTGATTACAAGAGGGAGAAACCTATGCCCCACATTTTTAACTACCTTTGTAAACAGTTTTTAAAATAACAATAATACTAGACCTGGCTATTAAAAAAAAAAAAAAACATTTAGAAGGTATCAAAGTTTCACTGGAAGGGATAAAACTCCAGAAAGACTTAGCTACCATACTACCTAATAAACATACCCTAGCATCAGATAGGCTCCAATTCTGATTTCCCAAAGCACTTTTAAATTTTTAATCAATTCATTGCCCTCTAGATGACCTGTTTAGAATCACAATCCCAGAGAAGAAACCTGATAAACAAAGGTTATAAAAGGTTTCTAGTGCAAGGTCATAGAACTGGTGATAAACGATGGTGTCACAGTGGTTTCCTTTTCTAAGAAACCAGAAAATTATGTGCCTGGGGAGTGTACAAGGAACGTTTAAGTTACACCCACCCTCACACACCCCAGGCCCCTACCCAAGAGGCCTGCACAACTGAAAAATGGCCTGGGCCGTCCTTGGAATATACATCCTACTGTAAACGAAAGAACATACCAAAGAATTAACTCAATGCAATTTATGTCTCAACATAATTTCCATAAACACCATGAGGCTATACACCGAACAGGCACAGTGCAGTTAGTTTTATGTGGTTTGGGGTAAGATGCTGCACGTTTCTGAGTCTCAGTTTCCTTATCTGTAAAATGACAAAATTGGCCTAGATGATTCACAAGATCCCACTTGACTCTAAAAATCTGTGATCACCTATTTATCCAGAGATTTCAAAGCTATTGGAAGCATCCTGCTATGCTGAGAGCTGTGAAGATACTGAATGATGATGGCCCTCCATTTTAGCAAAGCACACGAACAACATCAATAGATTTGTCCTATTTACTGAAAAGAAATAAATTATTACCATGTAAACACATTTTGTAAATCATTATTCACACATTATGTGTTGCTAATTCTTTCCAGAGGAACAAATATAGAAGATTATTCCCTCTGGGGGTTTGCGATTTAAGATTGACAACACAGATGTGGTTATACATGTACAGGACAAATAGAATAAAATTAAAACATTGAACAAAATTAGAGCTGGTGTGCATCACACATGAATAAAAGGCAAGGAACCCTTACATTCAAGCTGCAAAACAAAATTTGCCTACCTTATAACATTTCAACCTAGATGTGATGTTTCTATTTTTAACTGATCAGATTGTAAACAAGAGAATTTCCATAACCCAGAGGAGTAAAGCAAAGCAGCACTTTATTTTAACTTCTATCTATGTACTTTCCCTAATACACCTTCGCCACTGGGAAAATGATACCATATGTATCACAATAGCATAGCAAGCCTGGGAAGTGGCATGAAATTGATTAATTACCCATTTTTATAGAAAATAATTACTACAAACATTTAATTTTCAATTCCAGTAGTTCACATTTAAATGACTACTCATGGATAACCGTACTCTACTTCTGATTTTCACAAAGTCACATCTGATTTAAAAAACTTAAATTTATAATTTAAATGAAAATTGCTTCACATTGTAAAGGCTTATAGTAACAATCTCTGTGTATATTTCTCCTGTCCTTATTATGACTATTCAAGCTTGTTCTCCCATCAAATTAATTATTATTTGAATGCAAAACAAAGAAAAGGAAACTCAGTACAAGTCTATGCTTTCTTCTAAATACTCTAAGTTTTGTATTCTTCCTTTATAAAGCATCTTGCAATAATATCCCTTTCTAGTAACAGAGAAATTTTTAAAAACTAAAGAAAAAGCCAATACACAACAACTTCTGAAGATGTAAATGAAAACACTAGCCCAAGTGCATACAGGTACCCACCCAGTTATATCTCTGGCTCCAAAGCTGCGTCAGAGGAGTGACGGATCAGCTTTTTGGAGCCCAGTGACCTCGGCTTCCCCTCCTCCCACCAAGTGCTTATCTGTGGCCACCTTTCTGGCATTAGAGATAATGCCACCTTTATCCCAGAAGCTGTTAAAAATAACATAGACCAAATCCTTTTCCTTTCCACAAATCTAAAGAAGATTCAACATTTAAAGTGCAAAAGCTGAAAGCAGTAAATGTTTTCAGGCTTTGTTCTCTGTTTTAATTTGTGGAAAGGGTCTTCCCATCACACTCCATTTATCATCCTATAGAAACAAAAGAAACGGACCATGGATAGCTTGCTAACGAGGACTGATTCTGCTCTCTCTCTCTGAGAGTCCACAAGTTTTGAGTCAAAACCTGATATTAGTAGAATGCATTCAATTTGAATAAGACACATTTAAATCAGGAGAGTTTTCTCCCACCAAATGAGCAGGCAAAAAAAAAAAAAATGCAGCTACACAGCCATTATAGCTGCCCACTTCTCTCTCCATCCTCTTACAATTTTCTCTCTTAAATAAAAAAATAGAAATGCCAGGAATCTGCCGACTGTACTCACTGTAAAGGCTTTTGTCCCTAAACATCCTTCAGGATTAAGCGTCTCGCTCCTCCTTCTTTCCCCCTCGGGTTCTCTTCTTGTGGCCAAACAAGATAAAGGCCAGTGTCAGGGCTGCTCCATGCCAGCACAACACTGGCAATCCTGTAAGGCACCAGCCTCACACACCCTTAGTGGCCTAAATTGCTCACAAAGAGCGGCTACTGTGCTTGTCCCTATTTGGAAGCTAATGTATAAGCTCCAGGCCTGTGCAGTTACAGGCAGGCCTTTTGCAAACAAGCCGTGATAAGTGAGCTGGGAAAAAGGAGACCGTTGCCAAAACGAGGCTCACTATGGAAAAGAGTGTTTGGGTAGACAGAGCATATCCCGTCACAGGTCAGAAGAACCAGAACTGTAACACCTCCCAAACTGAACAATCCTAAAGCAGGTTCAAGCTCTCTCCCTTTTCTTAAGAAGAAACAGTTTTTTCCTAGCAAGAGCATCATCATGTGTATAGTTTGAGAGGCAGTCTTATCGTCATGTAAAGTAACTCCAAACCTAAATACTTACTCTAAATCTTTCTGTGCTCTGCTTACTCTTTAAAAAACAAGTGAGAGACTAAAGCATAATTCCAGCCAAATTAACAGACCTGCTTGCTAGAAAGCACGTTATAAAACTGAGGAAGAGAAAATTATTAGGCATCACTAAGTGTTCATTTTTCTCCCTCTTCATTTTTTTCTTTCATATACTCATAGCCACTCTTCGCAGAAGCTATTCATAGAGATACTGAATTTTGAAAGAAAAAAAGTTCCACTGGAATGTTTGTATTTTTTTTGTCTAAGGTTAGTTCTCATGCTTTGATTGAATTAAGGAAAAATAAATGAACTCAAGAGACATATCCTATATCTGATTACAAGATTCTGGAATCAGGCTCTACGAAGATAACACAAAAATCTCGTGGCCTTCTACATGAATGAGCCTCTAATTCATCACCGAATTTTAAACCTTGCTGTCTACCTACCTTTCTGGTCTGTTGCGAGATCAAGAATTGGGAAATTTTAAATGGCTTTAAACTCTTAAACAAGAGAGCCAAATAGCTTCTTCCATGTAGTAAGTTAAATTTGTACTTAGGATAAAAAGAGAGAGTGGCTTTAGTAAGATGCTCCTAAAGAAGTTTCCATGATCACTGATTCCTCCTTCTCCTTGGCCCTCTTCTCCTCCTGGCTTCATGCCCTCCAGAACTCACCTGGAGTAACACAGTTTACTGAGATCACTGCGGAAAATCCAGATTAGTCTCACTTTCTAATCCTCCCACCATAACAGAGCAGCCTGCAGATGGATATCAGTGAGAAGGACTTTAAGTTTAAGGGGGAGGGAGAGGATGAGGGAAGACAGCATGAAAATAGTGAACTCTACAATTTAAAAGATCTTTTTGGTGTTATCGTTCATGTTCCCTGTCTCTCTTTTTTTCCCCTTTAATATGTCCTTTGTGTATGGCTATGTCCCCAGACAAATGTCTGATTACATCCTGCTAATCACAAAGAGACCACACATGCCCTCCCAGGCTCCCCTCAATCACCACTAGCATAGAGCCTCTGTCAGCCATAACACACTTTCTCCATCAAACCATCCTCCTCCCCTGTACCCCCAACACCATCTTCGATTATTTAGATCCTTCTCCTATGGCAGGGCCAGATAAATTCAGGGATCCCGTGTTTTCCTTCCCCCCACTACTGTAGTCAGTTTCTGTCACTCAGAGATTCATTTGGCTGCATCAGCCAGTCCGTCTGCGAATAGTACTGATGGTCATGAGTATATAGACCTAGATTCAGCGAACACTAATGAGTGTTTGTATTCCTTACCCTTACTTCGATTTACTAATAATCACCTTTAAGCATAAGGCAGCCACCTTTCTGTTGTTCAAGAAAATGTCTTGAGAAGAACTGGTTCTGTATAACTCCAGAACATAATTTATACAGTTGTTGCTTTTGTCAATGATATTAACACACACACACACACACACACACACACACACACACACACACACACACAACAAGATTTATTTAGACCAAATGAGATTACTGTGAATCAACTACGCATAAGCTTTAATGTGTATATATGGCATCATAATTATCCTCAAGAAAATTATAATTCAGTAGAGACAATTTCCCTTGCTCCACTTTCCCCTCACACACACACACATTCACGCACACACCCTTACTAATAACTATTGCACAGACAGGATATGAACAAACAAAGCCCCGTGAGGCCCCAGCGGAGTGCATTAAGCATAAGGGAGAACTTTAACTCAAGAAGATAACATCTGAAATGGGCTGGTAATAATGGGTATGATTTAGAAGGGTAGAGATAGAAGGGCGATGAGGAAAGAATTCCAGTCTAGGGGAACTACATGGACAAAGATAGCTCAACACCAAGAAATTGGGAGAATCAGCAAATCATTCAGTGTTGACAGAAATTGGAAGCTTAATGGGGGCCAGAAACAGATAAATCTAAAGGTAAGTTACAGCCATATTATAAAATGGCTGTGAATGCCATGCTATGGAGTTTGGAATGAATCTCACAGGAAGCAGAAACTCTAAAAAGATTGTAAAAAAAGAGAAATAGGATTACAGTTGCATCCTAGTATAGGACAGAAAAATCAATACACATACTCTTATTTACCAAAAAAATGAAATAAGAAATCAGCATTATGAAAGGATCGGCATCCTCTTTTCCAGGCAGACTTCATTAATATGAAATGTAACCTTAAAAACCTCTTTCTAGCTCAGAAAAAAGAGAGACAGATTGGGAAGAGGTGGGGGAGATGAAGAGAGAGGGAGACTGCAGGTCTGATTTTAGATCAGAGTGATTAAAGGAGTTCTGTGCTTTGTCCTACCTACTCCATTAAATATAAAAAGAATTCTCCATTTTTAGTTCTCCATTAACCCTAGCATCAGATATTTGAAGAGGAAAAATTTAAGGATCCTTATTATGAAATGTTTTACTTTTTTCATGTTCTAAAATTATTTTAAATTATTTAAAAAGTAATATAGTTTAATTAAAACATTGTAAAAATAGATAACATTGAAGTTAAAAGATCCTCCTCTACCCCTGTATTCCCACCACCAGTCAATAAGTGATGAGACTATTTCTCTTTTGTAATCTTGATATGTAAAGTAAAAAGAAAATGAGCCCTTTAACGTTCTGAAACTTAAATTAGTTATTTGTATTAACACAGCAACACAGAAGTGTTTGTTAATTCAATGTTTACCGACCAGGTGCTAATAGGTATTCTATAAAAAGTTGCTACTGACAAATAAATTGAGATAATATTGGGTGATTTCTGGGTAGAGATAGCAAACTGAATATATGTATCTAATTTTGCTCCTTCGAGAAATTCTGCAAACACTACTGCAGAGTTTAGGGTTTAGTATAAATACTCAAGAACTAGAAGAGAAACAATAATATTTTTAGAAGCTAGAAATTAGATGAACAAGTGATACATGCCTTAGTTGATTCAGTAAAGCTAAATCCTAAACCAGCAAAGAACCAATCTAATTTTACTTCAGAATCCTTTAAGTTTTTTTAAATTGGTAGAACAGGTACTTCTAGAAAAGATAAGAATGTGTGGGAAGAATTAATTTTACCCAAAGAGAAGTCTGGCCTTTGTCCCAACTCCTGGGAGGTAACCTCTAAATCCTTGGAATTTCTCAGTGAGTATTCTTTAATTTATGATGGGTCCCTCAGACCATACCAGACTGTTCATACTGACAAGATGACTCAGTATGGGGGCCAGCTAGACAGAAAGACCAACAATGTGATAAGAGGGCTAGGTCTTTGAGCAACCACAGAGGCAATCATTCAATCAGTCATGCCTAAGCAATGAACCCCCAATAAAAACTATGGGCACTGAAGCTCAAGCTAACTTCCTGGGGTGGCAGTATTACATGAGTCCTGTCACACATCAATGACAAGCAGGTAACACATCCCTGACGACATGAAAGCTTTGTGTCTGGAATCTTCTCAGTCTCAGACTGCATCCTATGTGTTTATTCCTTTGGCTGGTTCTGATTTGTATCCTTTTACTATAATAAAATTGTAATCATAAGTATAGTATTTTCCTGAGTTCTGTAAGTTATTCTATCAAATCATCAAATCTGAAGGAGTCTGTGAAGATCCCAAAATTTGTAACCAGCTGGTCTGAATGAGGATAGCCCTGGGGACACCTGAACTTGCAGCCAGTGTCAGAAATCTTAGCCAGACTTGGCAGTCCTGGAGGACTGTACCCTAAACCTTTAGTCTGACCTAACTCTGGGTAGAGAGGCAGTGATGTATCAAGAATATTGACTTTGGTTTTAAAAATTTCCTAATCTATGCTGCTAGGTGGTTGCCCCACTCCCAATTTTGGTAGAAGACTGGAGGTTTTTTCTCCAGAAAGGATCAATCAGAGATTCTTTGGACTTAAGGACACTGGGCATAACTGATAATAAAAGTACCATGAAAACAGGGAAATTTAATTAACATAGTCATTCTGTGTGCTGAGACCCCCAGCCTTCTTCCCCAACTTGACTCTCTGAAGCCTTGACCCTCCAATTAAGAGACTAGAGATCCTCTCTAGGAGATATGATGAGTCCAAGAAGACAAAACACTGAAATTGACACATTCAGACCACCCTATGGTGACATTCACAGTCAATAGGCCTGCCCACATATGCAGAGCATTTATTCAGCTTTCTAGTCTCTTAATCCTAAATATGATCAAGGATTAGCAGAGATTTAGGGAAAGCTCTAATATGGATAATAAATCAAAAGCAAGCAGACAAAAAAACCCAACCTGAAAAAAACAGAACACACAGAAGATGATTTTGGTAAAAAAGAAATATTATCAGAGATAAGACACTGTATTCATGAAATGTATTATCAGAGGTATTTGTTTCTAAAAAAGAGATATTCATAAAACAAAAAATAATTTTAGAAGAATAAAAACATGATAGCAGAAAGGGAAATCTCACTACAATGGCTGAAGACAAAGTTGAGGAAATCTCACAGAAAGTAAATCAAAAAGGTAAACAGAAGTTAGGAGATAAAAGGAGGTCCAACAACTGAAGAATAGAAATTCATGAAGGCAAAAGGAAATAGAAAGGAGAAAATCATCGAAGAAATATTTTAAGAAAATGAAGAACATGAGTTTCAAGATTAAAAAGACCCAGTGTATGAAAATAGACACATACTACAGCACTTTATTTGAAATCTCAGACTATTAGAGAAAATGAACTTTAGGTTTAAGGTAGAGGCATATTACAAGTGCAGGGGTGCAGAATGAGTCACCCCAAAATATGCCTCTGTGCTGTGCAAATTTTTTTGAGTTAAAAGCAACTTTAGCAGTGGGCTCCTGAGAAACTTCTGCCCCTCTCTTAACTGCTTAGAATAACTTTTCTATAGGACAGAGCAAATTTATTTACTAAACATCTGTCATTGCCCTGCATTGACCCTTTGAAGCCACCAAGGCACCTTACCTCATTCTTACCTCAGAATGTCTTATATGCCCATTTGCCCTTTCTGTCTCTGAATTTCTTGTGCATATGGGGTCTCTGATTCTTTAATGTATGCAGGGTTGCCATACACACGTTATGCATTAAATGTGGTTATTTTATCTTGCTAATCTGTCTCATGCCCATTTGATTATTAGATCAGTCAAAAAAAAAAAAAAATCCCTGAAGGTAGAAGAAAGTTTCTTCCTCTCCCACACAAAGAATCATAAATTAGATTGCTTTGGATTTCTCAACAGCAACTGCGATAGTGTGATTTATAATAAGAACTATATATTTAGCCTTTGTCCCATTTCTGACACAAAGCATCAAAAACTCTGAGTTTCCTAAACACAAGAGCAATGGGAGCATTTTTTGTTACAGGTTTTGGTCTTTTATCCTTGGTTTCTGAAATATCTCCAGAACCATAAAGGTGAAAGTGTCTTGTTATTCATAACAAGATTCTTTCAACCACACCCAAGTTTATGTTAATAAGGTGACTTTTAAGAGGCTATAAAAATGGGGGCTGGTTGCTAGGGAAACCAACCAAGAATAGAGGGTTGAAACTTTTAGTCCCACCCTTCCACATCTGAAGAAGAGAGAGAGGCTAGAGGTTCAACCACTCACCAAGGTCAGTGATTTAATCAATCATGCCTAAGTAATGAAGCCTCTGTAAAAACCCAAAAGAACAGAGTTCAGAGAGCCTCTGGATTAGTGAATGAGAATACACCCACATGCTAGGAATGTGAAACACTCCAAACTCCATGGGAACAAAACCTCCTGTGCTTGGGACCCTTCCAGGCCTCACACGTCCTATGCATCTCTTCATCTGGCTGTTCATTCATATCCTTTCCTATCTTTTGTAATAATCTAGTAAGTAAACTGTTTTTTTTTTTCTGCATTTTGTGAGTGGTTCTACAAATTAATTGAAACCAAGGAGGGAGGTCAATGTATAGCCAGTGAGTCAAACCCACAGACAGCAAACTGGACTTGCAATTGGCATCTGAAGTAAGAGTGGGGAGGGAGACAGTCTTGCAGGACCAAGCCCTCAAACTGTGGAACTTGACATTATCTTCAGGTAGACAGTGTCAGAATTGAGGTAAATTATAGGACCTCCATTTGGTATCACAGAATTGCCTGGAGTGAATAAAACTACCACACATGTGGCGATCTGAAGTGCCACAAGTGAAATAGAGTATTATGAGTAGGGGAGACACACAGGAAAGTTTTTTCCATAGCAGCAACACTGGACACTAGAAGACAGTTTTTTTCTTTTAAGAAGGAAAAAGAATTTTAGCACAGAATTGCATAGCAAGAATAACGTAAAGTGATAAACAATCACATGTGGAGACATAATAAAGATATTTTCAGATATTGTAGTTCACACACACACAATAACTATGTCCCACACACTTCTCTCACAAAATAGCAGAGTCTCTCTAGATACTCTACCAAACAATAAAAAATAAAAAGAAGAGTAAACCAAGAAAGAGGAAGACGTGAGATGCAAAAAAGAGGAGACCTAGAATGCCAGGGTGCTGTGGAAGGGAAGTCTCAGGATGGCAGTTGTGTACCAGGCAAGGAAAGCATCCAGTCCCGGCTGTACCAGGTCAGAAAGCTCTCAGAAAGACTGTTTTAAACAACTGCCTTTGAGAGAAAACCTGATGTATATGAACATACCTACCTGGAAGAGATTTACTCAGCTGGTAGAGAATTGAGGGTTAAAGATGAACATGTAGAAACTAAGCAAATTATAAGCTATACGAAGCTGTACAAAAATAGAACAGGAATCATATTACTCTATGTGGTTTAGCTAAAAATTGCATTTACTTATTCTTAATAATAAACATCAATGTTGATATAATCCAAATCAAAACATACTTTTACAGGAAGAATGCTGGGGGGGGCAGGGGCGGCAGTGCATGTACATGGTCACCCCTGTGAGAGAAAGAGATGGTAGGGGGAAGGAGCTAAATCAATTATCATCTTTCGTACTGAGAAGTCAATAGATAGATAAGAGAAAAATTACTCAGGAAGTAACCCCACTATTGTATTGTTTCAAAGTGGAGGTAGTTGCCAAAAGAAATCAGCTAAAAGATGAAAAATAGTTGCCTCTGGAGAAATGGAAATGGAAAAGAAAAGGGCCCAGGACTACTGTTGGTCTTAAACCTCAGAACTACTTGATTCTTAACTATTTGTGTGCAAACCTAAAACTTAAAAATATCTAGATTAAAAAAATGAAAGACAGGGCTTTAATACTCTCAGATGCATTGAACATCTCTAAATAGGGGATAGGAATATAGGATGCAATAGTTCCCAAACTTCTTTGACTATAAAAATGATTATTTTTGTTGTTTGTTTTTTAATAGAGAATGGCACAGGACTGGGTAGGGGCACTCGGTTAAAATGTTAAGTTTAAAATTGTGCCCACTCACCTCCTGAAACACTATTTTTAAATACATATTGCTCACTGTGATTCAGTTCAATAAGGTTGTATTTATTTCACTCAAATATTCCTTTAAGAAAGAACTGCTTCCTATGAACTAAATCTGATCTCATGATGAAAGCCACAGATGGTTAAGTGACCAAGTTGAAGGTAAGGTTATTTTATTATTTGTCCAAGTAGGTATGTTCTGGAGAGAAGTACTTTTATTTTTGAATACAACTGAATCAAGCTGAAATACCAGATAATGAACATAAGCCAAATCTTTTAACTAACATTACATTTGTTTTTGCTGTTCATGCTGTAACATGAGAACACATCAAATAATTACCCACACTGCTATTCTTTCATAAATAGAAGGCATTTTACGGGTGATGAACTCTCATAAAGACCGGGATTTTCAAAAGCATTACTTCCTATTCACTATTATTTCCTACTCACCCTAACTTCCCAGACATGCAGAAAGGATTTTCTTTAGAAGATTCTGATATCAGATTAAAAAATACTAATAGGAGACAGCAAAGGCTCTTATTATCCAAAGTTCTGATGTGATCAGAGATCTTTCCACTGAATGTTCTTTATTACAAAAGAATAATTAATTGTCTGGTATTATGTCTGCTTTTCAAAGAAACAATTTCAAAAAGGTAAAATCTGTTTATTTCCAATACTTTATAACAGTTTTGCTTAAAATACATCAAGTTCCTTAAATACTGTGAAGCATTTCTGCCCAACCAGTCATTTAATTTGAAGGTGTCTGATAAAGTATAACTTGTTCTGACACGAACTGGTGTTTTAAAAACTAATTCCTAGAACAAATACAAGTTATATACCATGGACCTTCCAAGAAAAATAAAATACATATTTTCTAGTGAAAAGCAGATAGACAGAAATGCATGGGACATAAATCAGCTTCATAAATTCATCTCACTGAATTTTTTTTTCTTTTATATATTATACTTTGCTTAATGAAATAGCAATAATAGAAGCTGCTGAGTAAGAGCTAATGACAAAAAATCTCTAAAAGGAACCTAGCATATGCTTCATCAACCCTAGAAAATTAATTATAGATAGAATATTACCAGATGCTTTACCAGATACTCCTTTCAGCAAATACAGAAAGACAGATTTTATTTTTTTTAATTTAGGGTCCCCCCTAAACCACGGGAGTATAGAGGGCAAAAAAATGCAGACCATTATAACAGGACAATTTATACTCTCTCCCCTCTGATTGATTGCTAAAGTATAAACTGAAAATAAAACCCTCCAGCCCTTTGATTTTATCACTTACCACTAACCAAGCTGCTGGCATCATCCAGGCACATGAACATGAGCATCATCCAAGGGTGGCTGACATCCAAGAGTTATTCAGACACTTAAAAGCTAACTTCCCCTACCTTTTTATTTTACTGTTTCATATCTTGCTTTGTTAGCAATGTTTTAATCGATGTGACACTCAGAAATAATTGGTCCTTCTCCAAAAGGCTCTAGAAATCGTCCATTTATAATTTTTCAATTAATGCTTCACAGTCATAGCACATATCACATGACACAGCTATTTTGGTCTTACTTAGTCATTTGCAGCCAAATACAATGAATCTCAGATAAATTCTCCTTGTCATAGTTTCTATTCATTGTGCCCTTTGCCATGATCCTATCATTGTTAATAGTTCTGTTTGATTCAAACACTGATTGGGATATTCAAGGTCCTTTGAATGAGTTTCCTCAACAAGGTGTTACTTCCTATGCCTGAAAATGAACAATCCAGAATATTTCATTAACATGAAGCTGACTCAATTTTTAACATAAGTGCATTTTGAATGACCTTTAATTAAGCTGGAGTCAGTAAGTTTAGAGTTCTGTTTTATTTCATTTTTATCATAATGTAAAATACAAACAGCTGAGAGAATATGGTTTTCTCTCTGCTTCCACCATAATGTGTGAAATTACATGAAAATTAGAAAGAACACAAATTTAGAAAGATTTATAAAGAAGAAAAGGAATATACTACTCTGCTCTCTTTTGGTTACCATTTGCATCACTTCATTTTCTACCTGTATGCAGCATATTGTTAGATATTTTTTAAATCCTTTCAGCCACTTTGCACCTTTTGATTGGAGATTTATTTTATTTATTTATTTGTTTTAGGCGAGGCAACCCTTGGTTGACCTCACAGATTGCAAGGATCTTATCAGTTTACAATCCCTTATTTTTTTTTATTTTTTATTTTTTACACCTACAGCACCTGGTCTTCCTTGGTGGTCTCCCATCCAAGTACTAACCAGGCCTGACCCTTCTTAGCTTCCAAGATCAGACAGGATCGAGCTTGTTCAGGGTAGCATGGCCATAGACTTCATTGGAGAATTTAGTCTATTTATGTTTAGGGTAATTATCGGTATGTAAGAACTTACTACTGCTATTTTGTTAATTGTTTTCTGACTATTATTTTAGTTCCTTTATTGCTTTCTTCCTCTCTTGGCTTCCTTTATAATTATTTTTTAGTGGTATTTTTTAATTCCTTTCTCTTTATGTTTTGTGTAACTACAGAAGATTTTTTTATTGTGGTTACCATGATGTTTACATAAAACATCTTATAGATACACCAGTCTATTTTAAACTGATAATAACTTACCCTCAACCTCATAAAAAGCTACATTTTTCTCTTCCCCTCACATTTTATGTTATTGATATCATCACACTTTTTATTGATGTCATCTTTATTTATGCATCAATTATCAAATTATTGCAACTATAGTTATTTTTAATATATTATTATTTTTTTAACTTTTATACTAGAGACAAAGTGGTTTAACACACTACTCCATCATGTCATTAGGGTATTCTAAATTTGACTAACAATGTTTACCTTTACCAGTTTTCTATGTTTTCATGTTGTTAGTGTTCTTTCATTTCATCTTGATAGACTCCCTTCAACATTTTTTATAAGGTGATTCTAATGGTGATGAATTCCCTTAGCTTATGTTTGTCTGGGAATGTCTTAATCATTCCTTCATTTCTGAGGAACAGTTTTGCCTTCGAGACATATTTCTGTTTGGTGTTTTCCTATGTTTCTATTTTTTATTAAACTCATTTTGCCTGTGCATTGCTTTCTTGATTTTTAGTTGTCATCTGTGTTTTCTTGCATTTCATTTGCTTCCTTTAAGATGACTATTTTGAATTATTTGTAAGACAAATTATAGATCTCCATTTCTTTGGGGTTGGTTACTGAAGCATTATTAGTTTCCTTTGGTGGCATCACCTTTGCCTGATTCTTCATGATCCATGTAGCTTCGCATTGGTGTCTATGCATTTGAAGGAGCAAACACCTCTACCAATCTTTACAGACTCATTTCAGAAGGTATAAACCTTCTCCTGCCTATTCCTCAGGTCAAAGGGATCACGTCCAGAATTGCAGTTGTGCTGAGTTGGAGCTGGTTATGAGGCTGTCACTGGTACACTGGTATGCAGAGTGAGATTGGTGGTTGGCATCTAGTTACCAGGGTCTGGAGTGGGTGTGGATTGTGCCTGGTCACTGGGTGGATGGAACTGCCTCCAGTATTTTGATCAGTAAGGTGGTGCTGGTACGAGTGTCCACTTTGGGGTCCATAGCTGGGTCCTCAGACAGTGAGCCTATTACCAGATGTATAGCAGATATAGCTCCCACCAGGACCCTGGGAAGATTGCTTTCTGATCACTGGTTGGGTACCTGGTGGGCAAGACTGGCCCTGGACCATGTCCCATGGCTGTTTCAGTTCCATAGCCAAAATTAAAGTCTCTGCCACCTGGCTCTGGAGACATAATATAGGCATGTCTCCTGCCAGGTCCCTGAGCAGACTGGACTGGTCTTTGACTGTGACTAGAGGGGCTGAAGCCAAATGCAGAGCCCTTTCAGGATCTCTTGAGATACAAACATGAGTGTCTCCTGCCTAGTTCCTTTACCAGTTGGACTGCTCGTGAACTGAGGTGAGGAGAGCCTGAAAACAAGTATAAGACCCTTTTAAGATTTCCAGGGGCACAAATAGATGTGTTTGCTGCTTGGTCTCTGTACCAGCAAAACTGCTGGCAGAGGGAGGCTATGAAGAGACAGGAAGGAGTACAGGGCCCCAGGGTACAGAAGAGAGTATCTTCCACTGGGACCTGGGACCCTCGGAACTCCTGGCACACTGACAGACTGTGGCTGTGAAGAAGCTGGAGCCACATACAGGGCCTTTTCAGGACCTCCAGGGTTGCAGATGAGAGTTTCTTCTGCCTGGTCTTTGTGTCAACAGTCCTGCTCACAGACTGTGGCTGGCAGGGGGCTATTGCCTGGTATAAGACTCTTTCAGGGTCTCCAGGGAGCACAGACAAGAGAATCTCCTGCTGGGTGAAGTCTCATTTTATAGGGTTCTTGTAACCTTACATATTTAAATTTATATATTTAACCTTATTTTATAAGGCTTATATTATAACAGGATCTCAGTATTCAGGCAAACAGGTAAAACACTGTAATTTTACTACAAAATTTAAAATATTTATCTTGATGAGGGCAGAGCATTTTAAAATAGCATCTTGAGTTCAGACTATGAAGCAATCACTTGAATTAAATAACATTGGTTTTTATTATTCAAAAAGTAATCTAAAAGTCTTAAAATAACATAGGCAATTCTTAAGTACCTATTGAGTATCTGCTCAGTTAAGGCAAACACAGGGGTATACATAGTATGGGCACACACAAAAATCATTACACTAAAAACCTAAGGAAATGCATGTGTATCACATACAATAACACTGCTAGATGACATCATCCAATGACTAATAGAGGGTCTTCTTCATCTGTATATTGCATTATATCTTCCAAATAATTCATCATGTAGATTTAACCCCTTCTTCTTCTTCTTCTTCTCTTTTACTTCTTTTTCTAGTATCACCAGTTATGTTTGTGTCCATGAAATATTTCAAGAGAAAATTTTCCAAAATTCTCATTCTCAGGTTGTAATTGGATCAATTACTTCTATCTAAAACTGAACTGTGGGGAGCGGTTTAAAAATAAAATAATTACATCTGCTTCAAACTAAATATGTATCCAAATTTAGTTATCTGAACAAAGATAAATTTAACTCGGTGAATGGATTAGTCTGGTAAATTATTTAAGACCATTCGCTCCCTAGGGCAAGACTAAATAGAGATCTGAACTGCCCAGAAATTGCACTTTGGTCATTCTCTCTTTGTAATTTGGCTGTAAACTGAAAGAGCTTTAATTTTTTCTCCATGCTTTGTGTAATCTTAATAAACAACACTTAGAGAATCAGAATAAAATATATCAATACGTTATGTCAGCTGAAATTTTTCACAAGATGAACTCTGACAGGCAGCAGAACAAAATGTTCCCAGCAGAAGATATGGAGAGTTTACACAAGTGTAAATAGTAGACAGGGCGTCATTTCCCAAAATGTGGTCCATGTAGGACTGGTTCCAAGAAGTATTTGTACGCAAAGGTTTGAAGATTGAACGTCTCTGGGAAACACTGCTTACACACTCCCCCTATGGGAGATACACAGCACACATTAGCTCCTAGGAGTATTCAGAAAGACACTTATTTCTGTTTAATTCAGTGTTTTCCAAACACATTTCTGCATTAACAGAACTGGTGCTCCTTAGGACACTTTGGGGAACACTGTTCTAGAAGATTCCAAGTATTCTTTGTATACAAGAAGAGTGTGGATTCCAGACCTCATATGGCCAAAGCAGGCAGGCTTTCCTACCCGGCGTCCTGGCCCTTTGACTTCAGCAGTCCCTGCTCGGGCATTCCCAGGCTCACTCAACCTCAAACTACCAGTATTAAAAGGAAAAAAGACTGTAAGTCATGCCTAGTTTCCCATTTTATTTACCTTTTAATTTCGACTGACTCATTCTGCTTTTGATAAGCTTATGTCCTTTTCAGTATTTTCCTGGTTTCAGACTGGGACCCTTTATCTGGCATTCTAGATACTGGCTACCTAAATCTATGACTAATTTCTGACACTGGTATTGTTGGTGCTCAGTGTCTAAGTTTTCCCTTTGACCCACTTGCCTGTCAATTTAGGTCTTACTTTAGGTTCATCATTCTTCCTGTCAAAATCAATAAAAGCAAACCCCGAATTGTGACAAGGAGATATACAAATTCAACAATGTTTCTTGCAGCTTGGATTCATCCATCAGTCTATGAAGAAATGCTTGAAGAGCTTCTTCTCTTTGAGACATTATGCTAAGAGCTGTGGCAAATTCGAAAAGCATGCTAGCAGGGTACTTCACTTTCCATTATGTCCTGGTGATGAGTTAGAACAGAAAGCAATGGAGAAATTTGTGTTTCAATAACTGTGAAATTCCCCCCATCTCATTGATATATATATTACTAGGATTTAAGAATGACTTGCCCTGAAAACTTTTTTTTTTGATCTCTACGACCATCCCTTACTTATTTGACACTATCCTTACATGGCATCTTTAGTTGATCAGGACAAGAAGCCGTTAAAAGACAAATCAAAGCAGCATACCCACTCTTAAAGACATCTGGATAGCCTTCACAATATAAATTTAAGAGACCGTATATAGAATGGCAAGTATAGGGTTGATTGCTTTGTTTCCAATGAAAATCTCTAAATTCAAGACAAAGACATACAAAAGTGCATTGTCTATACCTATTCCCAGCCCATCCTACCATCTTTTTTTTCTTTAACCAATGGCATTTGTATTTGTTAGAAATAATAGTACTAAACCAAGGCATGTTGCTGATACCATCATCCCTGGCATGTGTCACTGAAGATCTACTGTGCACATGAGCACATTGGCATAAACTGATTCATTTTAGAAAAATCATTTCCTGGTGACTTGAGGAGTATGACCATTGGAAGCTCCTTTGGAGTATTTAGCAATGAGCTTTTAGCTTTACCTCCTAAGGACTCAATAGAGCCACAAGAGGAAGTGAGCAGTAAGTTTCCTTTGGCTGTAATATCTGATAAAATGGGATCCCTGAATATTCATAATCCATTATTTTATGCAGACATAACCTTGCCCAAAGATGCCTTTCAAAGTTGAGGTATAAAAGGAGAGAGTGGCATTGAGTTGATACTATGTGCACAGATTATGAGGTCTGTTACATTATCATGGTAACATGTCATGACACTTAATTTACTTCTAAAAGATGCAAAGAGGATTGTAAACTCTTCAGAATCGGGAATTATGTAACAATTTTGCATCCCACATATTGTCTCACTCAGACCCTTCTGCATGGCAGCTATGTGAGTAACAGGTACTGAATGTGTGAATGAGTCAGGGAATGGGTGAAAGTGCGAGTACATGAATGATTCGATTAATGAGGAACTAAAGGCTTTATATGAATGAGCTGGTAGACAATTTTATGCTATATATTTAAAAAGTGGCTATGAAATAGTTAAAGAGAAAACTATGGAGAGGTGAAAGCAATGTTGGGAAATGTTTTATTTACTTATTTTTTAGTAACAATGGAGACTTTTGAGATAACACTCAATCTGGACCTTATCTCACAAAAACTGAGATACTCAAAAAGTCTATCCTCTTAACAATGCAAAAAACAAAGCAAACAAAAACAAACAAAAAACAATTTCTAGTATTAGCAGGCAAATGAAGCAGTCAGTATTATAGAAACATATTGGAAAAGAAAAAATTATTTTATACTTCTAGGGAAGATAGATAGTCAAATGCTCTCATTAGCCTCTGCTCCCTCTCAAAAATCCCACAAAAATATTACTAAAATTAAAAAAAAAAAAAGAAGAAGAAGAGTAAGAGATGTAATAATGACAAGAGAATTTTGGAAACCAGAATACAAACTGTCAAGAAATAACTGGTTTAGCAGACATGAGAAAGCTAAATCTGGCAGTGGGGAAAGTAAGAGCCAACTCAATTTTTATATGGAGCCCTCAAATACCTAGAATTGGTGACATCTTGTTCCCCTGTAAGTAGGGTAGCATGGGCCTAAAAATAGGATAATTGTCTGAAAACCAATTTACAAACCGGCTAGAACCCCAGATTTCCTCTGTTGGGAGTCTGCCTCTCCCTAGAGAAAGGAAAATGGAGAGTTTCTGGACTAGAAAATACCAAACACACTTGAAGTCAGGTGCACCTTACCCTAAGCTGGGAAATTAGGTCAAAATATACCATTGAATGTTTAAATCTTATCTCTTCTTCCACTTAGATCCCAGAATGCTATCAGAAGGTCTTAACCCTCTACTCAGGAGGTTGGAATATGATCAAATCTAAAGGAAAGACCTAAAGATAATGTTGGGAGAGGATATTCCATCAGTAAACAATCCATATTACCCTAAAGCAGGATTTCCCCACCTTGATACTATTGACATTTTGGGCCAGATAATGCTTTGTTGTGAGGAGCTGTGTACTGCAGGAAGTTTAGCATCGTCTATGACCTCTATCCATCAAGGCAGTACACCTGCCTTTCCAGACATGACAATCAGAAATATCTTTAGAAATTGCCAAAGGTCCGCTGTGGGGCAAAAATCACTCTTGGTTGAAAACCACTGCCTATAGTGAGGCTCACAGTTGACATGTCTCTCTCACATACTCGGAGCTTCAAAATCAGCTTCTTAGATATTAATTGAAATTAATGTGGGCAAATATAGATATGCTTACAATTTATGCTTGAATTAATTAACCAAATAGGAAGCATAGTGTAGTTTAGTTCTGCTCAATTAAAATCATTTTACACTTTATAAGATCTAAACTTTAAAAAAAAAAAACTTCCTAAAAAAACAAAAAAACAAAAAAAACACCATCTAAAGTTAAAATATCCCCAAAAATTGCAAATTAATAAACAAAAAACTATTAACATCATCTACCTATTAGAAGTAAATTAGGAATTACTTTATAAAGTTCTAAATAGTGTGCCATTTTTCACTCAAGGAACATTTATTATCTTCATCATCATAATCAACATTTTAAAAAATAAATCTCATGAGATATGGTCAAGGGAGATAGGTCAGGTGGCATTTTGAGGATATCTCTCAGGTTCCGGCCTTTAAGAGATGAGTATCCACAGTTCGAACATGAGGAATTTTATTACCTTTTACAAGATTTACTAGTTTTAATGTCAGTTTTGAATTAGAAGGGGAAGAAAACCTTTGCTGTTATGCTATATCAATTTGTGAAGTATATTTTACATGTAAGAAAAACTGTTTTACGAGAACTACACAATTTCAGAGTAGAAAGGAACTTCAGGAGCCATCTGTGAAGCTCCCATTCCAGGAAGGAATCACCACTGCAAGCAAGATTCCTGTAACACGTGTTCAAGGATAAAGGGCTGCTATTTTTGGAAGAAAATGGATCCGTTGTGAATCAATTAGAAAGCTACCCAACCCTACTTTTATAACTTTTACCCACAAGTCTAGCCTTTAAAGAAAAAAAAAAGATTTTTCTTGCTAATTCATCAGTTTCAGTTCAAGAGTTCTGGGGTCCTCCCTCCTCTATGTAGTTTTGCATCTCTCAAAATATTCCCAATCTGTAGCACCATTAAGAAACAAGGAAGCAGGATAAGCTTCCTGAGAAACCTGACAGAACATCCATGCCACCAAAACCTTCCCTACCGGCACCCAACTCCTTTCAAACACACTAGGTAGTTAGCATTTTCAAATTTCAAATAATCACCCTCTCCATGGAAATTAGCATCTACTCTTCACCAATATCCATCCACCAAGCAGTGATTATTATTTCTACTTCACGGCCAGGAGACTAGAGGCACAAAGATCTTTTTCCTACCCCACATACACCTACTTGGAGACAATTTTAAACTACAGAAGAGTATGATTAACCGACCAGATTATGAAAAGAGGCTAAGACAAGTCACATGCAATTTACTTGTATTCTTAAGGAAAACTCTACAGCAGATACCTGAGTTTTATTATTATCTTCAAAGCAACTTCTCATCTATCCAAGTGATAATCAAATGAGCTCTCAACAGTTAAAACCGTCACTGAAGAACATTCTGTCTGTTATTTGAACCCTAAACACTTTTCAGTTTAAATATTGTTGTTAAGCAGAGACCTTTGACTTTCTTGTAATCATTTTTAAGGGTTGAGCCCAATTCAAGTCAATCATTTCGAAGTTTAATTTGCAAATGATTTGATGACTACTTTTACCGGTAATGCAATATTTGAAGACTCGTTAAAAATTGTATTGTGCCCTTCAATAGACTTTTGTTCTTTTCCCTTCCTCCCTTGTTCACTTCCACTTGAATAATCCTGGCTCCCAGCCAGTCTTGAAGAAGACCCTGCTCTCCCACCACTCCCCACCCCTAGCATGGTATGCCAAACACTAATTTTTATTCATGCTTTGGCAGCTCTTAGAAGCGTTACCATCTCTACCTTGTTACAGGTTGGGGGAGTTACAAGGCCAATAACTTGTGCAGGTTACAGAGGATCCTGAGACCACCCAGAAGGAACCTCCTCTGATGGCACTTTTCTGCACATCATCAGTAAACATCCTCTGAAGTTCAGCAAGAAATTCTTTACAGGACCTTGGGGTGTTTCTGGTGCTCCTAAGAGGCATCAAAGCCACATGTTTTACCCAGGTTCATCCTCCTACCATTATGGAAGCCTCGTGTTCTCCAGTTTGGTATTTTCCAACCCATAATCCTAAAGGATTTGGTTGGTTGTTTTTTGTGTGCTTATGGGGGTTGACACAAGAATGAGTTCTATGCCATTGTTCTGAGGTCACCTGATATCATTTGTTAGAGAGTCTTTAAGTCTAAGACTATGAGTTTCCTGAAAATGACTAGGAAGTGGAACAAAAATGAGAGAGCTTATAAGGTAGAACAAAGGAAGAAGTAGAGAAACTCTAAGAGAATCTCAAACCACCTCATGAACATGCAGTGACTACTCAGTTTTTTTGCTCTACGAAGGTACCTGCACCTCTCAGCAAGTCAGCCTCCCCAAGTGCCTCTTTGAGGCCCAGCTAGGTGGGCTCAGCCTTTTCCATCATCCTTAATGCTCTGTGGAGGGCAAGGTTCCTCTCTGTGCCTGTGTGGAGATCGCTGCAGACACAGTTGAGCTGGTGAACTGATGCTGTTTAGGCCTGAAAACTGTGGACTGAACGGTTTGTCTAATTCTCTGAACATAAACTTGGCAGGAGGTTCTTTGAGTTACCAAGCAACTGAAATCTGATGTGAAGCCTTTACCAAACTTTTCCACAGATTACTAAAAGTTCCCAGAAGAAATTTATGTTTGGTCTAGTGAAGAAAGAAGAAAGAAGAAGTAGCCAAGAAGCAGATGGGGAGAAGAAAGCCAAGAGAGCAAAAGGAACCAGCTTGTCCTTGAAACTTACAGAAGCAGGAAGAAGAGGAAGGCAGAGAAACAGGAGACTCTTGTGTAAGCAGTAGAGACCCCCAAGAAGGAGAATATACAAGCAGGATAGGAAAAAAATGATCCCAGAATGGCATTTCCTGAAAGCTCTAGGAAGCATTTTTTTTTAATAAATGGGCACATACGAAATTTTATTACATTGCAGATCACTGATGCATTAACTTGTGCTGCCCAATCAAGAATTTTTGTATAGACCTCCCACCGTGTCTGTGCATTTAAATGTGCTCCTAATTAATGCATCATTGTTTGGGTTTTTTCTACATTAATTTATTATCTAATTACATTTGACAACCAACATTATATGAGTTTCAGCTGTACAACATAATGATTAGATATTCACATACCTTACAAAGTAACCACCCCAATAAGTCTAGTACTCATCTGACACAGTACATAGTTATTGCTGTATTATTGACTATTCTCTATGCTGTACTTTTACCTTCCTATGAGTATTTTTATAACTGGCAATTTGTACTTCTTAATTCCTTTCACCTTTTTCACCATCCCCTACTCCTTCCTCCCATCTGACAACCACTAATTTATTCTCTGTATCTAGGAGTTTGTTATGTTTTTTCATTATTGTTTTTTAGATTCCACATACAAGTGAAATCATATAGTATTTGTCTTTCCCTGTCTGATTTATTTCACTTGCTTAATACCCTCTAGGTCCACCCACTTTGTCATAAATGGTAAAATTTCATTCTTTTTATGGCTAAGTAATATTCCATTTATATATGTACCACTTCTTTATCCATTTGTCTGTCAATGGACACTTAGGTTGCTTCCCTATCTTGACTATTGTAAATAATGTGCAATAAGCATAGGTGTGCAAATATCTTTTCAAATTCGTGTTTTGGATTTCTTCAGATAAATACCCAGAAGTGGAATCCTTGGGTCATAAGGTAGTTCTATTTTTAATTTTTTGAGGAACCTCCATACTGTTTTCCATAGTGGCTGTACCAATTTACAATCCCAACAGTGCATGAGGGTTCCCTTTTCTCTACATCCTTCCCAACACTTGTTTGTTGACTTATTAATGATAGCCATTCTGATAGGTGTGAGGTGATAGCTTATTGTGGTTTTAATTTGCCTGATGATTAGTCATAATGAGCATCTTTTCATATGGCTATTGGCCATCTGTATGTCCTCTCTGAAGAAATGGCTATTCAGGTCATCTGTCCATTTTCTAATTGGATTGTTTGGTTTTTGGGATTTACTTATGTATTTTGGATATTATCAGCTTGTTCGATATATCATTGGTGAATTCTTCCATTCAGTAGGTTGTCTTTTTGTTTTGTTGACAGTTTCCTTTGCTGCACAAAAACTTTGATGTAGTCCCATCTACTTTCTCTTTTGTTTCCTTTGCCTGGGGAGACATACCCCCCAAAATACTGCTAACAGTGACATCTAAGAGTTTACTGCTTATATTTTCTTCTAGGAGTTTTACAGTATCAGGTCTTACATTTAAGTCTTTAATCCATTTTGAGTTTATTTTTGTATAGGGCGTCAGAAAGCAGTCTAGTTTCTTTCTTTTTCTTTTTCCTTTTGCATGTATCAGTCCACCTTTCCCAACACCGTTTATTGAAGAGACTGTCTTTGCCCATTGTATATTCTTGCCTCCTTTGTCACAGGTTAATTGACCCCATGGGCATGGGTTTATTTATGGGCTCTCTATTCTGTTGCATCTATAGTCTTTTTTATGCCATACCATGATGTTTTGATTACTATAGCCTTGTAGTAGAGTTTGCTATCAGGTAGTGTGATAACTCCAATTTTGTTCTTCTTTCTTAAGAATGCTTTGGCTATTCAGGGTCTTTAGTCATTCCATATACATTATAAGATTATTTGTTATATTTCTGTGAAAAACGTTATTGATATTTTGATAAGAATCTCATTGGATCTGTAGATTGCTCTGGGTGGTATCAACATTTTAATAATATTAATTCTTCCTATTGATGAGTACAGTATATGCTTCCATTTATTTGTGTCTTCAATTTATTTCTTCAGTGATTTTACAGGCTTTTATATCCTTGGTTAAATTTATTCTCAGGTATTTTATTCTTTTCGATGCAATTGATTTCTTAATTTCACTTTCAGATATATCATTATTAGTGTATAAAAATACAACTTATTTCTGATTATTACTTTTGTATCCTGCTACTTTACTGAATTCATTTATTAGTTCTAATAGTTTGGGGTAGAATTTTTAGGTTCTCTCTACATTGTATTATGTCATCTGCAAATAATAACAGTTTTACTTTTTTCTAGGAAGCAGTCTTACAGCAAAAAGAGAAAAGCTTCTAAGGTTTTCATTCATTATATAGAATTATGGGTCCTTCCTCCATTTTGTTAAAATCACTCCACTCAGCCACTCACCTCAAGTACACAGCTGTCACAAAATCTGTAATAGGAAGCTACTGTGCCTGACAATCTCATACAGACAGACAAAGAGTAGGAAAAACAATGTGAGGGAAACAGCAAGGATATAAGGGTTTACCTCCTCTAGCTTAGAAAGCTTTCAATTCATAACTTAATGTCTTGGGCAAGATTCCTTCCTGGTGCTCCTCTAAATCCACTCCTTACCACCCTCTGTGCCCCTGGTATACACAATATGGGATGAACGTTTGCAGAGAATTTGAAAACAATAATAAATCAACCAAAAGTCAATCTGCTTTTTATTAACACTATGGCTAAATTCTAAAACCAAGAATTGCTGCAGTCTTTTGTTTGTTTTACTTTTTTATTTTTATTTTCAATTAGAGTTGACATTCAATATTATTTTATATTAGTTTCAGGTGTACAGCATAGTGGTTAGACATTTATATAATTTATGAAGTGATCCCCCAATTAGTCTAGTACCCACCTGGGACTACACATAGTTATTACAATATTATTGACTATATTCCTTATGCTGTACTTTATATATCTGTGACTGTTTTGTAACAGCCAATCTGTACTTTTTAATCCCTTCACCTTTTTCATCCAGACTCTCTACTCCTCCCTCCAATCTGGCAATCACCAGTTTCCAGCATCTACAGTCTGTTTTCATTTTGTTCATTTTGTTCCTTAGATTCCACAGTGAATTTAAGTGAAATCATATGGTATTTTTCTTTCTCTGTCTGACTTATTTCACTTAGCATAATACCCTCTAGGTCCATCCATGTTGTTAAATTGCTGCTGTTTTAATTATATGTATGTAGGTGTCAAATTCTCTCTTCCTCCCTTCTCCCTCCCTCATTCACTTACTTACTCACTCGCTCACTCACTCACTCACTCAATCAATGTATTCTACACGAAAGTTAATTCACAGTGCTTCCAGTCACACTGTCAGCCTCACACAGAGACCCAGCTACAGGCATTCCTTTCCAGAATAAATTCTAAGGGTCCAGAATCATTGGAGACTGCTGCAGGAGCAATTCTTGCCTCCAACCCACAGAGCACTACATACCCCTTGTTTAAACAGTAGATTAGGAATAGTCACTGTCAAGAGGAAGGACCAAAACTTGAGTTACTTCAATTCTGCCATTCTGTATGACCACCTGGAATTTTTAATACGTTTAATATTTAAAACAGTAAGACAGGGCACAAATAGTAAATCAGAATGCAACTGTAATGCTTCTGTTTGATAAATGCAAATTTAAGATCACACATGAAATAGTTTATCAAATTTTAATAACTTTAACATTATAATTTATTCTTTCTAATTATTACTTATATTTATTGTAAAGTTTAAGGGTGAATTAAAAAACAATGATTATGACTGATTATCTACATGGTTATGGAAAATAACTGTCCTATATGGGCAAAGGAAGGGAGAGTAAAAATTAATTATTTGTTCTGGGTGTCAAAAATTCTACATAACCATGACCTCTGCAGAGCACTTAAACAGTCTCCTTTGCTGGTGGAGGTCAGGAAAGGAGGAGAGTGAAATTGAGGCACTCATCCCTTCCCCTCCTTGCAAGCTTGCCCCAGTCTAGCAACGTCATTTGACTTTTTTTCTCCATCTTTATTGAGGCATGATTGACCAATAAACAGTGTATATATTTAAGGTGCACATCATCGGGATCTGATGTTTTCATCTGGATGAAATGATTCCCCCAATCAAGCCAATTAACCTCTCCATCACCTCATATATTTTTCTTTTGTTTGTGTGTGGTGAGAACACTTAAGATATATTCTCTTAGCAACTTTCAAGTATATAAGACAGTATTATTAGCTGTAGTCACCATGCTGTACATTAGATCTTGAGAACTTATTCATCTAGCACAACTGAAACTTGATACCCTCTGACCCACATCTCCCTATTTCCCTTCTCCCATCCTCTGCCCTTGGCAACCACTGTTCTACTCTTTTTTTTCCAGGAGTTAGGGGTTTTTTAGATACCATCTGTAAATGTATTATATAGTATTTGTCTTTGTGTGGCTAATTTCACTTAGCATAATATCTTCTAGGACCATCCATGTTGTCTGTCACAAATGACAATATTTCTTCTTTTTATGGCTGAATAATAATCCATTGTATAAAATTCTAATATGCCACATTTTCTTTATCTTTTCATCTGTAGATGGACATTTGGGTTATTTCCATATCTTGGCTATTGTAAATAAGGCTGCAATGAACATGATAATGCAGATATCTCCACAAGATAGTCATGGCATTTCCTTTGGATATATACCCAGATGTGGGATTGGTGGATCATGTGGTCATCTTATTTTCAGTTTTTTTGAAGACAGTCCATATCGTCTTCCATAATGGCTATGCCAGCTCACATTCCCACACTATCTTTTTACTTTGGCCAGAGTTTAGAGCTCCTATCAAAGGGACTGTCTACACAGCTCTTTCAATATTCTCCCGCCCCCTCCTCTGTTTCTGGATTATGATTATTGCTTGCTCCTCCTGCCAGTTCAGACCTAGGAGTGGACGGGCACTGCCCTCATCCCTAGTAGCCTAAGAATGCTGTAGTCTCCCTCGTCAGTTCTCTATACCCTGTCCATACCTTCATAAATTTAGTTTTATTTAAACCCTCTGAAATTTACTCAGTTTATATGTATCAACTATTTTCTGCTATGACCCTGACTCATATATATTCTTATTCCTCATCACTCCAATTTCCATCATAACTCTTCGTTATCCCAGACTCAAATGAAAACTTTTCTCTTCCTTTATATGTATATTTCAATTCCATGGGCTCTTAAGATTCTGGGAATGAAGCAGTTGATATTAGTTGTTTAATTACAGTTGCAGTTTTTAGGGAAAATTGGGGAAAATATCACAGGATGTGCACTTAGCTGAGGAATCTCTGCAGCATAGTCTCAATACATCACCTCCCTTCTCAAATGTTGGCCAGTCACCTCATAAAAATAACACTGGACAAATTGCCTCATTTAGCATAACCTCTCCCTCCACAAAAATCACTTCATTATTTTTCTGCTTTTCTCAAAAGTAGGAATTAAGAATGCACCAATCACACAATCTCTATAAATTAAATTTATACATTCTGGGATTTATCTAAAACTTTCATTATTTTAAAAGGGCTAATCTTAAAGCTAATAGAAAGAATGAATTTCACAGTCCTGACTTCAATCTGTCCACATCCTCTGCATTTTATTTCATCCTTCTCCATGTTAACAGCAACTAAAATGACGACAAAAGATGCTACTAAAAGTTTTTCTTAAATTGAAGCATAATTTTGTCAATATATGTTTTAAAAAACATTTTTTATGGGAAAAAAAAGTACATACACTGAAATTCAAAAGATCTTAATTCTCTGTCCTTGTAAAATAACTAAAATACTCTCAGTGTGAGAAGTTGACCTCAGAGTACCAAGCAAAGTCAAGTAAGAAACATAGAATTATACCTAGTAGATAGTAAAACTGCCTAATTTCTGTGAAGTAATTCATCAATCTGATCTGACCCTAATGTGATTAACCAGGAGAGAATTTGGTGGTGGAAAGAGCTATTGAAGATACAATTACCATGGCTAATCTGTATTGGTGAAAATGAGAGGTAGAGTTGAACAACTACAACAAAAGCAATAATAATAGCTAACACAAGGCACTGTTTTAAATGCTTTACATGCACTGACTCATTTAATCCTCTGATCAACCCCAGGAATTAATCACGATTGCTATTCCCATTTATAGATGAAGAAACAGATTCAGAGAGTTTAAGTAATCTGTCCAAGTTCAGATAGCTTGAGTTTATAGTTGACTTAGTGGAGCCATTTTAAAACAGACCTATGGCAGCCATTCCAGTGCAACTGCCTTGTATATCTTACTCCTTGAACTTTTGGAATGTTTGAACTAGGCAAATAACCTTTGACGGAGCCAAACTACATTGTCTTACAAGCTATTGTTTATATAGCTAACAGGAAAGCAGACTTCCTGACCACAAGGACTGATGATTATGGACATTCTTTAGAATCAGTAACTTAACTTGTTAACACCAATAGAAATTTTATTCACATAACTATTTCCCTTCCCTTCTCAGAAAATTCCCTTGCCTTCACTCCATAATTGAGACATAATTTGGGTTTCTGCCTGTATCTATGCCCTAGATTACAATTCTTTTTGATCTGAAATAAATGCTTATTGCCTCTTGCTTTGGTTTGATCTGAAATAAATGTTTATTGCTTCTTGCTTTGGATTTTTATTTTTAAACTAACACTAGTAAGTGACAGCTAAAATTAAAGTGCAGGCCATCTGCTTGGAGCCCATATATCTAACCACCAAGATACACCACCTCTACTGGAAGTTGGATAAATAGTCCTTTCAATGGTATGCAATTTAAAACACACACACACACACACACACACACACACAGAGTCAGTGTATCATAGTACGTGAATTCCACTTAATCTCTGCTTCTTTCAGGATCAATAACTAAAAATGGGAGCTGAGGCATGCCAAGAGAACTCTTACTACACCATTTTTGAGATCATGGGCGTGGTGTCAGGACCTAGTTTTGTCAGGAAGAAAAGAAAATGAGTAAACGAGTTCAGTAAGACCGCTATGGTACTTCTCCACAGAAAATGTTTACTTTACATTCAATTTCAGGGAGTTTGCAGAAGCTCTGATGCCCACCTATAGGCCCTATGTGAGAAAACTCTCTTAGGTGATTTCTGACTCTACAGTTTTACATACTTATTTTTTAAAAAAGGGAATCAATCAAAGAACTAATATTTATTGAGTAACTACTACACACAAAGCACTGTGCTGAATCTTGTACAAGAAAAGATACCATACAGGCCCTGCCTTTAAAGAGCTGCATAGTCCAGTTTGCAAAATAAGGCAGGATAAGATAAGAATAGCATCATTATTACCTCCAGGTACTCAGAAGAAAACAATATTACTTGTAGCTTGGGCTGTCAGGCAAGGTTTCAAAAAAGACTTGGACTATGACCTGGTCTAAAAAAAATGATTAGGATTGAAGAGGAAGTAAGAAAAGGCATTTGATATCAGGAAATAATAGAATTCTTCATTTTAATACTTGCCCAAATTTGTGGGCTGAAAATTTTTATTTTATGATAAATGTTAGCTATAATTATTAAGAACCTTATTCTCTTATCATACAGTGTGCTTCATGCCACATCAGTACCAATCTGCTCACCTCGGCCCAACAACCTTCTGGGAGGACAGCACACAACTGGAAGCCCTTGGCTTTCCCTCTCAGAAGCCTGCCAAACATGCATTGCACTGTTAACCATGATAAGGGTACCTGTCAATAGAAACTGGCTTGAGGCTCTTAACTTATTATCCTATGGTCAGAGAAGCCAACAGATAGAAATTTATCTTGATTCCAAGGTGGCTTTGTATCTCATTAGCAATCCCATGAGCTTCCACTCTTTTCATTCAACTGTCAAGAGTCCTTGATGTTTCAAATAAAGAAGCTGTCCAAACTAGAATTAACAAGAAGCGGTGAGAGGGGGGGGGGGGAGGGGCAGAAATCACCGCTCCCTTTCTCGGACTCCATGTGGAGGTGCTGAGCTGGCTCAGCTCCCTAGAGAGCTCCCTTTTTCATTTTCTTTGCAATCCTAGTCACGATTCAGGATTCAGACATTTGCATCATGTGGCCTTGATTCTTGCTGCAGTTCTTTCCAGCAAAAATTCAACACAGAAGGACAGGATGTATTTGAAATTCTGGTAGAATCAATGTGGACTTGATTGGGGAATTCTAGAAATTGGAATTAAAGTCTGGAAGGAGACAGATTAAGTTACTAGTTAACTAAGGTTGCCAGGAAAATAATAATGTATAGACATAGAATACACGAGGAAGAAGATAACTAGGAAAACTGTCATCATGCATTCAACCAGAAATGGATCCTGCAGTCCCACATATGTAAATGAGATGCAAGTTTGAAGCAGTTTCCTCCTTTCAAGGGATTCACAATTTTGACAGTGTTTTAGCATATCCCCAGAGGACTGGATGAGATTGGTGGTGGTGTTTGGGAGTGGGTGGAGAGTGAGGTTAAGCAGAGAAAAAAATTATCACAGAAAATTAGTTGGTCAAAAAAAGAAGTCAAAGCATAATTTATTTAACATTAATTCAAATATTTCGGCCCTGTATAGCTGGGGATTACAGAGAATAAGATTTAACATATCAATACAATGGCTGCATCACTTAGAATATTTGAGGCTGTAAATAATCAGGAAACCCTGACTCAAACTGTATTTAAATTTTTTATTAACTTTTCCATTTATACAATATCTCACATAATGAAATAATAGAGGTAAGGTAGTACCTATTCAAGGAGGATCTACCCAAATTCTAGCTCTGCTGCCCTGGGATTCTCTTGGCTCTGCCCTCTACCCTAGAATGGCTTCATCCTCAGGATGAGACAAGATGCCTGTGGCAGTTCTAGCCATCACATCCTGATATAATGTCCAGAGGAAAAACAGAACCAGCTTTTCCTGTGTCTTTTTCTTAGGACTGAGGTAACCTTTCCTGGAAGGTCTCAGCACAGTTCCCCTCACATGTCTTCCTGCAGATTTAGATCACATGTCCCTTCCTAAACCAATGGGAAGAATGGGATTACCATAACTATTTGTCATTGTGTGGTCCCCCAACCATCAGCAGTACCTGGGGACAAGGGACAATACAAACTACTGGAACGAGCTCCAGACTTTCTGAATAGAATCTCTAGAGTTGAGGCACAGAAATCTGTGTTTTAACAATAATTGCAGGTGATTCAAATGCACTTAAGTTTGTGAACCACTGGTTTAGACCAGAGTGGTGTGCAGGTTGGATGTGGTTGGATTTGCAACCACAATGACCAGGGCATTTGTCAAAGGATGAGCTGTTGAGGCAGACCCCAACCACTAAGATGACCAGGAGTTACATTCAACCAGAAGTTTTGAACACTTGCTCTATTCCAGCTCTTGTTTTCTTTTTCTTTCTTTTACCTTCAATATACCCTTTAATATTTATAGCAACTCTGTCAGGTATTATTGTCTCCATTTTACAGATGAGGAAATGGAAGCTCAGACAACTTAAGTTAACTCACCCAATTATAAACAGCAAAGTCATGATGTAACTGAGATCTGATTCTAAATCTAGTTTTCATTTCATTATGCCAAAGCTAAAGGATATAGGCTGCCCTAGCTCATATTTCTATATTCTCCAAAGGCTCTAAATTCTTTGATATTCACATTTAAATGAAAACTGACCAGAGAAATATCCTGAAGTCGACAGTCTGTCTTGGGTTCTGGAATTCTAAGGGATTTCCAGGATATGAGGCCTCCCCAAGGGTTCTTACTACTTTTAGAGGCCAGAATCAACCAGGCCTCAAGAGATGGCCCAGAAATACAATAGAGATTTTTTTTTTCCTTTCAGGAATGGAAAGGAAAACCCCTATAGGCCCATAGCACAGATAAATACGAAAAAAGGTACTCAAGTTTGTTTCTCTAGAGGTCATTGTCATTCTGAGTAATAAAAGGGTTTGTGGGTAAAATGATAGCGAGAATGGCCACAAGGTGGGGCTATAGAACTGAGATTCATATATTGAGCCTGGACCTTCAAAGGGGGCTATACTCTCTGAAAATAGGTGGACTAGAAAAAATTCTACCCACAGAGGGAAGCAACAAGGAACCTTCTCTATCTCCAGCAGAACTTTAAGGGGGAAAAAAATCTCCCCTGATAATTTGTGCCCACTGGTCTGCCCTCATGGGTTTGAGATATGGGTTTATACCACCTACAAGGGCAGGTATATTCCAAGCAAAGTTATCATAAAAATTGGTTCTAAGATTCTCATGGCCCCTGAGGTCCCAGCTGAAAAAACAAAAACAAAAACAAAACAAACAAAAAACAGAAAGCCTCTTTGTAAAGACTATATCCTCAACTCAAGCCACAAAGGTTCCCACAGATAACAGCTTGCAACCATAAATCACAAAACGTGAAAGAATATGTCACCATGAACAAAGTCAGCAGACACGACAAATATGAACTTCACATAATAGAATTAACAGGACAGCAGGTTTTAAATTATTTTTTTAATTTCAGAAGGATTTAAATTATGGAAAAAGAACAAGATACTGGAAAAAAAAAAGAACTGTGCAGGAAAAAGACACACAAAAGGGAAAATTTTCAACTTCTATCATTCTCAATGAGAAATGTATGACCTCAATGAGAAATCAGCCTGGGCTGGAACTGCAGTTGTCAGAGAAAGTAGGGAAACTCACAGTTAATCACATTGCTCCATAAAGCATTTTGTGCAGGTCAAGATGGCAGAGTGGAAAATTGTCCAAAGAATGATAAGGTTATGACAAAAGTGCTTGGAATCATCACTGGAATGCTTTCATTACTTATAATACTTTTGTTTTGTACATGCAGCATGAAGATCACCATAAAAAGAGTAAGCTGTACCCTCCAAAATAAAGCATTTTGTAATTTAAATATCAAAGTAGGGAATACCCAAAATGCCCTGCTCTAAACGGTATCCAGTGCCTGCCCCTACCATGACATAGAGAGACTTGTACCTGTCCCCTGTTGTAACATGGTGAAAACCTTGACAACAGTTAAATGACTGCTGATGGCATTTTTGAGAGTATGGAAGGATCACTTGATGAAAACCTGTGAAATCTCTTGCTCTGCAAAATCTCTTTATCATAGTTTAATATTTCAGCTTTATATTGATATTTTACAGTGTTTCATAACGAAGGCCAACAACTCAGAAATTAACCATATTAAACTCAAATCTCTGATTATCTGAGTCTTGTCTATCAAACTTATTATAGCTTTTTGCTCTGATGCCTTAAGTGAGGAATGTTTCCTTAAAATTTATTTCTGATAACTTGTAGGAATATAAAGGTAAAAATATAAGGTGCAGAGGTACCATCAATTTCTACCAAATAAGAATTTAATTCTAATGTTGGAGAAATATGCCTCCATGAAGGCCTGTTGTTTTTCAATCATCATAAATTTACTTATTCATAGAGATTGCCCATGACTTCTGTTGGCTTGACTTAGCGGAAGCCTGAAACCATGGGAGAGGCCTGATTAATCCACATGGATGGCTGAAAAGCACAGGGATTGTGTCAAACCATGCTCCTCAAATTGAATGTTTCTGTATGAATCCATTCCTGGCTAAGGGAAAGGCAGGTTTCTCTCTGCATTTCCAGCATGAGTGAATCACTTGGCCAAACCTGATGCCAAAAGAAAGGAAAAGGGTGACTTGAAGCTGAGAAGCCCTTGTCTGACTCCGCCTCTGTGTGAACAAACATCTGGTTTAAACAGAAGCTTGAGGAAGCAAAGACTCCATGTCAGGGACAAGCCTCACACCTGCCAACTGCCAGTTTCCTTCTATCACAGGTCAGAGACTGAGCCCCTCTGCATTTGGGACCACTATTTGCTGCTTGGGAAGAAAGCATGGAAGCAGTCCTGGCCCTTGCATGAATGCCAAGTATCTTTCTTATTTAAGAAATAGTTATTCGTCTAAATGCAAGCTATATAAAGGGCAAGAAGTTTCTATTCTCATAGGAAGTAGGAGTTTATCCATAACACAAAGGTCTCCTTTGTTATAAACTTGGAGTTGATGTGCCTGTAGAGAGAGTAAATACTTGAAAGCAAAAGCAACATTGCCAAATTAGTAATATAGCAGTATCAGAGATTTACTTTGTGGTTGGTATAAAAAGTAGAAAGTGATAGGTGAATAGTTCCCCTGTTCAGAAGCCTACGGCTTGGAAGAGGAGATTTCAGTGCTGCCATGTCCCTAAATGACAAGTTGCCAAAGCTTCTTAGCAACTAGGTGAGCTCTTACATAATCATCATCCCAGGTTAGTTCAAGCATTCCTTGTATTATTGTACCTACCATTGTCTTAAAACATCCAACCACAAGAGCTTGGCAGATAATTTTTTTTTTCTTTCCAGTAAGTTAATCAAGTATTACTGAGTGCTGACAGTGTGCTTAGAATTATATGTTAAGGGGAGAAAAGATATTCAAGTCATAGACCTTCTCTGCATGAAGTATTTGGTTCATGTAAGAACACAATTGTGTTTTTGATACCTTGTCCCATTGTGTGGGTTTCCCTGTCCAGTCTGCTTTGAGGTGCTCAATGGCTCATCCAAGAACAGCTAGAACTCCTTTCTTGGCACCATGGCCCTGTCCACTACCCTTAGCTATCCAGACAGAAATGCAGAATATTTGGAAGTCTAAGGGAGTGGTTCTCTGGTATGGTCCCTGGACCAGCAGCATCAGCACCACTGGGAAACTTAATAGAAATGCAAATTTTCAGGCTCCACCCAGGCCTACAAAATCAGAATCTCTGGGACTGAGTCTCAGCAATTTGTGTTTTAACAAGTTCTTCAGGCAATGGTGACATATGCTCAAATTTGAGAAGCACAGGTCTAAAGGATCTACTTTTTAAAGCTCTTCTACCTGCCAACTATCTTGCATTGTTTCCAATTTCTAACTATTCAAAACTGAAGAAGCTTTGGTTCATTTTGTTTTTTGTTTTAACAAGTTATGACACTTTTTGGCTACAAGTCACAGCAAACATTTCTCAAACTAGCTTAAACAATGAGAACATTTATTGGCTAATGTAACTGGAAAACTACCATAAGGGCAGGTTCCACGGTTGACCTAATCTACCAACCCTGGCTTGGTTTCCCCAGAATTCTATTAATTCTGCCCTCATCTGAGAGTTAACTTCACCCTTAAGCTGCCAGTGAGATGACAGCAGCAGTTCAATCTCACATCTGCACACAAAAGCCTCTAGGGCTCTCTCCCCTCAAAAGAGTGAGGGAAAACATTCCTAGAGGTCTTTAGCACATCTTTCCTCTTTTATCATTGGTCCAAATTGCGACACAAAGTCATTCCTGAACCAATTATTGGCAGGAAGGATGGGATGGACCCATCACGCCCATTCCTGCATCTGGGGGTGGAGTCACCACCCCCCACCCTGCCCCATGGGCACCTGCTCCATGTAAAGGGAGAGTGGATGCCAAAAGGAAATCAGGGTTCCATTAAGGAGGAGAAGGAAGGAATGACTGATAGATAGACAATCCCAGCCAACTTATTTTCAAGAACATGCTCTTCGGAAAGGAAATCATCTGTTCTTGACATGTTAGTTAAAGCTAAACACCCTGAGGCTGGCAAGCCAAAACCACAAACTCCAGCCTTTAACACTGAATGGCAACTAGTCTGGAGTTAAATTTATCAAATATCACAGGCAAACTTGGGAGTTGAGTGGAAAAAGAAAACTATTTACTTTTTGTTTCTCCTCACATCATTCCCTCTTCTCTCACCCCTAACAATATAATTTTCTGTTGACTAGCAGAGGTCTTTGGGCCATTTCCCCACTGATGTGAATACACATTCTAGAATATGTCTAGTGACATATTTCACTCACAAATAATGTACCCTGGAGCTATTTCCATGGTTTACCAGACATTAATTAGAGCAACAACCTTAAGCCAGGAACAGTGTTAAGCCAGGGTCATACAGTGATTAATAAGGATGGGTCCTCATCTCCAGGACCCACAGTGAAACAGAGAGACAGACACGTGAACAAATGAGCACCATGCATAGTACAGTGGACAATAATAGATGGACGCCCACACTGTACACGTACTAAGGTGCCAAAGAGATGAACTCCACCTGAAATATGAGGGATGGAGGTGATACTCCCAGAATGTTCTGAAAGATAAACGAGGTGGACAAGCCTTAAGTCACCATAGACAATGCAGCATAGACAACAGCGTTTTATCTGTATAATGAAGTAGGAGACCTGTCCCAGGACAGGATGTTCTACTTTAGAGTGGGGGCTCAGGAGCTGTATCTGTATCTTTTGAGATATGTTGAAGTAACTTGCTATGAGTAATAAATTATTAGAATATGCAAATAATTTATTGCTTAATAAATTAGAGAGCAGGTTCAAGATTATCACTATAATCCTGTTACCACCATTTGCATTCTCGTGCTTGCAGGGGTAGAGAAGAAAAGGGGTGGAGGTATATTTGGTCTGCTGGGGATAGAACATATATATGCCTGGGTTGCCCATGATTGTATATAATGGGTATGAACAGGACCTTTTCTGAGTGTCTGGTGGGAAAAGGTGAGGACAGCGGCTCTAGGTTAATACTGTTATTACTTAATTCCCAAAGTCAACTCCTAACTTGTGGTAACCAAGGTCCCTGGGAAGGAAACCAAGGTGGCCCTGACTTGCACCAGGATCCACCCTATGATGAATGATGCTATTTAACAGACATGTAATTTTTCTGTATGTATAATTTTTTTTTTGCCCCACACTTTTCAGAGACTGGGGTCTTTTCCCTACTTTTCCTTTAGTTTCTAGGAATGGCAAATAGAGAGTTTTTAATATAAATCTGTACCTACAGGTCGGGAACTACTTCTCTAACTAAATAACAGAACACAAATTAAGAAAAATACTTATTTCAGTTGACTAGGAAAGAATGCTCAATCTCATCCCATGGAAGCAAAGACCAGAGGCCATATTCTATTTCATTCTATGGTCCCAGCTTTGAACATTTATCTCCCTAGTGGTTATAACAAACATTTGCCAGACTCCTTCCAAATCCTAAATTGGTGAAAATTTAAAACATTGCCTCAAGCAAGCGGAGAATATATGGGTGACACTCAACACATCATAAATTCTCAGTAATTGTATTGATGATAATAGAAAATGACCTTGCAAGAAGAGAATCAGAAAAACTGAAAAACTACTATCAAATGTAGACTTTCAATTTTAACTATTGCTTAAATCTCACCTTAATGAATGTTATAGTACCAATTGTCAATTTCACACTTGAAAGAGCAGAATTCATGCACCTGTATTGTATAATCATTTAACATGACAGTTAATGAGAGTACTTGACAGTTATTATTGATTTTAAATATGCAGTAATTGAAGCCTGGGGTGCCTTGTTGAAAGTAGATATTTTCTATATGATTTCTTTTCTGCTCAAAAAATTATTATTTCTTTTCCATCTAATTTCCACACCTCATCTTATACTTGTATTTTAATAATTTATATTTCTTTTTTAAATTTCATAAAGAATTATGTGATGAAGGTTTGTAATATTTCTTTCTTTCCAGATTTATATTTCATATATCAACTTTGCTAGAGTTGAAACAAGTAATTTTAAATACATGACAAATCTCAAATGTTTATAAATGTATCTATTTCTTTAGCAAAGGCATTTTACTCTTTTTTTAATCATTATTGGTCACATCCATAAATAATAATAGTCAAGATGACTAGAAACTGTATTTGTCATTCAATCTCTCTCTGATACAATTTTTTTTTTTAGTTTTTAAAATTTTAACTTTAACTTTTCATTTTGATTTACAAAAGAGTTGCAGAACAGTACAAGGAATACCAGTAAACTCTTTACTTAGCATCCTCAAATGTTAACGTCTTATATAATCACAGTATAATTATCAAAACCAGGACATAAACACTGATATAATATTAACTAATCTATAAACCTGATTCAATTTTGTGATTTTTCCCACTAATCTTTTTCCCATTTAGGATCCAATTCAGGACCATGCACACACTTATTTGTCTTGTCTCTTTAGTCTCCTCAAACCTGGGACAGTTCTTCAGTCTTATCTTTCATGACCATGACAATTTTGAAGAGTATTGGCTTATTATTCTGTAGACTATCCCTCAACTTGGGTTTGATGTTTGCTCATTATTAAAATCAGGTTAGGCATTTTTGGCAAGAATACCACAGAAGTGATACTATACCTTTCTTAGTGTATCATAGCAGGAGACATATGATATTAATATTTCTAATTACTGATGATGTTAATTTTGATCATTTTGTTAAGAGATGTCCACTAGGTTTCTCCACTATAATGTTACTATTTTGTGGAGAGATATTATGCAAATACTTTTGCCAACTAGTTTTAACATTCAATAATGATTCTTGCCTGTAATAACTATTATTATATTTAATAAGTCATAGTTTTTCTATTTCCATCATTTATTCTACATTTAATTAGAATTACTCTGTAAGAGCTTTTCCTTCTCAACATTAATTAATTTTTTGTTTGTTTTACTTATTTATTGCCACAGTATTTTAAAAGAAATAAGGCATCATGAGATTTCACCCACTAATAGTGTGTACCTATAAGGGCATTTTCTACATAATCACATTGCCATCCCCACACTTAATGAACCTAACAATTCTTCAATATCAAATAATTCCAAGTTCCTTTTCCAACTTCTCTAGTTGTCCCCAGAATACCTTTCAAGGCTGATTGATTCAAAACAAGATCCAATGAGAGGGTTTCTTATATCATTCAATTGTTAGGTTTTTCACTTCTTTTTTTTAATCTAGAAGTGTTTTTCTTTTTTTTTTTTTTAATATTTTTTAAATTTTTCGGTTATAGTTGGCATACAATATTGTATTAGTTTCAGGTGTACAACATAGTGATTAGACATCTATCTAACTCACAAAGTGATTACCTCAATAAATCTAGTGCCCCTCTGACACTGCACATAGTTATTAAAATATTATTGACTATATTTCTTATGCTACACTTTATATCTCCATGACTATTTTATAACTACCAATTTGTACTTCTTAATTCCTTCTCGCTTTTTAATCAATCCCCTCCAAGCCCTCTTCCATCTGGTAACCCTCAAAATGTTTTCTGTATCTATGGGTTTGTATCTGTTTTTTTGTTTGTTTGTTTGCTTGTTTTGTTCTTTAGATTCCACATGTATGTGAAATCATATGGCATTTGTCTTTCTTTGACTTACGCCACTCAGCACAATACTCACTAGGTCCATCATGAAATATTTTTTTCTACCTTTTAACTTTCCATCTGTGTCTTTGGATCTGAAGTGAGTCTCTTGTAGGAAGCCTATGTAAGGGTCATATTTTCTTATCCATTCAGCTACCCTATCTTTTGACTGAAGCATTTAATTCTTTTTCATTTGAAACACTTGTTGATAGGTATGTAGTTATTGCCATTCTTTATTCATATTTTTGATACATAGTTTTTTCTTCTTCTTAAAGAAGTCCCTCCAACATTTCCTATAATACAGGCTTGGTAGTGATGAACTCCTTTAGCTTTTTCTTGTCCGGGAAACTCTTTATCTGTCCTTCAATTCTAAATGATAGCTTTGCTCAGTAGAGTAATCTTGGTTGTAGATCCTGGATTTCATCACTTTGAATATTTTGTGCCAAGCCTTCCTGGCCTATAAATTTTCTGTTGAGAAATCAGCTGACAGTCCTTATGGAATCTTCTTGAAGGTAACTAATTGCTTTTCTCTTGCTGCTTTTAAGATTCTCTCTTTGTTTTTAACCTTTGGCATTTTAATCATGATGTGTCTTTGTGTGGGCCTTTTTGGGTTCATCTTGTTTGGGACTCTCCGAACTTCCTAGGGAAGTTTTCCATTATTTCTTCAAATAGGTTTCCAATTCTTGCTCTCTCCCTTTTCCTTTTGGTACCACTATTATGCAAATGTTGGTATGCTTGGTATTGTCCCAGAGGCTCCTTAATACTACCTTCATTTTTTTTGGATTCTTTTTCTTGTTGCTGTTCTGATTGGGTGTCCTCTGTTACCCCATCCTCTATATCAGTGATTCGATCCTCCACTTCATCCACTCTAGGAATTCCCTCTAATATACTCTTCATCTCAGTTATGGTATTCTTCATTTCTGACTGGTTCCCTTTTATGTTCTCCACTTCCATTTTTATGTTTTCTATCTCTTTGTTAAAGTTCTCACTGAGTTCACCTACTCTTCCCCTAAATTCTTTGAGCATCTTTATAACCAGTGTTTTGAAACCCACATCTAGTAGATCGCTTATCTCCAGTTTATTGAGTTATTTTTCCGGAGTTTTGTTCTGCTCTTTCATGTGGGACATGCTTCTTTGTCTGCCCAGTTTGGCTGCCTCCTTATTTCTGTTTCTGTTTATTAAGTCAGGCTTCTAACTATCCTGGTCTTAGTAGAGTGGCTTTATATAGTTGGTGTGCTGTGGAGCCCTGTGGCACAGACTGGGAGGAGACCAGCTGCAGGCCAAGTTCTGCCACAGTCTGTGCATCTCTGGGGCCACCTGGTAAGAGTCACCAAGAAATCCACATGTGGCTGCCACCTGTGCTGGGCTTATAGGTGCCTCAAGATTCTGAGTCAGAAACTGAGGACAGCTGCCACTGGTGCAAGGTTTGGGGCTGCTCAGCAAGAGGTACAGGGCATGCTGAGGCTAGATGCTGCTGCTTTGAGTTTTGCAAGCCTTTGAGATTTTTGGAAAGTTTGCAGCAGGAGCCAAGACAGCTAATTTGTATGCAGTAAACCACTGGAAACATCTTGGGTGGGCTCAGAAGTTGGGAGAGGCAGAGTCTCAGAGAATCGCCTGGGCAGAGTGACCTGTGTTATCCAGGTTGATGGTGACTTAGGAACAGCAGCACTTGTGTCCACAGGCTGGGCGGGGTTAGGGCTCAACAAAGGAACAATGAATAATACCAACATTTCTGTAGAGGAGAAAGCAACCCCTCCAGCCATCACCCTGAAGCCTGACAACTCAGCACCTTCCCATATGTCCCTGTGTCCCCTCGAACAACTGCCCCAGTGGTGGAGCTCAGAATGAGCGACTCTGTCAGCAAATAAGGCGAGGCTTTAAGAGGAGTGTGACTCTGCGTGCTGGATGCTCTGTGGTTTCGTTATAATTTGGTGTGGTCGCAAGAGGAGGCATGCACAGTCTCTACCTCCTACACCATCTTGTATTCATCGAATTTAATACAATGAACTCTTCGACATTTATTTATTCAATCAATTATCCATTATTATCATTACTCGCTTCATTGACCAAATTGTTTTCAATTTGGCTAGTGGTAGCTCCTCCAAGTTGGCTCCTATATCCTCTTGACATGTCTCAATCATTTCTTGAGCACATCATTGCTTTTTGGCATAAAAAGATGCCCCAGGCTCTTCTTATCCTTTCTCTGTCTCAGTCCTGGTATCAGCCATTTCTCTGAGGAACTAAAGAAGGTATTTAGAAACAAGATCCGAGCTAGTAGTCCTCATGGCTACTGGGTTTTTACTGCTAGGCCTTTTACAGGAATAGAACTAGAAAATATATGTATGCATATTAAGTCATGCATACACAAACAACTATATCGAATTCTATATATCTGTGTTTACGTATTAAAACCATTAGTTCATATCGACACCTCCAATTCCGATCCACCACAGGTATCATTCTAGCCTTCCTTCTTTCCTTATTTGTACTTCCTTTCTCTGACAGTGAGAGAGTTGGCTTTTATTCTCTACAATGCATTTACTTATTTGCTCTAGAATACACATAAAATCGTTTCAAAATTGCTAATCTGCACCCCTCTGAAAAAATAAGCTTTTAACCAGAGAACATTATTTTATGTGCAGTACTTATAGAGTCAACGACTGTTTTCTAAAGTCGCTTAAGTTAACTCTTTCCTTCTCCATCCCATTCACTGTGGTTGTGTTATTCAGGTGCAATTGCTAGTTTCAGTTATTATTTGTATTCTGTGCTGGGTTTCCCCTTATCCTAGATGGATTTTTGAATTAGTGAAACATTAACATGGTTCTAAAATACAGCACTATATGAAAGGCACTTAGAGAAGAGTTACTCCCCCTTTATCTCTTCTATTCCATTTCCATTCTCTCCCTGACCACATACACCTTTTTCCCTCCCACACACTCTATATAACCATCTCATTTGTTTCTGGTTTGTTTATATTTTTTCACAAATATGTATTTTCATAATTGCCTGTGTTTCCTATATGAAAGGTACCCTGCTATTGATAGTCATTTGCAATTTGCCTTTTTTACTTACTATATCAAGGAAACCATTCTATATTAGCTCAAGATTATAATTTATTTCTAAGTCTTTTATTTGATGATAAAATGTTCTTCAGAAACATGGAGGAAATTATATGACAGGTTGTTAAAATCTACAATGGTTAAACTAATATTTCCTAGAGGAAAATGTTTCTTATAACACCAATTGGTCTACAGCCATGCCACCCTGAACACGCCCAATCCCTTCTGATCTCAAAAGCTAAGCAGGGTTGGGCCTGGTTAGTACTTGGATGGGAGACCACCTAGGAAGACTGGTGCTGTAGGCATAACAAACAAACAAACAAACAAAAACCAATTGCACAGATAAGCATGCCTAAACCTGGCAGGATTCCTTCTTTTCTTTCATAAAACAGCTTCTCACTCATCTATAACAAAGCATCTCACCTAGAAAAAAATTCCACATAGATATTAAATTACTTTATCATTCTGGTATGTCTCTTTTGAGCTATATTTTAACTATCTGGTAAATTATTGAAGCATTAATGAATATTTATTGAGCACCTTATGAATCCCAGTAACTATAGACTAAAACGCTCTGCACCTAAAAAGAAAAGAAGTACAATAAAACAGCACTAAGGAAAAGACTATAAAACAAGGCTATATGCCAGGAAAGTGATATAAAAAGTACCCTGGAAATTCAAAAAGAGAGCATACTCCCCAATAGAATGGTTAGGGACACCAGAAAATTTGCATTTGTTATGAATGAATATTACTTAACCAATGGTTCTGGGTTTTGATTTGTTTTTAAAACTAATGAAATACTATAGGCCAGAAAAATAAGCTAAAAGCAGTGAGCACTCATTTGTGGTAGAATGTAACATTACAGATAATTCTGAACTCCAAACTTTACTCCAACAACTCAGTGGACCCTGATTCTGATCTTGTTAATATATAATTTAATCATCAATGGAAAACAATAAAATATAACCACAAGAACCAACAGGCTGGAAAGAAAAAAAGAAACTTTAACATGCTAGAAACAGAATGAAGGCTATATATGACAATTAAACTTCCACATAGTCAGCTTTTTCCATGGTCTAATGATCATAAATGTAGATAATGCAATGTTAACATTCAGTTATTCTGAATTCCTCAGTTCACACCTTAGTTTTATATCTTAAAATTATATTTCCACGCCAGTGTTTCTCAATATTTTTTCATTATCAACACCCTTCAGATGCTGTTTTAGACATATTATTTTTGTAATTGTTCCTCATAAAATTTTACCACCATAGATATATTATACATGTCCTATATGTATTCTTTATTAATGTAAGATTTTTTTATCCTCCAAGAACCAATTTTCACCCCCTGGTGGGGGTTACAGTGCCCCTGTTCAGAATGTAGCTCTTGATATTCTCCATAATGTCATTTTCCTTTTAAAAGTCTCCCATCTCCAAAATGAAAATGAAAAGACATGAGAAATAACCAATGAGTGTCAAACTACTGAGCAACAAATAAAAAGCAGAAGGAAAAATAATTAGCTAACCACTGAAAATAAGAAATAGCATATAATGCAAGTAAAAATCAAGAATAAATTAAAATAGATTTTGTGTATTAATAAGACTCCACAACAGTTGCAAGTGGCTCCCTAGCAGAGTTAGCTATCTTTGACAATCCTGAACCTCATGCTTGACTATTAAGGAAAACTATCTTCACTGATGATGAAACTGCAGTTGCACTTTCCAGGGGCAGTAAACACCAAATGTCATAGCTTTGAATCACATTTAGCTATGTTACTCATGGTCTTACTATCAGAGAAAAGTGCACATATAAGTTAATTAAGTAACTTTTAATAAAAGGCAAGAAAAAAAAAACCTGTCAGAGATTGTAAAATGGGACATGAAGCTAGTAATCTGAGAATGAATGACTCAGTTTTCAAAAGGAGGCAGACATGCTTGGTTTTTTAATTCTATAAAATGGTAAGATTGGAAGATTTCCCTTTAGTCATGCTGAGTACAGAACATGCTATGGAATTCAAATGTATTGAGTCATTTCCCAATAAAGTTGAGGAACAACATTGAATCTTTCCTTTCCTAAGCCCCAATCACCCTAGAAACAAATGTTGGGGAAGAACTGGCATGATAGGCTTTTGTGAAATTAAAATAACAGAATTGGAACAGAGAGAAGCAATATACATTGAGTGCCAAGAATTTCATTAAGTTAATATATTTCTCCAAACTATACTATGAAGTGATATTTCACATCATTTTCAGAGGAAAACATGGCCTAGACAGATGATTTAACTTCCCCCAGGGTGACTCAGCTGCTACATAATGGAACATGGATTTCAATTCTGGACTAACTCCAGGATTAATGACCTTGTTCCATTATGGGTCCAGGATCTTGATATAGTCATCTACTGCCCTTCCTAAATTTTTGATACCACTGCCATGTCTTCCTACATTTTTCTCACTCTTTTTTTCCTTGATGAATTAATACACAAAATCTGCTTGTCTTCATAGTCCCTTAATCAACTCTTTTTTAATTTCTCTTGGTTACTGTCCTACTGGCACTGGTCTATAGAATACTTGAAGGTGCAGGTCTTTTTTGCAACTCTTCTGGAGGAGACTGCAAAGACACCTGCCTGCTGAGTGACCTATTCCTCACTGGTCAGTGCTAGCAAGTACCATAATGCTTTGCATCACATATCTTGGCAGCTTATCAATTCCTTCTTTCATGAATAAAGTTCATCTTATCAATTCCTGCTTCCATGTATTGTGCCTTTGGTGTTGTATCTAAAAAGTCATCACCATACCCAAGGTTATCTACATTTTCTCCTATATAGGAGTTTTATAATTTTGTACTTTACATTTAGGTTTATGATCCATTTTGAATTAGTTTTTGTAAAGAGTAAAAGGTCTGTATCTAGATTTATTTTTTGCATGTCGATGTCCAGTTGTTTCAGCACCATTTGTTGAAAAGACTGTCTTCTTCATTGTATTGCACTTGCTCCCTTGTCAAAGATCAGTTAACTACACTTGTGGTCTATTTTTGGACTCTCTATTCTATTCCATTGGCGTATTTATTTATTCTTTTACCAATACACAGTTTCTTGATTACTGAAGCTTTCTAATAGTTTTTGAAGTCAAGTAGTGTCTGTCCTCAAACTTTGTTCTTCTCCTTCAATACTGTTTTCGGTCTTTTGCCTCTCCATATGAACTTCAGAATCAGTTTGCCAATACCTGCAAAATCATTGGCTGGGATTTAAATTGGAATTATGTTGAATCTACAGATCAAGCTGAGAAGAAATGGCGTCTTGACAATATTAGGTCTTCCTAGCCATGAACATGAAATACCCCTCCATTAATTCTTCTTTGGTTTCTTTCATCACAGTTTTGTGATTTTCCTCCTATGGATCTTACACATATTTTGCTAAATTTACATGTAAGTATTTCATTTGGGGGATGTTTAATGCAAATAGTATTGTGTTTCTAATTTCAAATTTCACTTGTTCATTGCTATTATATAGGAAAGTTACTGGCTTTTGCATATTAACTTTGTATCCTGCAACCTTGCTATAATCACTTATTCGATCCAAGAATCCATTTCAGATTTTCTTCATAGATAATCATGTCATCTATAAACAAAGACAGTTCTTTTTCTTCCTTTCCAATCAGCATGTGTCTTATATCTTATTTTTGTCGTATGCATTAGTTAGGACTTCTAGTAGAATGCTGGAAAGGAGTGGTGGGAGGGGACATCATTGCCTTGTTTCTTAGCAGGAAAACTTCTAGAAGTTTTTGTGGGTATGTTGTGGATATAGGTTTTTTGTAGATGTTCTTTATCAAACATAAGTTTATGATAAATTCATAAACATCTATTCCTACTTTGCTGAGAGTTTTTACTGTGAATGAGTGTTGGGTTTTGTCAAATATATTTTCTGCATCTGCTGATATGATCATGTGACTCTTCTTCTTTAGCCTGTTAATGTAATGGATTACATTAATTGATCTTCTAATGTTGAACTAGCCTTGCATACCTGAGATAAATCTAATTTGGTCATGGTGTATAATTCTTTCTGTACATCATTAAATGAGATTTGCTAATATTTTGTTATGACATGGAATTTTGATATAGAAGTGTCTTTTTCTACTTTAAAAGTATGATAACTACATTAAAAACAATGGATAGCTTACCTGCCAAACTCTGGAAGAGTTATTTGGGAATGCCACTCAGCAGCTTTCTACAAGGATATTAACCCTCCCCGCCTGCCACCAGGATGGGACTGACTGAGTGCTCTAAAGTCTCCAGTGAATATTGAATTGCTGAGGAATTTGAGAAAAGACAAGCTGAAGTTCCCATTCCATGGATCCCTTAGGTATACCTTCCCAGTGTGCAGATGTGGATATATTACCAAGCTGGGTGACTCGTATGAAGATGAATTAAATGGTTCAGATACTACAGCTGAAACATTTCAAAAAGATACTATTAGATCACCTTTTCTTTATAAGGGCATTAATGGAAAAGTGGTTCTTTGGAAAAAAGATGTGGCATTACTGAATTATATAGCCATTGTGAATACCAGCAGTGAAAGTCTTATAGATAAGAATCCTGTGTCAGAAAGTATCTTCATGCTTGCAGGGCCTGATTTGAAGGAGGACCTCCAGAAATTTAAACCCTGCTAGACAGGTGAAGCAAAATTCATAAACAGATTTCATCTAGCTGCCTGATTCACCATTGCACAGTGAGATCTAAGTACAAAAGCCACTATCGCATGACAGCTGAGTTCCCTGTATAGCTGCTGTGAGAATGTACTTCACTGGCAAAAGAACAGTCAATGCCTTCTGTTGGATTCCATGTCATCAATTCTACAAAACGAGGTTATCTTTTAGAGCACTTTGCACTGTAAGGTGCACACAGCACTTTGCACTGTAAGGAGAGTCCTAGAGATTCATGGGAAGACCAATGAAAAAGTAGTACTTGCTGTCTCTGAACTTGAAGAAGTATTTGGCAAATTGTGTTGCATCACTTAAATCTTAGAGACTAATATCCCTTATGAAAGCAAAATCTTTAAGAAAGTATTAAAACTGAATTCAGCAACATATAAAAGGAGTATATACTATCACCAAGTGGGATTTATTTCAGGAATGTAAGGTTGGTTCAACATACAAAAATCAATGTAATGCTCCATATTAATAGAATAATCGTTAAAATAATAATAAAGGATGAAATCATATGATCATTTCAATAGATACAGAAAAAAATATTGGACAAAATCCAACACCCTTTCATGATAAAAACACTCAATAAACTAGGAATAGAAGGAAACTTGCTCAACCTACTAAAGGGCATATATGAAAACCCACAGCTAACATTATATTTAATGGTGAAATACTGAAAGCTGCCTGCCTAAGATCAGGAATGAGACAATAATGTCCATTTCCACCAATTCTATTCCATATTATACTGTAGGTTCTAGCCAGGGAACTTAGGCAACATGAAGAAATTTTAAAAGCACCCAGATTGGAAATAAATAAATAAAACTATCTCTATTCACAGATGACATGATCCTATATATAAACATCTTAAGAAGTCCACCACAAAACTATTAAAAATAATAGAGTTCGATGGAGTTACAGGATACAAAATCAATATAAAAAATAAATTGAGTTTCTACATACTTACAATAAATAATCTAAAAATGAAATTAAGAAAACAATTCAATTTATAATAGCATCAAAAAGAATCAAATATTTAAGACTAAAAATAAAAAAGTGTACGACTTAAACATTAAAAATTATAAAATATCTTTGAAAGATTTTTTTAAAACTTAAATAAATGGGAAGATAGCCCTGTTTATGAATTGAAAGACTTGCTGTTGTTAAGATGGCAGTATTCTCCAAATTGTTCTACATATTCAACAAAATATCAAAATCCTAACTGAAAGCTGCGGTACATATATACAATGGAATATTACTCAGTCATAAGAAGAGATGAAATACTGTCATTTGCAACAACATGGATAGACCTTGAGATAATCATGCTAAGCGAAACAAGCCAGACTGAAAAACTAGAAAATCATGACATCACTTATATGTGGGATATAAAGCTAAAAGCAACAAATGAACAGGACAAACAGAGACTCAAGGACATGGACAATGGACTAGTGGTTACCAGAGGGTAGGGGAGGATGGGAGAGGTAGACAGGGGAAAAGGGTCAAATATAGGGGGGCAAATGGAGGGTGAAGTGGGTAAAGGGTATCAAATATATGGTAGCTGAAGGAAACTGGACTTTGGGTGGTAATCACACAATAGAATATATAGATGTCAAATTATAATGTACACCTGAAAATTATATAATTGTATTAACCAATGTTACCCCAATAAACTTAATTAAAAAAAAAATTCCAGCTGACTTTTTTGTAGAAATTAACAAGTTGATCATAAATTTCACACGAATATTCAAGAAACCCAGAATAGTCAAAACAACCTTGGTGAAAAAAGAACAAAGTTGTAAGAGTCACACTTAACCTATTTTGAAACTTAAAGTACTGTTATCAAGACTGTGTGGTACTGGCATAAGAATAAACATGTACATCAATGGAACAGAATTTTTGACAAGGCTACCAAGACGATTCAGTGGAGAAAGAATAGTCTTATCAAATGATATTAGAACAACTGGATACCCACATGAAAAAAAAGAAGTTGGACCACTACCTCATATCATCTACAAAAATTAGCTCAAAATGGATATAAGACCTAAGTATAGGGGTTAAAACTATAAAACTATTAAAAGAAAACAAAGGTATAAATCTTTTATGACCGCAAATTAGGCAGTAGTTTCTCAGATATGACATCAAAAGTACAAGCAGCCAAAATAAAAATAAATCAATTGGTCATCCTTATAATTCAATAATAAAAAGATAAATAACCCAATTTAAAAATGGGCAAAAGTTCGTATTCACCCAAAGGAGTTGAGAATTTATATCCTCACGAAAACTTATAAAAGATGTTTATAGCAGCTTTGCTCACATTTGCCAAAACCTGGAAGCAACCAAGATGTCCTTCAGTGAGTGAATGGATAAACGAACTGTGGTACATCCAAATAGTGGAATATTTTCAATGCTAAAAATAAATAAGCTATTAAGCCATAAAAAGATATAGAGGAAACTGAACTGCATATTATGAAGTGAAAGTAGCCAATCTGAAAAGGGTGCATACTATGTGATTCCAACTATATGACATTCTGAAAAAGGCAAAACTGCGAAGACAGTAAAAAGATCAGGGGTTTAAGGGCTGGGGAGGGATGAAGAGACAGAATATAGAGAATTTTTAGGGCAGTGAAAATTCTCTGTATAATACTATGATGATGGATACATGTCACCAACAGTGAACTCTAATGTAAGCTATGGGCAATGACAAGTGTCACTGTAGATTCATTAGTTATAACAAATGTACCACTCTGGTGGGAGTTGTTGATAATGAGGGAAATTATGAATGTGTGGGAAAAGGGGTACATGGGAAATCCCTGTACCTTCTCAATTTTGGGGGGAAACTTAAACTGCTCTAAAAAAAAATGAAGTCTTAAAAAAAATAGATAAAATGGGAAAAAATAAAAAAACTACCCCCAATCCTACCATTCCAACAAATCAATGTTTTATTATTTTCTTTTATATCCTGCTGGTAGTTTTATTGGTTTTACTTAATTTCTAATAATAATGATAATGATAAAGTTTCTATATCTCACTCAGGAATTAAAAGGTACCATAAAAGTTCCAAATGATAGTTTCAAAAGAAAACAATATTTCTATAGTCTAAAATGTTAGAACAAACTATGATTTTTGGACACCTAGTTTGTTGTTAAACTGAAAAGAGAACATATATCATACAGTCTATTCTCCATTTATATTTTAAATACTAGATATAACTTAACTTTAATATTTTTATTTCACCTTTCACTCTGTTTAAAAATTTTTTAATAAGAAAAAGAGCTAAGTAACATCCTAAAGATGGTAATTTTTATATGTCTTGTCAGTCTCTTAAAGCTCGGGTTTCGATTCATCGTTAAGGGCACCCGAGCTCCAGAACACAATGCTGAACATTGATTGCCACAGTGACAGGTTTTATTTACGGGCCACTATTCCAGATTAACAAATACATCCAGGTAATAAATCAAGAAGTACACAGAAAAACCAACTATTTTTCTTCCTAGTTAATATACTCAATACAAAGCACATTTCTAAATGAAATTTTTAATGTATACTCACATATTTCATTTTCAGCAATAATTTAATATCAGAAAATGAGACTTTTTAAGAAATGAGTTTTACTTTCCATAATTTTTCAGATTCGTCCACACAATGGAATATAGGGCAATCATTTTAAAGGATAGTGAATATTTAAATTCTCTGATGTAAAATGAAGTTCATGATATATTATCAAGTTAACTATGCAGATGACTAGGGACTTGTGCTCTGGGCAATGAGGGGTTAGCAGAGTCTAGAACTACCCTCCCACCATAAACAAGAAAACTGGAAAAAAAATATATAAAACAATTGTTTTCATCAAGGCTGAGAATAGGGTGAAGCAAGAAAGGTGGTTAGGGTACAAAATTTAAGAGATCACTCCTTTCTAAAAGGCTGATCCCACAATTGCATAGCCCTGAGAGTCAGTGCCTTCTTAGATTTTGTGTCCTGTACCTCTCCTCACCCTAGTCTCAGGCCTGGTTTTTAGCCATTGGGCCACACACAGCAATATGACTGTGATTCCTGGGAAAAGGAAAATAAATGAGATTAGTCCTACTGTAGACCCAGATTTCTGCCTAGAGGTAAACTACGGACCACACTGCAGGGAGAGGGAATGCAAAGAGAGCTAGTGGTCTTGTTAAATTAGGGAGACAGAATGGGAGTTCAGAGAGGAAATGGCAGCTTAAAGCTTAAATTGACAGAGCAGAATACCAGCGAAGAGGGTAGTATAAAGAGAAAAAGCTCCAAAAATATAAGTGGGAGCCTCCTTGAGTTTTTGGCTGAATACAATTTGTAAATGCATAGAGTAAAAACATTCAAGGCCAGCAAACTTCCTAGGAAATAGCAATTAAAGAGAGATGTAAGATGAATGATTCCCAAAGCTTACACAGAACTGGGAACCCTAACTCTCACTAGTCAGAGTAGAGAAACTGCCTTGACTATACAGGGTATTCAGTAGATCATACCCTAGCAGTAGAACTAAACTACCCATAAAGTAAAGGTTGCTCTGTAATAGCTTATGAACAAAGCTCTTATGTATTTAAAGGGTTTGCAAGCCATCTAACCTCTGCTACAAGACATTCAACACTCTTTAAAGAGATACAACAAAATCCAGCACACACAATGTAAAATTCGTAATGGCTGCATCCCATCGAATATGTGACAGAAAATGTTATCTCTTATGGAAAACATATACCCACAAATCCCAGATAGTCAATGAACTCCAAACAGGATAAACACAAAGAAACCCACACGAAGGCACATAATAATCAAATTGCTGAAAATTTACGTTAAAAAATAATCTTAAAAGCAGTCAGAGGAAAGATACTTTCTGTAATAAGGAACAAGTAAAAAATGATCATAGACTTCTTGTCAGAAACTATATAAGGCAGAAGACAACTAAATAACAATTGTGGTATGCTAAAAGAAAAACCCTGTCAAACCTAGAATTCTACCACCAGTGAAAATATCTTTCAGAAATAATTTCTCTTTTAGAGGAAAAAAAAAGGCCGAGAAAATTTGTCACCAGGAACTTTGTGCTGTAAGAGATGTTAAAGGAAGCTCTTCAGGAAAAAGTAAATAACACAATAGAAATCTGGATCTAATCTACACAAAAAAATGACGAGCATTAAAATGGCAAATATGTGCATATATATATATATATGACATTTTCCCCATTTTAAAGTGTCTTTAAGAGATAATAGTTTAAATCAAAATAAGAACAATGTATTGTATGATTTACAACATATATGGAAGTAAAATATATGACAACAATAGCACAAAGACCAGGAGAGGAGAAATTAAAAGTTTTAGATTCTTATACATGAAGTGGCAAAATATCATTTGAAGATAAACTATGATGTTAAAGATTCATATTGTAAACTTTACAATAAAGCAATAAAGCAGTGTAGCAAATATATAGGAAATAAAATAATAAACTTTCACTGCTAAATAATACTAAACAATTATACTAATATACATACTCTACCCAAAAAAGGCAAGAAAGTAGGGAAAAGGGAACAAAGACTAGATAGAACAAACAAAAAAAAACAAATACGAAGGTAGTAAATCCAATCACGTCAATAATTACATTAAATATATATTGGTTAAACATTTCAATTAAAAGGCTGGAATTTTTTTTTAAAGACCCAACTACATGCTATCTACAAGACACTCACTTTAAATATGGAGACTCAGGTTAAAAGCAAAAGAATGAAAAACAATATATCATAAGATATCTAGGGAGAGTATTTCAATTCCAAACAAAGTGAACTTCAGAACAAGGAATAATACCAAGCAGCAATAGGGACATATGATAATGACAAAGGAGTCAATTTATTAAGACAATATAATAATCATATAGAGTTTCAGATTCCTAATAGAGTTTCAATTATAAGAAACAAAAGCTGATGGAAATAAATGGAAAAAAAAAATCTTCCTTCGTAACTTGTCTTTTCAAAATTTTAGCCCATTTTTATTGGGTTCTTTGTGTTCTTATTATTTAATTGTAAGAGTCTTTATAGTTGTCAAAACTCATTGAACTGTACATTTAAATGAGTGTATTTCAAGTCTTTATCCAGAGAAAACAAAAAACACTAACTCAAAAAGATATAGGCACCCCCATGTCCACTGCAGCATGATTTGCCATAGCCAAAATATGGAAACGAACTAAGTGACCACTGATGGCTGAATGGATAAATTGTGGCATATACACACATGATGGAATATTATTCAGACAAAAAGAATGAAATCTTGCCATCTGTGACCTAAATGGAACTCAAGGGCATTACGATAAGGGAAATAAGTTAGAGGAAGACAAATACTATATGATCTCTTTCATAATGTGGAATCTAACAAAGAAACAAACAAACAAACAAAAACAAGCTCGTAAATACAAAGAACAGATTAGTGGTTGCCAAAGGCAGGGAGTAAAGGGTAGAAGAAAAATATTTAATAATACAAAAGCTTATAACATAACCCATAAATACAATTAACTTGGCCATGTAAATAGCAATAAGTTGCAATAAGCCAAATGACAAAAGATGAGTCAAAGCTCCATTGTCGACCTCGCCCCATAGTGGAACTCCCTTTCTTTCCCCAGGATAACCTGTACATAACGCATGCGATGTGGTACTTTCTAACATACGAACTGAGTAAAGGGATCTGTGTCAATTTGTACATGGAATACTAATAAAGCTTCATTTTCCCCTTATTTAGAAAAATAACTAATAACTGTAATAGAGGTTCTGATATTTCCTTTCCCCAACAAAATGGAAATCTTACATACCCCTTGAGGTATGTAAGATCTCTACTCTAGAGATCACTGGGGTAGACACTGGGGAACCAGGGCAAATATCCGTGAGGTGGTATGGTCAGGGCTGACCTTCAGAAGGAAGAATATGATATCTCTGTGTAGAATAGAATGAAAGGAGAGAAACTGAATTACGGTGGATTTACCCATCTATTATTGCAATTATCACTAAGTGCTAAGGATTCTGGTCTGAACTTCAAGAGAGTTTAGCTTTGAAGCAGTGAAAGATGTCATGCAAAACCTCTGATATCCTGGGAAAATGAGGCTAAACTTTGAAGAGTTAGAAACTGAGAAAAAATACTAGCCATAAAGAGATGGACGAGTTAGCAGTAAAGTGGACCCTTCCAAAATGCTAAAACCAAGCATGGTGGAACAAAAAGGTTTTATCTTTTTCTTTCCTTTTAATATTGAGTGAAAGCATAGCCTATAAAAACACATAGCTTATAAAACACTGAACTTGACCAAATCTAGAGTTGAGGATGGGAAATTGTCATCTGCTACCTCCCTGGAACTTCACCAATATCACAGTACATAAATAAAATAAAATAAAAATAAAACAAGTGGATTTTATTTATTAAATTATACATTAATAAAATTGATTTAAAAAATAAAAGTAACACTTAAGTTTGAGGGAGGATTAGTTGTCATCTGCATCTTTGATTCTTGGATTCAATAACAGAGATTTAAAATTTAAAATAAAGCAGACTATAAAACAAGATGTATAGTATGATCACATTTGCATAAAAAGAAATGTGTGTGTATACATATGCAGATATGCATAGGCAGATGCCAGGAAGGAGGTTCCCCAAATATTTATATGGGTTGTTCTCAGGTCTGAAACATGAGTGAATTTCACTTTGTAAATCACACTTTTCTTGATGTTAATCAATAACAACACCCCTTTTAGGTGTTTGTGTTGGAGCTGCTGCCCTCCCTACAAATTTACTTGCCCAAAAATTCTGCTTAACTGCCAACAGCTAGCAGGCAAAGGACCAACACGATAAGACTGGAGAGTCGATAAGATAAATCTCAGGCACCTCTAATATTTCCTCTCTCTGTAGTTCCTTCTCAACCACCCTTATCAAGATGCCTTGTGCTCTCCAGCTCTCTCTCCTCTTAGTCAGGAGAGTCAAGATATGAAGGATACCAAACACGTACACTTACCATCCTTTGGTGACCACGAGGTAAAGGTTAGACTAAAGGTCTATTCCCTGCAGAAGACAATGTCTTTTCTCACCGGATTCCTTTTCCAGGACTAAGACCTCTCCCTGCTCCATCACGGTCTGACAGAAGGAGTCCCCTCACTTCAAAGCTTTACCTCAACCTTGTTCCTGTTGCAGAACAGGTCAACCTCTCCTGCCTTCATCTCAAACTTGATTCTAACCAATCCTTCTTTTTCTGGAGTCTCTCAGATATTGTCAGTTTTTTGGCACGTATGCCTAGGGTGCAGTAGGATGACCACAGAATACAAGTCAGAATGTGTCTGCTTTGCCTCTGACCAGCTGGTGACCTCTAGCAAAGTCACTTAGAATCATTATACTTCAGTTTCTGATTCTGAGAAATGATAAGCTAAATTGAGATCTTTTCCAACTCTCATGCTAGAATTCTAGATGTATTTTCTGCTCTTTAATGACATTCTGGAATACAGCCAAATTCCCCCCAACAATATCTCTGAAAGCCTAGCATATTTATTTCTATCTTTTAAAATGTAGCTGAAATTCATGTATCATGTTTATTTTCAAGGACATGGAGTAACAAGGCCAATTTCCAAACCACAGATTAATGTAATGCAACAGAAAGTAAAGCCTCTTTTTGTTTCTTTTTCCTGCCATCCAATAGATATTCTCTCTGTTTCTCAACCTTTCCCCTCTCATCCCCCTGGCCTCCTTCTGCACCCCTATCCCCACTTCCGCCATGCTTCTCCTTCTTTCTCCCTCTTCTTCTCCATCTCGCCCTCTCTCTTTGCTCACTCACAGATTGCATGAGTAGAGCAGCATAGCTGACAGTCAGAAAGCTACTAAACTTGCTGACCTATATTTGAGTATAAGATTCATGACAAAGTCATTAGTGCCCGAAAACTAATTTGTGTTAATTTAGCTCACGCAGAAATGGGTTAAGAGCGATTCCCATTCCCATCAAGTGACTCCCATCAACTCTAGTGGACACCTCCAGTTGTAGCCTAAGGGTGTCAAAAAAAAAATTCAGTGTTTTCTGTATAAAGATGAGGCTTTAGGTCAGAATCCTTTGAGAAGTTTCTTCCCAAGCAGAGCCCAAGTGGACCATACAGCTTGTCTCTCAATTGCCCAAAGGTCAGGGAGGAGCTGGTTCCAAAGAACATGCTTTGTAGGAAAGCAAACCTCTTAATATGGCACATTTTCTCATATTTGTACAAAGACATGTAGGAGTGGAAATAGCTAGAGTATAACTTCCAGCTATTGTTGGTAAAGACCCTGCAAGTTTTTCCCAGTTGGTAATAAAAGCCTGGGTAGGGTAAAATAAACTCTCCAATGAAAAGAAAGAAAAGCTGTAGACCCAAGAGCAGGACATCAGAGAAGAAGATCTGAATAAGACGAGAGCAAAGATATTTCTGTATCTTGGAGAACTGAAGGTGAGAATGATGCCAAATGTTATTTACCATTCTGTGGTAAATGTGCATATGTTAAACATCACGTGATGTAACTCTTCTATACTGTCACCAGCAAGCATAATGAATTTTCTGGGATTAGCCAAATTCAGATATTGTCTCAGCCACAGAGTATGTGGTAAATTTTAGGTTTCAGAAATCATAGTTATTCTAGAAAATAATACAGGCCCCTGAAAGATAATTAAGCTACTTTTTCAGACTAGAACAGGAAATAACATAGTACCTTTACACACATGCCTATCTTGTTTTTAATTAAAAAGCACTGTTCTATTTCTGTGGCCAGGATGTGATATATCATTTCTGATAAACAGTTAAATAACATATTTTTTTTAAGTTGCTTTAAGAGAATTCTTTTTATTGTGCACCTAAGTATTTTGTGTGTCTTTAAAAGCAGTTACTACTTAATTCCTAAAGTCAACTCCTAACCTGTGGTAACCTAGGTCCCTGAAAAAGAAACCAAAGTGGCCCTACTTGCACCAGGATCCACTCTCTATAATGAATATTACTAATTAGCAGATATTTAATTTTTTACATGTACAATTTGCTTTGCCCCACAATTTTTCAGAGACCAGGGTCATTTTCCTTTAGTTTCTAAAACTGGCAAATAGACTTTATATGCCGTGAAAATAAAGCTGTATCTATAGGTCAGGCATTGCATCTCTAATTAAATGAAAGAACCTGAATTAAGAAAAATACATGGTTCAGCTGACTAGAAACTGTCTCACCCCACAGAAATACAAACTCCACCCCATGGTCCCATTGTTGGACATTCATCTCCCTCATCTTATAACACACTCTTGCCAGATTCCTTCTGAATCCTCATATCTGTAGAGCATGATCTTTCTAAAGCAGTATTTTTTTTTTAACCAGGGATCATAGGGTGCTGATGCTATTAGAGAATTTCTGAGCTAGTGGCCAAAGGGTAAGGCCAGTGGAAATAACAAAACGGTCAGGTAATGGCAGCGGCACCCTTTGTTGGCCCACCCTCCTTAGCTCATCTGCTATGACCTCTCCTATCCTAGGCAGCCACATTCAAGTAACTGAATCTTTTCCTATTTTCACAGCTTTCCTTGCATGCAAGATAAAGTTGGCATACACTTCCACACTCCCCACCACCACAGGCAATGAACCCCAGCATGTATCATCAAGGGCCTGCTCTGGACACGCCACTGTAACTGGCACTTGAATCCTCCCAAGCTTTCCTTCTGAGAGGAGATGATGAAGCTGAGGCACTAAGGACACCTTGCCTTTGGTCATAAGACACTCAGCAAATTTTCTAAATCGAGGTACATAAAACATTTATCAAGCACTTTACAATGTGCCGGGCGTTGTATTAACACTTTTCATTAAGTACCTCATTTAATCCTTGCTACAACCCTATGAAGTAGAAATAATTATTATCCCCAACTTATAGATGAGGAAACTAAGCCGCCAACAAAGTATGGAACCTGTCCAAAGCTCCCACAGCGAGTATATGGTGGGACCAGGACCCAAACCCATAATGCCTGACTCTGAAGCTGGCACAAAGATGCCGTCACCTCAGAACCTCCCTCTAAAACCTTACTCTCCGACATGGGGGTAAACTCCAGGCAGAATTCCAGGAGCAAATTCCCAGCTGATGGCTTAGGTGGGGAGAGGATTGGAGAGCACCGCTATCAGCAGAGCAGAAGTGAGGCAACGGGAAGAGCAGCCAAAAGCAAAGGAAGGCAGGGAAATGAACGCTTGCTGAGGACCTGCTGACTGACTCACAGTCTCCTGAGATGTGTATTATCCTTTTCACAGATGAGGATACTTAGGCTCAGAAGGTTAAATGGCACTCCAACGGTAAGTTAAAACTCCACCGAACTGGAGATGAGCAGAAATTTTATTCATCTAGGAAAAGAGAGTGAGGAGATGAGATCCACAGCAAGAGGGACCCTGGGCAGGTGAGGATCTCCGTGCAGCAGATAAGGAAAGAGACCATTAGAAACCAAGAGAAGACCCTGAAGCGCCTTGGGTAGATGTGCCATCGGAGGATGGCTTGAGCCAGATGAGGGCATTAGGAAAGAGGGACGGACAATGAAGCACAGAGCTCAGGGGAAGTGTACGGAGCAATGGGGGGAACTAAGGAAAGAGCCCCCTCTCATCTTGGGCCTGCTCTCCCCTCCCAGTCTTCCCTCTACACAAGCCGTGCTCTGTCTCCTCCTTCTCCCACTGCTCTGCCTCCTGGCCTCAGTTGTATATTTTTTCCCTCTATTTTAATTTCCCAAACAATGAAACTGAAGCATTCCTCACTCAACTTTTGAATTAACTAAACAGATAAATTTCTATCTTTACCACTGTCCAGAAACATCACTAAAATTAAAACCAAGTTTCTCTTCATAAGTAAGGTGACCTTCTTGATATTTTCTACATTTATTTTTTCTCATTCTTACTATAGATTGGTAGTTTGACTGTATGTCTCCCACTGTGCTATCATTTTTAAAAAATAAGACTTTAGGGATCTGGATTTTCAATTTGTAGGTGTTGCTAAAAAACACTAAGAAAAACTCTTTGTAAGAGGCTCCCAGTTGAAATATTCTCGGAAATACTGAAAAGTAGAAGCTCTGAAGCAGATGACTGCTCTCTGTACACAACCACTTTTTTAATTTAATAAGGATGCTAGCAGCAGATGATTCTGAAGGTGGCACAAGGGTTTACGGCATCACGAAGGGCCAGAGTTTTCTGTCCCTCTGCTGGACCATCCTCAGTGTGTAGACATTGTTTTCCCTTATAAAAGATAAAAATATTATACCTTTTCTAACTGTATGCCTCTTGAAGGGAGAATCTGTTAAAATGTTTTATTACTTTAATGTCTGAACTGGCATCTTTAACAACATGGAATACAACTTCAAGCCCAAATGTAAATGAAAAGGACCTTCAAAACCTAAATTAATTGATTCATCAAATGTTTATTGATTTGGACCTGATGTGAGGTAGGTATTAGGATGGAATTAAGAGAAAAATAAACTATAAACTGTACTTTCCAGGAGATACACAAAAACAAATCATCCATCACAGGCAACCTCACCAAGTACTATAAGTAGAGGAGCAAAGAGAAAAGGCAGGTGACTGCCTAAAGACACTGGGGAAGGCTTCAAAGAAAAGACGTTCCAGTCTTGAAGGATACACTGTCATTTGCCAAGAGAATCAAGCAGGATTTTCAATAATAGGCATAATAGGTTTACAGTGCAGAAAAGGGGCTAGAAAGTCATGTCAGATGATAAAATGTTTTAAATGCTCAGCTGAGGCAAACAGAGGGTCTTGTCTGAGAATTACAGGGTCAGCACCAAAATTTAGGAAGAAAACTTGCAGCATTGTGAAGACAAGTTTGTACAAGGAAGTAACTGGAGAGGAGGCAGTGGTGGTTATCAGCAAGATGTGATGAGGAATGAGATCAGACCAGGCCAGGGAGGAGTGGAGAGATAGACAGATCATGGATTTCCAAAGTATACATGACAGGATTTGTCAAATGATTAGAGGTGGAATGATAGGTAGGAGATATTGTCAAGGGAAATTTACAGATTTTCAGGCTAGATAGAAAGTGATGCCACGCATAGACATTGAATATAAAGATCTTGGCAGGAGCTGCTGAGCTCAGCATTGAAGTATTGAGTGTGAGACCCAGAGAAGCATCCAGGTCAAGATACAATCAGAGACACAGAGCTCAAGCCTATAGCCAAAATCTATAGGCTAGTCATCAATGGAGTCCCCCTCTGCTCATAAAAGGGGCTGAAATCATGGGAGTGGACCATCGGGAAAGGAAAAGAAACAGGCCGTCCAAGGAAAGAAGGGACAAGAAGTGAGGAACTGGACAAGATGGGGAGAGAGAAAAAAGAAATGAGAAAAGGGACATTCTTTATCATTTACCCTGCAGGAAAGGCATAAAGTTATCTTAGACCTCCCATTCTTCTTTAGGCAAGTCTGTGTAATATGAGAGCCCAACAGAAACACAGAACACTATGACCTATATCACAGAGGACAACTGGCAACAGCAAGGAAGAGGCAGGAAGAATGAGAAATAATTTACTAACTACCTTGCTTCAAAGTATTTATTGGAATTAGGTGGGGAAAAGCTAAGAAGTCTGAAGTAAATTTCATATAGAAGAAAATAATCCTACACTCTTCAATTTCCTTGAAGGAATTACTCTATTAGATAATTATTAGTTTCAGTAATCTGCAAAATTCACTTAGGTGAAACACAGCATTTGTGAAAATGTCAAGATAAAAGAATTATTTCCATTTATAAATATTCATTTTTCTCCAATCATTTGAAATGAAAACACTGTCCTAAAAAGAAGTAACTGGTTTGGGTCATCTTAATAACTTATTAATACTAGGAAATGAATCAGACCAGTTTGAAAGTCACTTTGAAGTAAAGCCTAATAGACCATGCACATGAGGACAATCAATAAATATTATTTTTTGGTGATGATTAGGCTGGTCCCTCTTCCCTAGCAGGCACCCAGTCCTCAGCCACTTTCCTCTCTTCCAGGCCCAAGCTCCCACTGACTTCAAAGGGAGCTTTAAAAATGGATTAAAGCAAAGATCATATATTGACTTCAAAGGGAATGCTGAAAACACAGAAGATATTTCATAGGGGAGGGGACGGAGATGGAAATTTTGTCCCTTTTATTATTTCATGCTTAATGAATACCATCAGCATTCCTTGTGCATTCAGCCAAAAGTGTTTTCTTCCCTTTGCAACACTTTACATTTTGATAACAGCATAATAGTAGTTCCTCCTAAAAAAAAAACAAATCAAATGCTTGCTCAAAATATTTCAGTATTATTATATTGATGTTAAATGTTAGTTTTATCATATTGATATGGTGGCCATGACAATACAATTTTGTCACACCATACAGAATATTGCCATTTTAATTTCATATTATAATGCCAGTATGTAAAATTAGGAGAATTATTCTTGATAGCATAATGTTCTTATATTATACACAGCCAGATCTGATTCTTGGGATTTTCTTCCTCTCTCAAACTGTAAATAATTTAATATAATAAATTCATAATTTTCAGTATAAGTGGCCACTATGCTTATTACCTCTCTGAATGATAATTATCAATGTACCATCACCATATAACATATGCAAATTCAAATAACTCACTTTTCATGGCATTGAAGAGACTGAAAATAATTAAATACACACACACACTCAAGTAGAGATTTCCTACTCCATAAAAAAAATCTGAGATTCATTCTAAAAAATAATTATGAATATTTGGGGCCCTCAAACAAGTATTGTGAGCTAATAAAACTCCTACAGAGCCCTCTAAACTTACAAGGATTCTGGTGTTCTGCTCCAGAAGTAGGACATCTAGCTAACAAATAAAAAAAAAACAAAAGCTGAATCGCAGGTGGGTTGATATGTAGGAGGAAAGCAGCCATTTTGCCCAAATGCTCAGGACTTTCCTGGGGCTCTCCATGATCCTGTGACTTTTGGTGCTCATGACTGGCTTATCTCCCTCAGCACGTCTCACCCTGGCTTATACACACACATATCCCTGTTTGCTCGCATGCGCGCTCTCTCTCTCTCCTCTCTCTCTCTCTGTCTCTTTCTCTCTCTCTCTCTCTCTCTCTCTCTCTCTCTCTCTCTCTCTCTCTCTCACACACACACACACACACACACACTCACACACACACACTTCTGCATGACTTATCTACATGTGGGAGTTAGGAGACACATGAAGCTGAAAAGAATGTGGGAGGAAGTCAGAGAAATCTCTCCTCTCTCCCCAGGGAGGAAACAGAAGATGGCAGAGCTGAATGTGTTACACAATTTAAAGGAGAGAAAGATCAGACACAAGATCACATTTGATTAAATTCCAAATAAGGACTCACAAATGAAATAATGAAAGCAGTGGGACTACTGCCAGCAGTAAGTCAGAATGAGCAAGAGAAATAATTGCATCAAACTAGTAAGAAAGGTTCAAAGGGTATAGGCATGTACTGATCTAGCTATAAATAAATAAATAAATAAATAAATAAATAAATAAATAAATAAATAAACAAACAAACAAACAAATAAAATAAAAATCGAGTCTGACTTTAAATTATAGAAGAAGACACTGCTCAAGAAAAGTGATGTATCCAAGACTTCCTCTGTGTTTTGTGCATTTTATTCACCCACAAATAGACTCTGGTGGAAAATTCGTATGTGAGAGTCACTGTGCTAGGTCCTAGATAAGATATTAAAATAAAATAGACAAGATATCCATTCTCCTGGGGTCACAGGAGAGGTACAAGGCACAAATAACGATATCACAGGGGAGAATGTATTCTATGGCCGTCAAGAGTGAGAAGCAGAAAAAGCTATGTGTATCCCATTTAAAATAACCTGAGGAAAAGTAAAGGCATGTTTCACTTGGAGTATTTCTAGTTCTGAAGGAAGTTTATAGATTTTCTATGAGGAAAAAGGGGATGGGTCCCAAGGCCAAAAAAGTTCAAATAAGTTTAGTAAACACACGGTAGACAAAATTAGAAAAAGTTCTTGACTGCAGGTCCTCCCAGTACCTTTGATGGGCTTGCAAATTTAGCTTGCAAATTTCCAAAGAGAATAGAATTGGTAGCATTTTTCAAACTCATTTTACTACAGCACACTTTTTTTCACAGAGCATCTTATGTAACTAGCAACCCAAAAACATTCTGAGAAACTCTAGCAGAGTTTGAGCTTGTGTGAAAGATTTGGAGCACTTCAAATTGACCAATTTCAAGTAACTAGAAGGCAAAGTAAGAAAGGTATGTTAGGGTCAAATCATGGAGGACTGTAACCTGTTGACTACTCTCTCTCCTAGTAACTCCCTCCTTCCTAGGCCACCATGATAAGGTATATCTGGATAACTCTAGTCTAAAACTGGTTCTGCCACTTACTAATTTTAAGATCTTCAGCCAATACTTGGCTTTTCTGTGCCTGAGTTTCCTTATTTCCTTGTTTATAAAACAGTGTTATTATGAGGACTCAAAGAGTCCGTAAACACAAACCACTTATGATACCTGGAACATAGCAAATACGTAATCAACTATCTATCTATCTATCTATCTATCTATCTATCTATCTATCTATCTGTCTGTCTATGGCTTCATTTCTTTTCTAGCCTTCTAACTGTTCTTCTCTATTTTCCTCATTAGCTCAACATCTTCTTCTTATTCCTTAAATATTGGATTTCCCTAGAGTTATCTCCTTTGCCCCCTTTTTTCTGTTTATTCTAAATGTTCTCTTTGAGAGATGGCTTCAACTTATCTGGCCTGATGCATCTCAGTATCAGCCCCAATATTTTTCTGGAATTCCTGAGAATATCTCCAAACACCACCTGGACATACTCACCTGAAATGTTTTACAGGCACCTTGAGCGCAACATGTTCAAAACTTTGCTTACTATCTTCCATTCTACTTCCAAACCTCTCCCCCCACCCCCCTGTATTACATATCTCATCATCAAACACCCAGTTGTCCAGGCTAGAAAACCTTGAATCCATTTTTCACTTTTTATATTCCCATAACCCTTCCTACACTCAGTTGGTCAACTAATCCACTAACTCCATTTCTGGATTATCTCTTGAAATAATTGATACCTCTCTATTCCTACTATAGGCTCTTACCACATCTCAGCTAGATTTTTGAAGCAGGTTTCTAATTTGTTTCCCTCTCCCAATTGATCTTTCACCCTATGATATTTCATAAATACAAAATTATTTTATTCTCATATTTTAAAACCTATAAAGGTTATAATTTTAAATTAAATATCTTAAACAGCAAACTCTAATTAATACTTCATGCTGAAGTATTTAGAAAGGAATGAACAAAAATCTGTAATTTGTTTTGAAATGCATAAAAATGGATTGACAGTTAATAAAGAGATGAACGGACAGATAGGTGATTTAAAAATATAGTAAAATGTTAAGAGTACAATCTGGATGATAGTTACACAAGTGCTCACTATAGAATTCTTTCAATTTTGTTTTATGTTTAAAAACTGTTCATAATAAACTGTTGGTGGGGAAGGACTATGAAGGCTCCCCTATAGGACAGCATCCAAATATCTTAGGTGAGCCTTTCACAGTCTGGTTCCAACCTACCACTCCGGGCTCCCACTCTCCCCCCAGTTTGCACCCTTTGTTCTAGTCGAATGGAATGAGTCGACATCCCCTAATGCCTTACATACTCTTCTGTTGCCAAGGTTTTGTCATCCTTTCTCTTTGCCTAGGAGACTCTTCCATTATTTCCTGATCTGGCAAATGTCTACTTGTTTTTAAGAGCAACATCTCCTCTGGTACAGCTTCCTGGACAAAATTAACTGATGGACATATCAATCAGTTATTGTTTAGCTATGGTTGGTGCTTATGTATGTTTTTCCCATCTATACTGGAGCTACTTGATGGATTATATCACTCAATCTTTGTATACAAAATATCCAGCATAGTCCAAATACGTTCTAGATCCTCAAAACATATCCATGAATTAAACCGATTGAATACCAGGCTAAGTGTGCTATTTCTTGTACAAAGTTGTAAGTTGCTCTCTCTGGACCTTTTACTTCACTCAGTAGCAATGTCTGTCCTTTGTTCCCTAAGATGAGGTTTTTCTCATTACCCCTAATCTTTAATCAGGGATAACTGTGACATCAGGCTGCACAACTGTTGTGTTTTAATCCAAATGGACTGCACACGTTTCAAGTCTGTTTTCTCTAATTATGGAGTAAGAGTTTTCCTTCTTTTAAAGACTTTTACTTCAACATGTAAGAGAGGCGAAGCTCACTTAAGACTAGCTGATGCTTGGTGCTAAAAATGACCTTAAAAAAATATTTTGAAATAAAATTTTATATTCTAAAGAACTAGCTACTGTTGAACCATACAGCTGAAACTTACTGGATTTTGTTAACAAGTGTCACCATAATAAAAATAAATAAATTAAAGAATTTTTTTTAAAAAGGAAAAAAAAAATAACTAGAACCATCAGATTCTGAAATACCAACACGATCCTCAGAAAATTTACCAAAGTTTGCATCTAACCTTCTCGTTTTTCTCTAAAACTCAAAAGGCAACAATTAACAGTATCACTTCAACCTCTCACTTCACTTCCTTCTAATCATTTTGTGTTCTCATGAGAAACAGCCTCCAAAACTACCCAAAATCTTGCTTTGGGAGTTTCTAATCCCTCCTATTGATTACGACATCTTTTAGGTCATAGAAAACGAGATTAGCATTTATTTTTAAGACTTAGTTAATTTTCATGTTGCTGGAGTTATCTTTCCATAGTTTAATATGTAATCTTCTACTCTCGATATTACCATTTAATTTAACAAATAGCTTTCTCTCAAAAGAAAGAAAGATATCAACCAGAGTGGGTTTAAATGAGATGATTTGTTGACTCAGTGTTGCATCTTCAGTAATCGACTGAAACTAAAACCAGGAGTCATCATGAGTCACTCCTCTTTCTCTTACACAAGGAAAGAGGATGTAATTATAGATGGAATACACAGAGAATGAGGCAGGTATCTCCGGTATAAAAGCCTGCCCAAGTCTTTGCACACCAGTAAACCTGGAAAATACTAACCTCAGACAGATCTTTAACCATTCACTCATCCGTTTACATTTTGGGAGCTTTTATAAGAGTAATAATATATTTTAGCTTTAAGGGAATATCCTCCCTTTCCCCCATCATTTAACAGTGCAGTAAAAGATTTATTTTATGCAAGTTACTCAGCCCTTCTTCCATTTCACTAGCACTGATAGAGCCACTGGCTTCCTCCTTGATCAATTAGTAAGTTATTTATGGCCAAGCCTCAGGACTGTGCAATTAGAGGCCCTGTAGAACTCTGTCAATGGTCATGCAACCAGGAACAATGGTTCCTGTCTGTAGGGGATTGAGCTCAGTCATTATTTGGGCTCACTTCTGGTAATTAAGCATTTAAAAAACACTTTGCATATCTAGCATGTTCAGCAACAATTTTTCATGGCATTCCTCAGAAGAATCTAGAGCAACAGCATCAGATTAATAGTATCGTCTTTCTAAGATGCAAAATGATGGTGGCTGGTGACTGAAGGTGATTCTATTCTCCTGGGGGCAAGCACCAAGTTGCTTCTCCAACACTAGTTTCTGATTTGTGCTGATTTGTCCACAGTCTTTCAGTCTTTTACTAGGTCCCCTCTTGACAGAAGGCAGAGGTAATAAGCCTCTGACTCTGGCCAGATAGCTGGCAAAACATTATTTCTCAGTGTATCTGTGAGGGAGTCACTGAAAGATATTAGCATTTGAATGAGTAGGCCGATAAAAGAAGATCACCCTCACCAGTGTGGGTGGACAGGATCCAGGAGGATTAACAGACTGCAAAACAGGAACTGAGGGAATTTAGTCCAGAAAGGAGAGGGAGCGAGGGTGGCAGGAAAGGTGGAAATAAAGGACATGAGAACTGCCTTCAAACTTCTAAAAAAATGATTAAATATGTTTCATGTGGCCTTGGGAAGGCTAACGGAAGGAAATTGAGGGCAACAGGTTTGGGCTTTTAGCAGTCAAAGCTACACATAGTCTCTTAGGAGGAAATTCAAATCATAAAAATGTGGTTGATGGCAATCCATTCTTCTTTAAAAAAATAAATAAAAATAAACAGGTATTGGAACCAGTAATCAACATTTAATAAAACATAGAAAAAAACCTGTTCATTTTAATTTAAGGTGAAGAGACTTGGTTTTTTCATAATAAATAATATCTAATAACACTTATGTTCATAATCTTACCTCCTGAGCAATTAACAATTTAAAAAACAATTAAGGAGATGGAGTTTGCAACCACTTAATTCTATGAGGTTCTAGTCATTGGTGTAGAAGTGCATGTCTCATGGGGCTTTGAGATGAGATACAAGTGACAAACTGAGGACCATGATCTCTGTTTTGGAGGCCCTATTTTTATGGACTTAGTGGAGCAGGAAGAAATTCTCAGCTACAAGTCTGAAGAAGTGCCTCTCTCATTCAAAAGAGCCTGCCTTAGAGGAGTGGGACCACTGTTTCCAGGAGGGCTTCTGAAAGATCTTTGGAATAATTTGTGGTTTCAGTTGAAGCAGTGCACTGCAGGGAATTTTATAACACCTTGCGTTTGGCTATGATGCAGGCCACTTTCAAGAACCTATTCTAGAGCTTCGTGAAGAGGGAGGTTGTACTGGTTTGTAAAGCACCCTGATGTGTGCCCTGGAACTTCTTTTTCCCAGCCTTCCTGCTGTACTGTGTGACCTTGTACAAGACTTTCTTTTTCCTAAAGGACACATTTGAGATTTGACACAATTTTCGTAACATTTTGACTAAATAGGCTAAACATAAATGGAAATGCTTGTTACAGTTTTAATGACCAACACCACATCCCACCACTACTCCCCGACAACACACACACACACACACACACACACACACACACACACACACACACACACAGAGCATTTTCTAATACAAATTAAAGAGAAAGATTTCGCATTCTACTTAGAAAAGAAACACAGCAAGAGTGAAATATGCAATGCCAGTTAAAGTCAATATTCTAAAAATTAGAAGGCTTGATTCTCAGGACAGATTGCCTTGTCTTGCTCTTACAGTAGTTTTCTAAAGACCTTGCACTGAAGTTGGGGAGCATCTGCCAAGGATCTCAGTCAGCCCCTCAATTCCAATCGCTGTCACTATTGGCCACTGGGTGGCGTAGAAGACAGGCTATCAGCTCACAGTCTGACAATCTATTGAGAGGGACTTTGACACCAGAAGGGACTGCCCCACAGAAGAATTAACTCCTGGGGGATCCTCAGCATCACATTTAGCTCATATTGAGGTCTAAGTGAGGGAGAACTTGTTAGCAAGTAAATGAAGTCTGCTGATCGGGCGTCAGGCCACTACAAATGGACAGGAGAAGAATGGGGGGTGATGGTGTGAGGCTTGAGCAGAGGTGGCTCTTCATGGAGGGGTACAAACAAGGAAGGGTGGGGCGGAGAGGGATGGACCAATGAATTGCTATTTGACGTATGTGGGTTTACATATATGTTTGGTTATTTTAATGGGAGAGATACGGAGGGCATTCACATCCTAAGGAGAAGGGTCAATGAAGAAAGAGAGGTTTGAAGATACAGGGAGTAGAGAGGAACTGCCCCTCAGGCCCCAGGATGGGGAGGGAGTGGTCTAACTGCAAACAGGGAAAGGAGACCTCTCCCCTAAGGAGGAAATGGTGAGTGTGATGGCATGGCAATATGCACGCCTGGCCACAGAAGCTGAGTTCTCACCCTATGTCAATAGTTTCTTGAAATCAGGACCTGGTTTTTCCCCAAGGGGAGGAAGTGAAGTAGCTGGGAGGGATTTGAGGTAAAAATACGGACTGGTTGCTGAGAGGACAGGGGAAAGGCTGGCCAGGAGGAACTACCTGATAGCCAAGTGGCTCTCCTGACAGTCAACCTGGGTACAGGTGCCCCCAGAGTAGCACCCACAGGTGATCACAGGTAAGAGCAAAATCCCAAAGGACCACAGAAGCTGGAGGAAGCTATTCAGTAGAGGTGGCAAAGGACTGGAATCAGAAGTCAAGAGGGTTAACTGACCATACAAGACACACATGTTCAATTCCAAAGGAAGGCTCAATGGGACCTAGTAAGTCCTGGTAAGACATCAGACACGCTTGATGGCAGGTGTCCCCATGAGTGCTCTACTGAGTGCTCTACGAAAGGGAGAGACCTAGGCCCAGGATGAGGAAGCAGTGTGGAAATGCTTACTGGGCTACAGAAATCCCTGCCTAGAGAATCTCTCTCCCTACTATCCCATGACTTAATCATTAGATTAATATCTATGTTGTGCTGAGATGACTCACTTGACACAGGTACTGCCACCCTGTAGCTTATGCAATCAAGGCAGAGATAAGAGCAGCCCAGAAGCAATTAGGGAATGTAGTACCGCATCCTGTCATCTGCAGCAGAGCCACATGCCAGGCAGTCGGGGAATGGGGCGGGGACTCAAGCCTAGCTTGGTTCCCTGTTCTAACTTGGGCACATGGCTTAGACTCTTCGAGTGTCAGCTTCCGCATCTGTAAAGGATGAATTTGCCCTAGAGTCTAGATAATTCCTAAGCTGTTCCCTGGTTCTACTTTTTATAATTCCATCATTAATTCTATTTATAAATTAAATGCCTGATTCCCAAGTCCACGCATCTCTGGCAACCTAAATCTACCACTAAGCACAAAGAAAATGGAAACATGCTGACTGTTATCCCAACGGAATTGTCGTGATTTGCTGTTCATATTATCATCTAGAGAAGTAGCTTTCCCATTTGGGGCTTCTGGAATATAAACTGTGGGAAATTTCAAAAAGCCCTTATCCATTTTTTTCCGGGAGTGAAAATCTTATCTCTTTTCTCTTGAAATTTCTACACTTCACTGGGGAGCAGGGCGAGATAGGAAATGGGTAGTACTGGAGTGGAGGGGAAATATGGTCCAAATGAATAAAAAGGTGAAAAATAACACCAGTGTGAAAGATCAAAAGAAATTATGACTTTTCCTTACCAAAGGGATAAGCAGTTACTTAGACATTTACTTAAATAATCCCACTCCCTCTTATCACCACCACCACTGTCCTTCAACAGATGGAGTGGGGAGTTGTGAGGGACAAACCTACAGCTGGATAAACCATTCTGCCCTGCCCACTAGGAAGCATCCATAGCCTATGATCTAATCAGATATTCCAAGGGACTGGTTGTGGTAAAATGTAAGGGGAACTTAGAGTGGAGGCCTCTCTGTGTATCAGTATCTAGAAGAATCCCAGAGTATTGAACTAAACCTGTCCAAATATACTTCATTTCTCTGCATCCATTTATTTCCCTCAACACCTGCCATGTTCTTTCTCACACTTCCTTTTCCTGCTCCATTTTTACAAAGAACAATCCTGTTTCTTTGTCTCTATATCCTCGCCCCAGTGTAAAGCAGCTTCCTGCTACCTCTCTTCTGGCTTCTCCTGTTCTCTCTTTTACCACCCAAACTGGAGATACAGTGCTCAGTGAGAGAAGTATGGCCCTGCCCTCATCCCACTTGCAATCTAATGGGGAAAGCAGCCATTTCCTTTACAATCCATCCTCTCGTTATTTTTTTTTACTTATCAATGTTACTCCCTCACCATGGACTAGCCACTGCCTTCTTATCTCCCTAGCAACCACATATTCATCTTTTCAGTGGAAGCTAGGATTACACTCCTCTGTGAAACCTTTTTCTACTCCCCTCAGGAAATTTAAGTGCTTCTTTTCTCCTATGTTCCCATAGCACTTAGTACATAATCAACCTCTTATTGGTAGGGGTGGGTGATTGGGTGGGTAGGTGGCTGGGCGGGTTGGGTGTGGTTGGCTGGTGGTTGGTTGGTTGGTTGGTTGGTTGGTTTTTGCACTTCTATTCACTAAGATGGTAAATTCTTTGACAGAGGAAACTATGTCTCTTCTCTCTGTAGCTCCAGTGCCCAGAGGAGCATGTACCTAGCATTGAATGAATAAAAGTACGTTATCTAGTCCATTTCTCAGATACTAATACTCCATCCATTCAGCCTTTCACATTACAAACCTCAGAGCTATCTTTGGTTGATCCTTTTCTCTCTTCCCCTACTCCATCAAACTCTTGACATCTACCTCTGAAACTGATTCTCTGCTCTGCCCTCCAGCCCCATAGTCACAGCTCATAGCAGTCCTTGTCTTTTCTCTCCTGGACTACAGCAATAACCTGCTCACCACTTTTGGTCCTCTCACCACCAAATGATCTTTCAAGTTGTTGCAAAAGTGCTTTTCTAAAACACTTTTTAATTTCTCTATTCAACAGGTAAAGTCTTAACTCTTTAGCATTGTTCCAATGCTCCAGTCCCATGTCCTACCTCTCCTCTATGACTTACCTACCCCAACCAGCCAACTATTTATCTTACACTCAAGTCACATTAAACTAGTGCATTCCATGCTATTCACCCTACCTGGAATACCACCAACAGTTTGTCTCATACACACACATATTCATGCATCCACACAAATACCCTTTCTTTGAAAATTCCTATTATGGATAGAGGTTCACCTCAAATGTCAACTCTCTGAAGCTCTTCCTGAGTTTGGCAGAATTCATTTATTTCTCTCACACTGCATCCACATTTCTTTGTTCATACTCATAATTAAAATTCATGTGCTGAATTTTAATTCTGTCTACACAGCTGTGTCCTCTACAATATTGTAAACTTGTTGATGCCCAAGATATACCTTATTCATCTTTGAAATGCATACAAGCCATATAGTACCAACATACAGAAAGTTCTTAAATGTTTTCAATACTGCTAAAGGTGATTGTGGAGTATACATGTCTGGAAATATTTGGGGAAAAACACAAAACATTTAACCCAAATACCATGGGCAGTCACTGGTCCACAGGCAGAAGACTAGACTAGATAATCCCTCAAGGACCTTCTCAGTTCTAGTCTGATTCTCATACTTACTGAGCACCTACCATAGGCCAATCAGTGTGCTAGGTGATTTTTAAAAATCAATCATCTTATTTATTTCTCACAACAGACCTGTGAGGTAGGCAAATTGTTCCCTTTTCAATGAAGCCCAGAAAGGGGAAGAGACTTGCCCAAGTTTCTGCAGCCAGCCAGCTGCAGAGCCCCCTACTGACATGCAATTCAAAGATAAGTCTACAGGACTGGAAGTGAGCCTTCTTTAGGCGCTGAAGCACAGCAACACCCTACTGGCCCTAATGAAGGAGAAAGAGCAATTGAAGGATAATAAATGAACAAACAGAAATCAAATGATTTTACCTATAGCCTAAGTGAGTCCTGGTCTCTGTTGAGACTTAGCCACAAAAAGTGCAAATGCTTAATAAAAACCAATAAGAACCCAATCTTTATTACAACTGCAGCTGGAAATATCCCCCGCAGGAAGCAGAAAGATTTCAGAGGCAATGAAGAAAACTCTAATTAGTCCCGTACATCACACTTTCCTCAAAAGAATCCAAAACAAAACTCTAGATGGCATCCCTTTAAACGGTCCAGTGATTCATTAGTTACTCTGCTTTGAAATAGCTGCCAACTCAGCTGTCTGCTGCCTCCTTTCCAGCGCTGGCCTCAGTGGCCTCCGGGCAGGTGCTCGTCACCCCCATTCCTTTCATCCTCTGACATTGATAGTAGAGCCTAATCTCAATTCCCTGAACCTACCAGGTTTCTCCCCTACCAGATCATTGCTCACACTGTGTTCTTAGCCTCCGGTGACCTTTCCCAGCCTCTCAAAAATATATATTCAATAGCCAAAGTTACAACGATTCGAGAAATGTAATAAATAATTACAGTTTTGGGTTATAACCTAAAGTATAAAATAAATGTCCATGAGTCCATACTGATATAAATGATTGAATAAATAAAAGCAAGATTGACATTCTTTACCAAAAAAAAATCCAATTAATAAATGTTGCGGAATGGGGGAAGTAGAAAAATCACCATTGTAACACCACAGTAACAATAGCTACAGGAACGATCCATTGATGAATACTACAATCAGTGGGGAAAATGTTTGGGAGAAAGAGGATATTTGCAATGCCTCAGAATACTTCCCCCAAATTTACTAGTGACTGTAGTACTTTTAACGTGTGCCCACAGATTCTCTGATAGACCTCCCTCCAACAGGTAAAGCTCAAATGCCCATCCCTGAGTGTCTTAGTGACTTGCTACTAAGAAATAGAGCATTCAAAGGGAAAAACAGTAGCTCTACCAGCAGCCCCACCTTAACCATGTGATCAAAGTTAAAATCACCGACAATCAGTAGTGCGGATATCGTGAGTGATTTGATGTGACGAGAAGAGCACATCACTTCTGCAGTGTTCTCCCCCAAATCTATAACCCCAATTTATGCAGGAGAAAATACCAGACATACTGAAATTGAGGGATATTTAAAAAAAAAAAAATACCTGACCACTAGTCTTCAAAACTATCAAAGTCATAAAAGATAAGGAAAGACTGGAGGAGATTAAAAGATGTGATGACTAAATGCAATGTGGAATCCTGGGCTGAATTCTAAACCAGAATATGGGCATAACAGAAAAGTAGGAAAACGTAGGGGGAAAAAGTCTATAGTTTAGTTAATAATCATGTATCAACACTAATTTCTTAGTGTTGATAAATACATCGCGGTTATGCCACACATCAACATGAGAGGAAGCTGGGTAAAAGGTCTATGGAGACATTCTGTATTATCTCTGCAACTCTTCTATAAATCTAAAATTACTTCAAAATAAAAAGCTTTTAAAAGTATTCTTTTCCTTTTTCTGCTCCTTATATGTATTTTATACTTCTATTTATCTAAAATGAGCACGTTTCCTCGAAAAATCAGGAACAAACAGAAAGATGTTCACATTTAAAGAGCAGCTTCTTGGAGAAGGCTCCCCTCGAGAGGGTAACATGCTGCTTACGCTGCACTCCCTCGGGATTTTGACTATTCAGAAACTCTGGTGGAGCACTTAGTTCATCCTACTTTATCTTCAGTTGTTATGTGTCTCTCTTTTTGGCAGCTCTTTAAAAGAGGCAAAGGCTCTTTTAATCCCACCCAGCATTTAGAATCCAATGAGTGTCAGCTGAGTTACTGTCACAGAAGAAAGCCTCCATCCATCCAAGGCCAGTCCCTGAGCAAACTCTAGTTTTGGGACCAGCTTGCCAGCTGCTGTTTCTCTAGACCTCCCATGCACCTAGGGTCTCACTAGGTGTCTGCTCTGATGCAACCTATACCAGCACTCTGAGGCCAGTCGGTCCCATGATAACTCAAATCTCTACCATCTCTGATCACCAGTGAAAATACAGCCTGTATGATCATTGATCCTTACCCAGAGGGCTTCTCATACTGGTCTAGACATCTCATCTGGGCCACACACCACAGCTTTTCTCCCTTCCTACGGTTCCCACTCATCACTCCAGCTCTAAAGTAAGCTCATCTACAATCTGTACTTATCCTCAGAACATTACATCCACCTACCAGCTTTATTGGGATCATGGCTCTCCTGCTGAGAGGTTAAAAACCAGAATACACCTAGAGTAAACTGCTATGGCTCACTGCATATGTGCCCACTCACCCAACATGCAAGTTAAAGACCTAGAGGCAAAAACAAAAGAAACAAAGTATATCCAAATCTCCTAGATCCAAAACTTCATTCTTTATGACAAAATAAGCAAGGATCCATTTTTATTCACAGAACAAATAGTTTCCCGGCTTCTTACGGTTGAGCATCAACTGCTGGGTTTGCACAAGAACAGGGATTCCAAGTTCTGGACCAAGGAAATGTCAGTGGCAAAGACCAAATGCCGACCTCCACTTTTGGTGCTTTATCATAAACCTATCATTTGTACTTGGAAATCTGTCCCAGAGCTCTAACATAGGAAGCTGAGAACTGAAGAAGTGCCCTTTTGGAGCCATAGCTAATGCTAGTGGTGTTTCAGAACCCTAGAAGCTATACTTTTCAAGCCAGATAAGCAACAGCCTGAACACAGTGCTCTTTGGTGCCCTGTTCCAGGAGACAATTGTCTGAATGTGGCCTGAGAGTCATTTGGACATGCCCAAAGTTAGCTGCTTCCCCTGTTCAGTAAAGTGCAACTGAAACTTTTTGTTTTTCATCTGCAAACTTTCACCATCTTTTGAACAATAAGTAACTGATAGCAAAACTGCACACAAGGAGAGATGCTAAATATGACCCGATAACTAAGGCAGCCATGCATGCCACAATGTACGTTACAGATTACACAAAGGCACCACTTCTGGGAGTGGAGGGCCTTCACATTACAGAATCACAGGTTTACATATTTACTAGTGTGGTTTTCCAGTAGATGGCAGGAAAGCACTCTGTTCTAATAAAATGAGTTAATAATGACAGTTTCCTAAAGGTGAAAATAAAACGTTTTGAGGAGGAATGTCTTTTTCTGATTTGCGTAAAGGTGCCGTGTGGGCTAGTAGCAGCCACAATTTTATTGCATTCTGTAAGACTGCTTTCTATTTGTTCCTGAATTCTTAAACACCAATCCATAGTAAAAGCCCACAAGTATTCCTGACTTTTTGGCTATTTCTCTAAATTTCCACTTGAAGTAAATCTAACTTCATCTCAGATAAACATTTCTAGATATGGAGGAAAAAACAATTTCAGGCAAAAAATAATAATATCTAGTTAAAACTATTTTAAAACAGACATGTCTGGCTGAGCTTTTATGTACTGAAGCTTTTAAAACGTCTACAACTTTGTTTTCCCTGTACTACGATAGTTCCTTGACCTAGTTTCTCCACTAAAGTGGTCCAATTATGTTACATGATGAGGCTAAAATTTTGTCCTAAATTTATAATGGAAGAGACTAATTAGTTTGCTTTCATCCCCTAAAACAAACTACTCTCTCTGTGAATCACATTTTTTTTAATGACACTAAATATGACAACAAATATCTGCTGGGAACAATGATTATATGGTAAGAACTCCTACAACACTGGGAGGTAGAAATACAAAAAAGAATGAAATGTAGTCCTTTTCCTCAAGAACTTCATATTTCAGCGGAAAAGAGAACTATGTAAATGCATGATTGCAATTCATATACTCTGAACTAGTATAGTAATGTGAACTTTACTAGAGACATACATTAGGTTCGAGAATGAAAGCAGGAGGGAGGGGTCAACTATGTGTGAGGCATCAAAGAAACTTTGAAAATTTGTATCAGTTTTGGTTCTTTTGGATGTAAGCATCAGAACCAACTACTATCTGATGTAAGCAAAAAAAAAAAATGTACTGAAGGAACATGAGGCAGATCATAGAATCCAAGGAAAAATGAAAAATTCATCCACAGAAAGACAGGAAAAAGAATGCTTAAGAGGATGAGGGTAGCCAGAAGGAAACACCACCATCCACCATTCTCCTGACTTGCTTGTCTGCTTGCTCTCTCCCATTGGCTGGGAGAGAGCAGGGCACCTGAACTGACAGTTAACCCAAGATCCACAGAGGAGGGCAGCTTCCAAGATGGTACATTCATACCAAAAGGGGAAAAAAATGCAAGGCAGGCAAAAGCAATGTCCACCTCAAGGGGTCTCACTGGCAACCTGAGTGAGAGCATAGAATCCAGATTGCTTTAGGCTAAGAGCTGACATAAAGTGAAGCAGGGTATCTTACTCTGTTAAAAAGCTTGGCTGTGAGGAAAGACAGATGAACAATAGTAATAAATAAAGGCAGGATCAGGGAAGGATTTTTTGGTTCTTGCTTTTTTTTTTTTTTTTTTTTTTGTAACCTAGAGGAGATTGGAGCATATTTATAGATAGAGGAAGGAGCCAAAGCAACAGGAGAAATTTAAGATCTAGGCGAGCCCTGGAAGATGGATTTAATCTGAACAGAAAGCTACTATTGAAATTTACCGTGCCAAGCACTTATTGTACCAAACACCATGCTACACAGACTTCACCTGCAGTATCTTCTAATACTACCAAGTTGGTACTATAATTATTATGTCCATTTTGCAGAATGGGGAATTGAATATTAGAACATTTTAAGTAAGCTGTCCAAGGTCATACAGCTGCAGCAGCAGAGGAGGGAAAAGGTATGCTTTTTCCTGATACCCAAACCCATGCTTTTAACAACATTTGCCTCTTCCTGTAAAACTGAGGAAGTAGATAAAGAAGAGTGTACCAACTTATAGATTTGTATCAGGGAGGTAGGACATGGAAGAGATACCTTTCATTTGCTTTACTTCTCTGTGCAGAGATATACCAGCCATTGAGAAATGAGAGGAAGGTTGCAAATGGCACAGTGAGGCTGAGCAGTGAAGGATTGTTACAATGTAGGCTGGGAATGAGCAAGAACTAGCTATGATGTGAGAAATGGCCTAAGGAACATGCTGAAGACCCCCCCCCCCCCCCCCACACACATATACACACACACACACAGAGTATAGAGAATAAAGAATTGAAGACTTTTTGGACTTTACAAAATGGATTCCATGGGAGCCATGACAGTAATGTCAACGGGCACATCTTAGGAATGCCCTTAGGGTATGATCAGAACACCCAAAACCACAGGCATCAGCCCCCATCTGTAGGGGCTGATAAGCATGAGGATCCCACCTGGTAAGGTCCACATAAATGGAACACCTTAGGCAGATGATGCTCAAGCCTGATCCCATAGCATCACGGAAGGGTGTGCTGAAAGCTGAAGACTCTGACCTTCTGCCTGTCATAGCTACTGGCTTGGGACCAACGCACAGCTATCGTCACTGCCAATCAACAGAGCTCACATTGACGATGCTAAGGACTTCCATCCCATTGCTCTGTCACATAAGACCCTGTACTTCCCCTCTCTGTGTGTTGTGTGTTACCTGCATGGGTACCTTATTGGTTTATCCGAAAAGGTTCCACTCAATAAACCTGGCATTGTGGAAAGACACAAATGTGTTCAAGGCTATTGTTGCTTTGGTAGCTGCTTTCCTTGCTCACAACAATTACACACACACACATGGTCCCCCAGGGTTGCACAGAAATCAGTACCCACAGACAGGTGACTCTACAGCTTCTACACCTGGGCTACTTAGAGGGGGTGGGAGGTTGTACAACATGATACTTAAGACAAACCAAGGCTCAAGTCTCAGCTCCACTGTGTTACAAGGGGCTGAAAATAAAGAAAACCTTATTCAGATAAGTAATTTCTCTGGCTCAGAGCTCAGATAATCAGAGGTTATTATTCTTATCCTACTTGAGCCAGTTTCTATTATTAACAACTTCAGTTAGTATCCATTTACAAAGTTATGACCTAAATGTATTCAACTAGTAATATCTTTCCTGCTTTATATTCTTTAATGATTAATAACTTTCTTAATTTTGTTTCTTAAAAATCTATGATTACCAAATACTATTTTTAGAGCACATTAGGTAACAATCTTGGATAATATGACAAAAATTTAGAAATGGCTAAGAAATATCTATGTAAAGTATATCTAAAGAGCTTAAAGATTAAGATGGAGAATCGAAAGTTAGTCTGCTGAGGAAGCAATGCTGTAATATTCTCAATATTCTCATTTAAAAATCACCTGGAAAATCATTACATTTTTGTCTTGAAACCAAGTCTATAATTTACTGTTTAGTAGAGAAAAAAGATGTCACAGGACAAAACGAAAAGCAAGATTTCAGTTATACATTTTTAAAGTATGTATGTATATCATAGAAAATATCTGGGAAAATTTATACCAAATTGTTCCTGGGGTGAGCTTAGAGGGCCTACTCAGAGAAGAGGAGAATTTTCATTATTTATTTTCTACAATACTCTGATTTTGAAAAAATAAGCCAGTATTACTTTTTTTTTAACTTTCAACTATTTTCTTTATTTATTCATTAATTTATCTATTTTAATAAACTTTTTATTTTAGAATACTTTTAGATTTACAGAAAAGCTGTAAAGATAGGACAGAAAGTTCCCACAATACCCCCACTGTTTCCTCCATTGTTAGCATCTCCTATATCAAGGTACATATGTAAAAACTATAAAGCTGAACTTGGTACATTACTATTAATTAAAATCCAGCCATTATTTGAATTTCATCAGTTCTTCCATTAATATCCTCTTTATTCCAAGACCCAGTCTAGAGTACCACACGGCCTTTAGTTTTATTTCCTTCATCTTCTCTGATCTGTAACAGTCTCGTGGGCTTTCCTTGTTTCATGACCTTGACAGTCTTGAGAAACAAAGGCCAGCTATTCTGTAGAATATTCCCAAATCGGGGTTTGTCTTATGTTTCTCTCATGATTAGAATGGGGTTGTAGAAAGATAGAGATAAAATGACCTTACCACGACATTCTATCGGGGCACATGACATCGCCGATGACATTAACCTTCACCACTCATCTAAGGTGGTGTTTTCCAGAATTCTCCACTGTAAATGTACTATTTCTCCCCTTTCATACTCTGTTGCTTGGAAGTAAGTCACTAAGCCTAACCCACCCTCATGGGGGGCTAAGAGAGGTGGATTAAGCTCTTACTCCTAGAGATTGGAGTACTTATAAGTATTATTTGGAATTCGTCTTCAAAAAAGATTTGTCTCTTCTCCTCTGTTTATTTATTCAGTCACTTATTTATGTAAATATATACTCATGTATGTTTGTTTATTTATGCTTTGGACTATAACTCAATACTACATTATTTATTTTATGAAACAATTTGCTCAAATTGTTTCAAATTTGGCCATTAAAAGCTCTTTCTACTTGACTCCTGTGTGGCTTTGCTACGCCCCGCTCTTTCGTTTTCTGATCACTTCCTTATTTCCTCACACTATAAGATGTTCATACTTATCTTAAATTTTCTCCTCCCCTAGTCCTACAATTAGCCATTTCTCCAAAGAGCTCTAATTCCTTTTATTGGATAATAGTGTTTAGAAGCCAAGATCTGGGCACTGTGTATGTCCCTTCAACTACTTTTTAATAATTTGTTGAAGATTTAATTAGAGTAAGCACTTCTTAACATTGAGCCTGACACAGAGTAGGTGCTCAATAACTGGAAGAAAGCCATTATCATTGTTGTCATGCACAGTTTTAGTAAATACAGGACTTCCAAATCCTAAACCAAAATTGTATCCCATTAGTGATTATTTCAAGCTTTGATAGGCCCGAAGATCTTTCTATGTTTCTGAGGCTCAGGACCATGTAAGGCCAAGAAAAAGACATTCTTCCACCCCTGACCCAGGATTCTGCATTCTCTGTCTAGCCATAAATTATTTTTCCTCCTTTCTTAGCACCTACACAAAGCCATAAAATCAAAGAACTTCTGTGGAAAAAGATATCCTTGATTGTTATGTTTTTAAGTTTAAATAAAACATTTGAAGGGCATTTAAAAAACAATCTCTCCCATATACAAGTCAAACTCACTTTGGATCTATAAGGAGCAGTTTTAAATTCCTGCCCAAAATAGCTATTGTTTTGAAATACTGCAATGTCATTGTTATGGAAATAACTATTGTCCAATAGATCTGTAAATTCCTTTCAAACAATTCCTGTTGTGTCAAACACCAATGTCATTGTTCTTATTGAGTAATAGGTACTAGAGACTCCCTTTTATGGACCAGATAACCAACAGCAAGGGTCCTAAAGGGGATGACTTAAGGGGGACCTCTAGCTCAATTACGCTGGCTGGTTAGACTAGCTGCCAGGATTCCTCTGGGCATAAGAATTGGAGATCTGTCCTGGGAAGATCTATGAGGAGAACCCTTGGACACCAGAACAGGAATGAGTAAAAGATACAGGACCACTCCCACCTTTCAAGGCATTACCTGAGGCCTGCAGAGCTGTTGAGTAGGGAGCACTGTGGATATAACAGAAGCCTCATAAGGTCTAGGGTTAAAACCACTGCCAGAGGAATGCTACTCAAAAGAACAGAAGTTCCTCAATCTGATAAAAATCTTCTGAGTTTTTCAGTATCCACATTCTTGTTATGAAATAATCTGGGTTTCTATTTGTTTTTGAATAACTGCTTTTTGCTCTTTGTAGTTCAGAATGTACTGATTTTATTTTTGGTTATTCTTGCTTTGTCCCAGGCCTACATTCTTCTGGGAAAAGACAGTTGGTCCATACTACAGGCTGCAGCTTCTAAAATCCCCTGGTGCCTATCTAGCACATTTCTGGTCTGGCCCACCTTGAACTTTTCATTTTTGCTCCCAGTGTGGTCCCACCCAGCTGTCTCCTCTAGGCTCTTAAACTGCTTGTCCTTCAACTTCATCTCACTGTACAGAGCAGTCCTTGGCCTTGGGTGATGGCCCGTGGGGGCTATGTGGCTTTACACATATGCCCTCTAGGCTCTGGAAAACATATTCCAATTTCCTTGAGGAAAAGAGTTATAAGAACCAAAGCAACCAAAGCCACCTATGGGAATTTAAGCAAAGCCACATAATTCCAATGGGGATTGTCTTTCCTCTCCTCAGGAAGAGGTACAGGAGGGACCAAGTTAGCAGAGGCAGCAGATTTCGTACTTTCTAACACTAGGATAGTACTATTAACTAAATTTTATTAAGAAGTGGCCAATGAGCAGAAGGCTTCACTCCCAGGAGGCCAGCACTGGAAATACATATAGTCAGGTTGATTGGTTTTACAAAGAGAGCATTGGATTGACAGTCATTATGCCTGGGTTCATTTTTTTTTTTCTTATCAGCTGAGAAACTTTAGATAAATCATAGATCATAAGCATCGACATAAAATGGTAACCCAATGTTATAAGATCTGTAATTTACTTTTAAATACTTCAGTATCATCTGTGATATATGTGACAATTAATTTAAATTTCATTTCTAGGCAGAGTGAGCTAAAGTGATTATCTGGAATATACACAGTCCAGGAATGGTGGGTATGGACCAAACTGTATTATGTCAGAAATGGAACTTCTCTCCTACCTTAATCAATAACCATTGCTTTACCATTTAGCAAGCTTAAAGTTAGAAATGGATTTTCTTTGGCAAAATTAAAGGTATTCAAAACATGTGAGTTAGTTAAAACATTGCAGAAACTTGCAAGAAGAAAGGAGAAGAATTCTCAGATGTACCGCTTAGTGATGTCTAAAGCTCAATCCATAAACTGTCCTTGTCTCCAACCACTGGTTTAGAAGAATGTCTGATTACATGATGCTTACTAAAAGATGCAGAATCCTACCTTGAGTAAAGCTTTTACTTAATATACAGTTGGAGCACCTAACAGGAAATAGAGTTGGGTCTTCATCAAACCTACCAAACAGATAGTATGAAATACTTTGTGCCAACTTTGTTAATGAATGTTAGTCTAATAAATATCTGTATAGATGGTAAATTTTGGTCTGAGGCTTGCATTCATTATAACTTGAAAACAAGGCTGTGGAAGAACAGCTATCACCACCTCAAACTACTCAGGTGGCTACTATGTCTTCCAAAATGAACCTGAAAATTAGGTGTGACCAAATTGGCTTAAAGAAATTCTCAATTTTCATACCCTATAGAGTTGTTGAGGAGTTACATGTGAAAAACTAAGGGTAAATTATAAAATCCAATACAAACACACTGTCTCACATATATTTTCATTTATATAACTCAAGTTTCCTCAGGGCTCACCAGCCCAGAGGTACAAATGAAGTGACATTATTGGTAATGACCTTACATTTTTTTTTCACCTTTCTTCCGCTCTTAACCTGCCTTACTAGAGTCAGCTATCTGAAAAAGAGGGCCCTATGTAGAATTTCATAGCTTCAGCATGGGTCTCATGTGTGCACATACTCATTACAGTGTGGGCAGGAAGAGCTGCCCACACTCTTTACAGCACTTTCCAGGAAGAGCGGCTTTTTCCTGGTACCAGCAGGCCCCTCCCACTGCTTCAGAGCAGGTGTTGCAGGGTCGGGCTCACTCCATGGAAGTTGCAAAACAAACATTTGGGCATGTGAAGAAAATATTTGGGGTTTTGTTTAATTTTTGTTTCATCTTTTTTAATTTTGCTTTTGTGTATGTTTTCTGAAATACATAATATATTAATACAAGAGAGGGCTTAGACATTTTTTAACAGATTAAGATATCAATCAAAAGAATTTGGAAGCCTCTGGGTAGAGCATCCATGGGGAAAACACACCTTTCTCCCTCTTGTACAATATACTCTACTGAAGGCTGCTAAAGAAGTGGTCTTGTGCTCAGATGAGGTACAGATTCTTTGGTGTAATAATTGTATGTGCAGCCTGCTTGCCCCTCCCCAGCTTTTATAGGGCTCAGCCATGAGTCTAGTGGGTGACAGAGAGAACACCTCCTTGTGACGCATATCATGCTGGGCTCAGAATCACTCCACCTCTCTTAGGATGAGTTCTCTCCAGAAACCTCTTCTGATCCTGGTGCCAGTACACTGTCTACCGCTGGGATAGATGACCAACTCAACATAGACACAGGACAGACATGTCTGGAGCTCAGTGATGGAGGCCATTCAAGCTGAGAGGCACAAGACTACACCACAGCAGACAATGTTAGGAATAGTAACCTTTCATTGCTAAATTACATAATCATTTCCAAGACAAAACTTTACCTATACTGGAAAAACTCCTCGAGGCAATTTTGTCCCCTGAGAGTAGATACATAATCCCTATGTCTGCTTACACACTCAACACCTTTGGGGAAAATGTTAAGTTACCTATACAGAGTATTTTAATACCTGACTCTGCAACAGATTGTGTGAACTGATTCTGCATTAAAGAAGTAAATACACATTTTAAGATGTGGACTTTCCCTTGACAAGATAATGAGAGCTTTAACAGTAAGTTTTATTATTTGCTGGGCCTGAAACAATTTTCTATGGAAATATTTTCCCTAAATTAGAAAGGAAGCGTAAGGAAAATAAAATTTGAAATACAAATACTGACCATGTGACGTGGTTATTTCTGTCCAATTTAGGAAAGAAGCAGGGTAGTTGGTCAAGATGTTGGAGCAAGATTAATGTGACCACTGAATCCCACGGGTCTGGAATTGAAACAGAAATTCTCCTAACATAAGGCCAGGCAGTGAAGCTGGCCACCAGTTAGTCCTGCTTTTACACTTTGAATAGCCCCAGCCTCCACTGACCATTCCTGAGAATTTCTTGGACTCCAGGCACTGTGCTAGGGCTATAGACACATTGTGTCTAAATTACACAGTGCTTGGCAAGACAGGTATTATGAAGAAAAGCAGAGTCCAGGAAGGTGTGGCAACTTTCCCTAGGCAAGTAGCTAGTCCGTGACTGGGATTAGAACTCAGAAGATCTAGCTGACCCCAAGCCCAGCTCAGCAACATGCCACCTGCCTACCTCATGGGAACTGGTCGTCTGAATCCTTCAAGGGGAAAAAGTTTCTGTTTTGGTCTCTTGTGAACCTTACTGTGAATAATGCCAGTGTTTTGGGCTGCAAAGTTAAAACTGGCTCTTGTCCATTGGACTTAATTCAAAAGACATATGAGAATCATGCCTGCAAAAAAAAAAAAAAAAGAAGAAGAAATACATTCTGGAGCTGAAATCAGCAATATGTAATCCTCTTGAGTCAGGATGTAGTAACTTTATGTCAATTTTTGGAACTCTCTAATCAGATAAACTCTTATTTCAAAGTGAAAAAAAAAAACAATTCTTTTCATCTAGGATAGCACATCTCTTGTTCATTAGAGTCCCCGTCCAGTGCTCACACCGTGCATTCCCTTCCCCTCTTCACCACAGCACACTGGCCACACTGGACACCTGACATTGTCCCAGACACAGGCTGCAACGGAGCTGGAAAAGGTTCAGAGCGCAACTAGAACAACCATGGAGATGTAAGGGCCTTCCATGAGAAAATGTCTAATAGTATCAGGTATATGGTTTAGAAGAAGCCAGGAGGTGGGGGAGTGTGACCTAAATCTATGTTACACAATAAACAATTATCTGGAGTGGTTTTCAGCAAATCCCAAAGAGTTAGAAACTCTACAGGACTTGGCAGCTCATGAGTCATCAGCAACACGTGGCTACAGGAGAAACTATCGACAAGCACAAGATTAGAGAAAAGGACAGTTTAAGATTTGTCCCTTCCAGTCTGGGACAAGACTCATGGCTTCACGGGAGTTATTTTAGACTACATAAAACATTAAACTTGTTTACCTAGCAGGTACTAAACATATAGAGCACTTGTGAACATTTAACCTCTATGACTTTTTTTAGCTCAAAAATTCTATGGAATAAAATTTAAAACCTATTTGTTATAAATACATACAATTTAATAGTCCATAGTTCTCATAAAAGAAGTTTGTTACTAGTACTCAAAAAACAAATACAAAAAAAGGAGAACCACTGAAGTAAATTTGTGGATGCCAAATGAATTATGAAACTATTGCTCCAGAGACAGTTACATGACAACACAAAGGACAACTTTCCTGTTCTCCCCCACAAAATGTCCCTCGGGAATCTTTTCAATGGCCTACACTGCCCTAGAGGGTAGAACTCCCCTTCCTAAGAATCTGCTCCTTCTTGTGACCATTTCGCATTTAATCTACTTAGGTCCATGTGTTGAGTAGGTAAACAATTAGATATTTATGACTGAGAGTGCTCTGATGGTTACTAGTAGTAATATCATGACCCGTGACTGAGTGGGAAGCTTGTATCAGACACCATTCTGGGAGCCATGGCATTCTTCTCAGCAAGGTTGTGAGGCAGGCATCAGCACATCCAGTTTACAATCAAGGAAACTGAAGCTCAGCAAAGTTTGCAACTTACCCAAGGCACATTGTTAGTAGCAGGAAAGCAGAATTCAATCCCAGATCTGTCTTTCACCAAAGGCCCACTGTGCTCCTTGCACTACTTCACTAACTCATTTAAGAACTGACTTTCGTCACTGAATTATAAAAATAGTAAAGACTAATGTTATTATGATTATTAGCAAATTATTGGGTTGAATCACATGAAACTGCCAGTATTTGGCCACTTTTGACTTACAAAAAAAACGAGAATTCCATATGGTTTGACCTTATAAAAGCGCAGACACTGCTATTTTTTATGAATGTCTGGAGCAGTAATGTGAATTTCTAAAGAGATTCCATACTCAATAGAATGAGTAGAAGAGAACCAAGTATTTCACTCAGCTCATTAGCAGAATATATATTTTATGGATAAAAAGAGAAAGAAAAATAGAAAATACATGAATTTGCAAGGTAAGGAAACTATTTGTAAATTTGTTGTGAAAGACAATGATTTGTTAGTTTAAGTGAAACCTTATGCATTAACTACAGTTTAACTACCAGGAGTACTGTGAAACATAAGCTAATGAAAATCACAGTGTGAAATTTAAATAGTTATAAGTTAAAATGTTTTCATCTACACAGGGCAGTAAGCAAATTTAAAATATTCTATGGAACATCATTTTAGAAAAATCTCAAGGCTGATCAATTGAAGATATGGAGAACCCTGTGAGACATAAAATATTAGAGCCAAATAGAAATAAAAATCATTTAAATTTAACCCTTTTGTTTTATTGTGAAAGAAACTAAAGTTCAGGAACATTATGTCAGGAGGTAGTAAACCTCAGTTTTTAACTTTCAGTCCAGGGCTTTTTAAAAGGTCAGAATAACATGCTATCTGAACACAATAATGCCCTTGTGTATTTCAAAAGCCACAGGATGTACTGCAGATGTAAGAAAATTTTTATGAGGGATAATTTTTATCTTGTAGCATGATGAGGTTGCTAAAAGTAAATATACTAAATATGTTTCATAATCATAAAATAAAAACGCTGTGAGTTTTCAAATTTAACGGCATTACATTTTCTTACTCAGCCTGTTATTTTTATGGTATAACCAGAACACTGCCTTCTCCCAGGATGTTTTTCTAACTGCTTTTGGATATTGTTCTGCCTTTTAAAAGAGGAAGACAAAAGTAGGATGCTGTCAAATGGTTTGAATTTCAGGAAAAAAAAAAAAATCTCACACCTGCTCACTAAGAAATACTCAGTTCAAAAGCATGACATTTAGAATATGTCTTTGGTACAAAATTCAGCTATAAATATCTACTGCTAAAATATAGTTTGCCTCTGATTCAAAATATATAACAGAAATCAACTATCTCAATCATTTCTTCTATTTATGAGGCTGTATGTTCTTCTGGCCAAACAACTGTATTGTTATATGCCTGTGCTTTGCTTTTCCTCTCATTAAAGCATGTTTAATAGCAATAGGGAAGGGCTGACTGCAATGGCTTGTCATCCCCCCTATCTGGGGCTTTCCGTGAAGATTCTTTCAAAATCTGAGATTTATAGCTAAGATTCAAGGTTTAAAGAAGAATAAATAAATAAATATTCCTGAAGGAGACTCAAATTCACTAAAGAAATGGAAAGAAAGAGACAACCACCAGTAGAAGAAGCAGTGCATCTTTCTGATCAAAACGACATCTTGTGAAAACCCATCTCCCTCATGGAAACTCCATAGAGAGGAGGAACCCATCAGAGCTGCCCGGACAGTACACCTGCTTTCAGTGGAAGAATTTAGAATAATTGGATGGTGCTTGATGCCCTAACCATCAGCCACAAGGCTTCTTGGCATGCTACCTGAAATAGCAAGAATCACTCAAGGGTGTTTAGAACCTTGAAAAGCAGCACTGCAAAAGAGAATTCATTTTCTACATAACTGAAAACAATCATGTTTCCTTCCATATTATAGGGTTATATGAATTCATTCATTTTCACAACAAATATTTATGGAGCAGCTACTATATGCCTGGCACTATTCTAGGAGCTAAGGAAATATCATGAACAAAACAGACAAAAATCTCTGCCCTCATGCAACTTGCTTTAACTTGGGGAGACAACCAATAAGTAAGTAAAATGTGTAGTTTGCTGATAGTGATAAGCGCTGTGGAGAAAAATTATTCAAGAAAAGGATATTAGATAAGGTAATATATGTGCCTAGCACAGTATAAGCATTTAAAATATATTAAAGGTTTTTCTTTTCATTGATAAAAGCTCCAAAAATATTTCCTTGGTTTCGAGATTGGATTTAAGGAGAAATTACATTTCTTCTTGGGGGAGTAATAATCTTATCCCACTACTTCTGAGTAGTGAAATGATAATAACTTTTATTTATCAAATGCCACCTTTGTGCCAATAACTTTTCATAAAAATACGGCGTTTCACCCTGAAAAATAGATATTTTCCCCATTTTATGGATGAGGAAAATGACACTTGAAGAAACTCAAGATGACAGATCTAATAATTTTATGTTAGTGCTAGGGTTCAAAGGTAAGTACAATTAGCTCCAAAATCCACTCTGCCAGGCTAAGAGGCAGAGGACCAAGAAAACGGTAATATAACCAGCTTAAGATGAGACACGTTTCTCCATATTATTTTTAACTAACATGTTTTTCTTTTTGTTCTTTGCTCCAGTTAGCATTATAAGGTTTATTTTCTGTGAAGGGGAATAAACCCGTGTTTCATCTTAATTTTTTTTATTATTCTTTAAGAAAATAACAAAAATCATAGTCTCTGGCATGATGCTTTTCTCTGGTTCTTGGATGCTAAAACTTAACACCGTTCTTATGTAAATACCACATATGCTTCAATACCCAAACAAGAAGTAGCAAAATGAGTGCTGTCTACCAGCTTGAGATAAAAACAAATTCTCTTCTAAGATCCTCTAGAACCTGAAGTGGTGATGGAAATATTACATTACCAAACCTAAAGTAATTCTTTTCAATCACTTGCACCAAATAAGAGGTTTCCACTTTAGGTTTCAGAATCCTAAAATCCAACAATTTACACATATGTATAGAGACTGGTATTCTTGGGGAATGAGATTAGCGTGGTGAGGGAGGTGGGCAGGGTGGGTGGTCCAGTGAGGGTAATAGCCATGTCTCCCTTCTTGACTCACTCCATCTCTTGACACCCTAAACCTAAGACCTTTTCAGTTTATTCAGTCAAAATTCAAATGTTTAAAAAGTCATGTTATCAATTATTCCTTACTAAATCAGTGAAAACCAAATCTTAATTCGTCAATATGATTCTTTATGAGTTCTCTAAGGAATCATGCATGGTTGTGTGGTTGGTTTTTTTTTTTACCTTTATTTTCTTCAAGCAATTGCTTCTCTGAGACAGTTATTCGCCCCCAGTATTCTAGAAGCTGCATGCCACTCCCAGTCAAAGAAAGAAACATGCGTCTCTCTGGCACCTTGCTGTGCTGCCCACCTTCTCACCACCCCTCCCCTTATTTTTATTTATCTTTAATTGAAAAACAATGTAACAATAATACTAAACGACAATATTTTTTTTAAAACTACATTTGCATACCTGTTTTCAGTTTTGCATATGGTCTCCTAGAAATAAGGCTCTGTTGTTTTAGTTATTTCTAGTCGATGTCCCACACAGACTGCCTGCAACAGTGACTAATAGGAGTTTTAAGGAGTCATTCCCTTTTAATTCATTTGAAAACAAAAAACAGGTTAAACACTGTGCAATATTTGAATTGCCATTAAAAGCTAAATGCAAGTAGATTACTTCACAAGCTAGAGTGTTATTTGATCTTTGAGGGACTATTTTTAATGTTACTGTAATGTAATAAACAATGGCAGGGGAATGGGGACCTAGGGGACAGCTAGTAGGAAGGATTATGGTGGCTTCAGAGCTGTCCCAAAAGATGACAGTGATAGACTAGTTGCCATAGAAACAAACTATGAGCACTAACAACTGAAAAAGCTGAGAGTGAGTGGGAAACAATAATCTTTAGTGGGCCAGAAAAAGTAATGAGTTATTTAAGAAAAAAAAAACACACATTTAAATCAAGAAATTGAATGAAAAAGAGCAGAAGATGAGAGGGCAGCCCCCGATATGCATGGAGCTCCATCTCAGGGCACCTCCAGAACAAGGGAAGAACTAATCAGGACCTTCCAGAAGCAGAGCCCAGATATCGTGGTGTTAAACTTGTGATAAGCTGTCCAGGTAATACACATGTGCACATCTTTGGTTATCCTAATTTGTAAAGTGCATATTCCTTCAGCACATGACCTTGGACATAGTAGACATTTCACATATTTGTTGACTGTTGAATTGTACTGGTGAAATTATCTGAAACAGCTGGTTTTACAGTTTGTACAATGGTGGATATGGTGGGCATTAGGATTGTTTCAGGGTGCAAAGTAAAGCCATGAGTCCTTGCGGCTTGATCCTTGGAGAAAACTCCATCACCCCACCTCACCCCAGTCTTCTAAGAGATAACAAGGCCCCTCGTGGAATTGTCAGGTCCTTGTTTATGCTCACATAGCTAAATAAATAAATAAATAAATAAATAAATAAATAACCTTTTTTCTGTATGGCAAGTGCAGTCATTCATATTAATTCTCAAACAATTTCCAGAACATCTATGGATTAACACAACTACTTCTCACTGTGACATGATGGGCTTTACCTATTGTAAGGTCCAGGACTCTGTCACCAGAATCTCATTACCACAAACAGTAATGGCAGATCTGAACTTATGAACATCTTCTTCATGGCTGGAACTGCCTTGCTGGAAAAGGGTTGATTATAAATATTAAATGTAATTCCCTTTTTAATTAAAAAAAAATGTGAACTCTTCCCATACTAATATAACGTCAGATTATAGGCCTCCAGGCTCCTGGAGAGAGTGAATAAAAAAAAAATTTTTTTAAAAAGGATCATGCTAAAAAATACCCATGTTGCATAGTTTAAATGAGAGTTAAACAAAGAAGGTGATAAAAGTAATCAAGTAGCTAAGCAAAAGGCAGGAGAATTAATATAAACAATAAACCAATAGTATGGTTAGTCCGCTGGTTTTGCAAAGATTTAATTTCTCCCCTGAAAGCACTAGTGGTGACAAATAAGCCTAACCTACCAAATATCTTCAGGTGTAATGTAATATGTCCCCCATTGCCTATAAAAAGAAATGCCACTGAATTATTGTGCATGGTGCTGAATTGCCATGGATGCCTCTAAATTTGCATGGATAGGGCCTTTGTTCTGGACTGCTTTGAAAATGGTCCTTTAGTTTTTTAAAGCTCTACGATTTCCAGAGCAGAAGTCTCAAATTCAAACACCCACAGGGCTCAGGCAGCAGCATTAGGAATAAATGGATGGTAGTAGGAGGAAGGAGACCATTATAAATTGGAGAGCACTGCTCCATCAAAGGCAGTAAACTCTTGCCAAATGAGCCACATCATCTAATTCTTAACAATGAGCTTGCAATTCAGATTTGTGTGTCAATTTTTTATATCAACAGGGCCATATGGGACTGGCTACATAATTTTCAGGGTCCAATGTACAATGAAAATGCAGAACTCCTTGATCAAAAATTGTTAAGAATTTCAAGATGGCCATAGCAGAGCATTAAACCAAGTGTGGATCCTTCTAAGCACAGGTCCCATGGAACTGTAGAGGTTGCAAGCCCATGAAGCCTGCCCAGGAGCCATACAATACAAGTTGCAGGTCAGGTTCCGCTCATGAATCATCCAGTTTGAAACACTGTTCTAAAGGATCCCTATTCACTCCCCATTTCCCCTTATGACTCAAAGCATACAGCTGCAAGATGACTGGAAGAGTTTGGAGTGTGCCCAAGAACTGAAGAACAGAATAAAATAGGGCTAGTGGCTTAGAAGGGAAACAAAGTCTCTCCCTTGTCCTCATCAAGTCTTAAAGCCAACTGGGGGATTCAGCAGCTGCTGACACATGTGCTAATGGAAAAAAAAATCTTGTACCTTATTAATTCAAAATACCTAAAAATCTGTATCTGTGGCCAAAGTCCTATAAAAAGTGACCACAGTGCCCTGAAAAGTCTCCCCACTCATAGCCCACCTACAGATTTGGGTATATGCAATTGCCATAAAAAAGGAATAGTCAACCTGCAAGTGATCGCCAGTCAGACATACCTTATACATGAGTGAGTATGCACCTGGAAAATTTTATGGAAATTTATGAAAATACAATCATAGTTCTGAATATATTAGTTAATATAATTTAGAGAAATGCTTCCCATTTAAAGTAATGTTTGTAAGGCACACTTAGGTGAACAGACGGGCTGTTCATGGCTGGTGCTGACAGATATACCTGCCTGCATGCCCTATATACCCCCACTGGCCCAGTGGCTAGGACTTTCAATCTAGAGGACTCTGGAAAAACAGTTTCTAAAGGTGAGAAATACCTTGTATAAAAATGAAAAAAAAAAATCTCTCCTTAACTAATCTGTCATATAGATTTTATATTTCCATGTTAGATTTATGTCAACTGAGACAGACATGTACTTTTTGGTTATTACAGTTATACTTTTCAGAATAGCTGTATCAACAAAATGCTAGCTGCCATACTGGCTTTATCCACACCCAGCAAAATTCGAATCCAAATGCAAGCAGAAAAAAAAGCTATTATTCATGCAGTGATTTTTACCTCCAAATGTATATCATATATGCATCTACACATATACTATGCAGAGATAAGGAGTTTACTTTTTAGCACATAGGAGTAAATAGAAATAAAATTACAGTATCAGAGATAAATTGTTCCACTTCAAATTTACCTGTTTGTTTTTGTCTTCCCCTCTAGAATGCAGTGGGGGAAGAGATTTGCATCTGTCTTATTCACTGCTTTGTTCCCTGACATTGCTTGGCACATAGTAAATACTCAATAAATACTTTTGAAATGAATTGAATCCATAGGATCAAAAACCAGTTATCATTCACAATGGCAATAGAAGGAAATCAGAGACATACATAGCAGGACCATGAACTTCTCTAAATTCACTGGGTTTTTTTACCCCCTAATTGGGACCTAACTCATGTAGTCACTGTTTTTAGCAACTCTGTTGCTTTCTGATCCGCTCTCATTCCTGTAGCTCATGCAGACATGAGCTTGGGCCTCCTTGAAAAAGGCTAGGACAAAGGTTAACTTCTTCCCAGAAACTAGAGAAGGCTAATGAGCTCTATGGAATAATATTTCTAGTATTCACCATACCGGAATCAATATCAGTGTGCTGTCAGTGTGTGCATTAGCCCCACAGTCAAACAAAGAACAGCCCTTAGAGCCCAATAATGATGCTGGTGTGGATAGCTGGGGATGGGCAAGATGATACAGAGATGACTGCATCAGCTCTCTTTAAACACAAGGCTTCCAGGATATTGCACAAGGCTCTCATTCTTGTGCTTTGTCAGAGATGAGCAGTATTTGGATTCAGCCACTGATACACTCAGCAAAATAACTCTCTTGACCCAAGAAATAAATTCAGCATACACCTTCCTGGCTATGAGAGAAGTCTTCTCATCCATCCTTGCCTGGTGGTGCCAGGGAATGTAAATGTCTTTAAGGTAGCAGGGCACTAAATGTGAAGCTGATAAGACAGGTATAAAAACTTGAATCATTACTGACTCAGTTAAGACTTGCTTTTAGTGTAACTCCACCATGCCCATGCTCGTGTGTGTAACATTCCCATTTAGAGATACTGCTCGAAAGATAGGCCAAGCAAGAGTAGCAACAAAAACTGAGCATCAATTCTACATTAGTTAAATCTCACACTCATCCCTACAGTAAAACTGATCTCTGTGTTGTAAATGGGATTTCATTCTACATGTGCAATCTGATTTTCCAATTATAATGAGAAGGGGTGGGGTAAGTGTGTTAGAGTAAAGATGACTGATCTGTATGGTATATACAGTTAAGATGTTATAAAACTAGGATGACTATGAGTAAGCATGAGGGTGTCACAGTCAAATCACATTGGTTTGAAATCCTGGCCCAATCACTTTTTAACTATGTGACTTTAGCCAAATTTGTTAACCTGGCTAAGACTTGGTTTCTGGAAAATGTGAAAATGATACCTAATCCTATAGAGTAAGATTGTTACTCTCTACCTCATAATGTCATTATAAGAACTAAGAAAGATATATGTAATGCTTAGGCTACTGCCTGATAAACAATAACTGAATAAAGGATAGCTGTGGTTATTATGATTATTATTTTATCACCCCCACCATGGCCTAGTTAAAGAAGAGGTAACTTCTCTGTAATTTTGTAATTCAGTAAGAAAACCCATAGCCAAAAGCATGGTGGAGGTCAGCTTCTTATGAGGCTTCAATAGTCTAAACTTGGCCACATAGTAAATATGGTCTTGATGATCTTCCATTCATCACAGTGAAACAAAATTCTTTAAATTCTAGGAAGTTTCAGTAAAGCACCACTAAATACAGCCATGAAGCAATCATTCCCTTCCCCCATACATACACACATGCTCCATCCACCCCCACCCCCTTGGGGATATATTAAAACTGAGGCAACTGAAATAGCCTTAGCCAGTAATTAAGACATGCAGCTCATAGGAGAGCAGCACAGGCTGTGGTCCTCTATGAAGAAACCGAGCACCAGGATGACAGCTCTATTACTAGGGCTTTGTTCTCCAGGAGCAAAAAGAACACAAAAGCTTAAAGTTGGGAAACTATAACTGCATTTTGAACATTTGCAGAGGCAGGGGGCAATCACAGGCTCGTCTGAACTGGAAGGATATTCTACCAGGTAACTGCGTCAGCCCACACCCACCAGCGCCTTCTCCACTCTCAAAGCATGACTCCACTTTTTTCTAACACTGCCCTTAAGGAAACTGGCTTTGAGACCTTCCAGTAATTGTACAAATCGCCCATGGTGAAGCAGCTGAGAGCACTGTTAGACGAAAGAAACAAAAATTAAGCAAATAAAAAAACTCATTAAAATGCTGCCTTTGGTAATTTTTACTTCTAGCAATTCACATAACCAAACAAGTTTTTCATCATCGCTTTTCCTTGGAAGTAATACTTTAAAAGAATTCTAGTGGGCACTGAGTGATTTTCTCCAGAATCATAATCCAGCCACTAGATATACTTTCCCTTCCCCCATCACCATCTAGCACTCCTCTCTGTCACCTTAGAGCTTCTGCCTTGGCTGCATTCACACCCAGCAATCCCAGCAGAGCTTTCTGTTCACATTATATGACAAAAAAGCAGGCAATGAACAATTCATGCCCTAAGTGCTTGCAATAAAGCCAGGCTGAGCTGACCTCCTCCATCCCGTATAGCTGCATGTCAGCCACCTAATCTTCAAGGACTGAGAGCAGCATATGTGTGATATGTATAAACAAACTAATTAAAATCTGAGGTCTTTCAATCCAGTTAGTGTCTAATGGGACCAATATGCTTGACTCTGTGCAAAAAAAAAAAAAAAAAAAAAAAAATCACTCCAAGCTGGCTAGAGGTATTGCCCTTCCTGCTTCTTATATACATCTCTTTCAGGCTCAAAAAAACAAACAAACAAACAAAAAAAAAAAAAACAGACTAAAAGAAGAGGAACTCAGGGTTGCTATTCTTTCCTGTAAGACTTTTCAAATAAAAACTATCAACTCAGCAGCACTGAGCCAAAAGACCACTCCCTGATTCCAAGTGGACATATTGATCAATTGAACTGACATGTGCCTCCTCCTCCCTCCCTTAGTAGCAATCAGCTGCACCAGGGAAATTCATTTCATTTCCCAAAACAAAAAGCAACATACTGCTCTTTATCTGACACTTTCAGACAACATTTTTTAGGGAAAAAAAAAAAAAATGAAGATCCCCAAAGACAGAGCTAGGAGTTGAAATGAAAATGACACATGTTTATCTGGAGTTTCAGAATTGAGTTGAGGGTATGACTGAACCCAGAGATACATACTCACCACAATCACTAAGGACCCTGCTATTTATTCATTTGTCTTACAAGAATCTGGCTAAAGTTAAACAAGAGATAGCAACACCACTGCCACTTTCAGGGTTACCCTTCATTGCAACTGCCGCAGAGAGGGGACTTGTTACAAGTCAGCCTGCGAACAACTCTCGCTATTTGAGAGACTATCTGGAGATGGACAAATATCGTGGCAGTCCTTCAAAAACTATGAAGGACATGGGTTGAAAAACTCAAAAGGCTCAAGTAATTTTATTTGGTTTGCGTCTTCGTGTTTTTAATAAATTCTGTCTTGAACATGCATGAGGTCCCCTTTCACATCAGGGTTATATAAATGCTTATTCAGCAGTCGTCCCTTGCCATGAAGAAACTGAAACCCAATCTAGGTAAATACTGAATTTCATACTGCAAATCACTAAATATTTCATAAATCATGAGAGCAAAGAGGGGACCGATTAGCTCTGCCCCATAAAAAAGAAATACATATCTTTACAATGTTGAAATACTGTGAACTACTCATTTTAGAGTCTATTTGGTGTTTTGCAATAGAAAATTATCTTACGTTTATGAAAAATTCCATGAGAACACTAAAGACAACAGGCAGAGATGGAGCAAGAATAATTTTATGTATTTTGATTCCTTTATTACTCTTACAGGCCTTTGTCTTAACCCAGCAGCCTGAAAAACAGATTTAGGTAAAACAGCCCTTCTTTCCCTAGTCCATTTTAAGCAGACAACATCCCCCAATCTCCGCCTAAGCAGACACAGACTAACCAACAAAACGGCCATACAATTAATGCCCAGACATTTAACACTCACCATCTCCTGCTCCCACCGTCTTCTTTTGATGTTTACAGCACATCTGTAGGATGCAATACTAGGAGATGCCTGTTTGACCTGCTGCATGATGCTGTGACATCAGTTCAGATGATGCAGCTCATTAATGGAAAAGAACTGCTGTTGCTATGGCAACTGGGATGTGCCAGGAATCCTTGCTGCATTTCCAGTGGAGCCTGAGACAATACGGAAGCCCTGCAAGAAACAGACGATATGCAAAATTTAGATCAAAGGAAGAGGATCCCTCATTGGACTAAAATCCATAGGTTTAAAAGGGATTTCCTTGAAGGCATTTTAGAAAAAATAAAAATTACCTCCTAATTTGTTGTTACACATTTAGAGGGGTGGGGTATATAGATTTAGTACTGGGCAAATAAAAACTCAAATGGACGTTTCTCTGTAAGGCAATTTGATCACTTTTTCTTCTCTGGGCAACATTACGGTACCTTTTTAAAAGTTATTAAAAAGAATTTTTGTTCATTTCTCAAAGACCAAAAGGACAAAGCAAAGAGCAGAAAGAATTAAAAATGGAATATAAACAACTGAGAAAGTGACTCTAATTGTAAAGTAAACAGGCTCTAGCTCTCAAAACACAGACAAACTCTTACCAACAAAGTCTACTCTGATCTATTACCCTGGTGGACACCAACTCACAGAACCTTCTTATCAGCGTGGCCCCAGCACTTGAGCACCAGACAGGCGTGTAGAAGGACATTTAGAATCCAGGGTGGGGCAGGCACACCACACCACCATCAACTTCTGAGGCTCTGCTTTCCTCGGCTTTCTGAACCCCTCCCATTTATAACTCAAATGCAAGAGTCTTTTCTGAGGCCAAACCTGGGGATTGGAACAAGTGGCAGACCTGCTAAAAACTTACTAAGTCATTGGCATTCCAAACATTGGAGCTCCATTTTCCTCTCTTCAGGGCAATAAGATACACAGAAGGAAATTACTCATGCCCCTCCCCTACAAAAGCTGGAACTGTGTGAAAAGCCACATTTAAACAAGACACAGTGAGGTATTTCTCCAGTTGGTAAAAGAAAAGCACATTTAAAGCAATCACTCCTTTCCAGTCCTGAGCAAAAACAAATATGTGGTGAGAACTGTGGGGAAGGAGACATGGACAGAGAGTAGTCATCTCTTGCATATTTAATACTCTCAGAACATGGATAGAGACAGAATCAAACTGACCTCCATCCATACTATCTTCACATCTGGGAAAGAACAACATTCTAAAAGCTCAAAACCTAATTCGACAATGTCTCCTCCTACTTGAGATTTTAAACAGCACTGTTCGCCAACTGCATGGCGGGGGCAGGGGGCGGGGATAGAACGACATAAGGAATTCAGGCAGTGCCTCTGTCAAATAGGGGCTGATAAAATGCATGAGAGGTGCCAAGATCCTAACGGGGTGCACCATCAGCCATGCACAGAGTAGCTCTGCCCTGGATGGGAAGCCAGGATTGAGCTGGCTTCACCTAATGAGGAAGTGGGAGACCAACAGCAAGAGGTGAAGCTGCCTGCCCAAGTAACCCATGCTCTCGGTTGTGTGCAGAGCCTGATTCCCATCCTTTATCTTAAACCACGTGCCACAGCAGGCAAGTAACAGGCAGCCACTTCAGTGCATAAAGCATTTAAGTGGGACTCAAGAAACCAGTATTAATGCCAGTTCCTCCGGTGACCATCTGTGTGACATGAAGCCAATCAATTAACCTCTCAGGCCTCACATTTTTCATCTGCAGAAATGATGGATTTAGCTATTAACCATTGTTTTCAAGGGTTTTTTTTTAAATATTAGAACACTTTATTCTAATGACAGAGACCAAATCTGGGCTGCCCTGGCTGAGGGAGCAGAAGAACGAGAAGAACCCCACAGCCAGGACTAACAAACCCTTCTCAACTGCCACCCCTACCTCACTTGCTCTGAACTGACCCCTGAAGGCACCTCTGAAGAACCACTCAGCTTCTGGAGAAGACGGAGTGAGTCATGGTTCTAGAACAATATCATCAGCCTTTTCAGGACTTAAAGCCCATGGATCTGTAAAGAGGAGAGAGCAGGGTGGGATCAGGTGTTGCAGACTTAAATGAGGCTTCTCAGAATGAGAAGAATCATGTCAACCTCCTTTGCCAAAAGCAAGTCATTTGGTGGAAAGAGATGGATGACTCATCAAATCTGATACCTGGTCAGACTTAACCTGAACAGCTTGAGTAACTAGCCCACACAACAGCCCAAACTTGGTTAAAACAAACTATTCCCACCTCCTCCACCTCATTAGGTTGTTTTGAGGATTGCATACAATAATGTATATAAAAGTATTTGGAAACCAGTAGCATCATAGAAATGTCCAATCTTGTTAATATTGTCATTAATAGTCCATTCACCCCAATCGGTGGAGGCTCTTTAGCTATCACCTGCAGGTCTGGCCAGATTCTGGATTCTGAGATAAGATGGCTAGGAAGCGGCTTGCAAAGTCTGCACCACTACCAAGTAGGGCTTACTCCTCACCACTCACTTCAGATGAGAACAGACAACACACCGAACATGGGACCCTCTCAGAGCACAGAGCCAGGGCCCTGGACAACATAAACAAATAAGTTTCTCCTGGAGAGCAGATCCGTGAATTGAGGCAGGGAGCTTCAGACCTGAGTGACTATAGGTGTACCTCATTTTATTATGTTTCACTTTCTTATGCTTCACAGATATTGCATTTTTTACAAATTTAAGGCAACAACCTTCACCAGCAAAAAGATTATGACTCACTTTATTGCAGTAGTCTGGAACTGAATCTGCAATATCTCTGAGGTATGCCTGTAGGATTTCAGAATCACTGTGGGTCAGAAACCACCATGTAGCTCCCCTTTTGCCTCTGACGAAGATAACTCTGCATCACCAAAAAATCCTGGATTTTCGGCTAAATGTAGAGACAAGATGGGACTTTGGGTAGCTCCCTTGGGATGTGAATATATATGTTGTAGGGGAAAGGGTACAAAAGATATTTGGGGGCCAACAGGAAAACTTGTGACAGCTACTGGGACTGCTCACCAATATCCATGTTCTTTTCTTCCTCCTAGGCACATTCCCAGTGCCCCTACCTCTAGGTGGACCTTAGGACTAGTTCTCACCAATGGGATGTTGGTGGGAATGGACAGCAACACCTAAAACACGTTGGGAGCACAATGAATTCTCCGTATTTCCCTCCCCTGCTGAGTGGATGCAAAAAATTTAGTGGAGAACTCTGAAGCCTTGGAAGATAATGGCCCCACAGAGTTGATGGAGTACGGGTCCTTAAATGACCACATGCAGCACAGCTCTCCTCTCCCAACTACCCACTGACCCACATGGAACTGCAATGAGTGAGAAATAAATCTTTAACATATTAAGCTACTGAGACTCTGGGGTAGTTTATTATATATAAATTATCGATTTATAGATAAATTTAATACTTTAATAAAATATAAAATAAATATAAATATAATTTAATAAAATATATAATAAATTTATAATATTATGTATTATTATTTATTATAAACTGATCATGTTAAAAACAAGTTCCCTTATTACAGACTTTCTCAGAAACTAGTCTGGTGATATTCATTGAGACTCTCACACAGGGGAGATATAGTATACAGTACTTTCCTAATTTACTTAACCATAGAACGCTTTCTTTTCATGGACTAACAGTCCATTGGCTGTCCATCACAGTATGAAAAACACGACTGTGAACAACAATGAGTTAAAACCCCTCTGAGCTCCTGATTCAGCCTGAAGGCTATAAAAGAAGGAAAAGTGGGACTTCCCTCATTTCCAGTGCAACCCAGTCTGTTTCTAGTCTTTCACTGACATCCTGAACTGGCAAAGCAGAAATATGGTGACGTCGTTATAGACAGAGCAACATTTATACAAACGTTTCCTCCTGGCCATTTTCCCTCACTTACAATTATCAGTTGTGTCCCAAATCCCTACCATTTCAGAAGCAAATGAGTTGTATTTGAATCATTAGCTCATGATATAAACATATATTTTGTGTTTGTATTTTAAGAGTTTAAAAAATCTGAAAGCCCTTCCTAGAAATGTAGTAGGCCTATATTCCTTAGCATACCATGTGAAAAACTTATAGATCTGAGGAATGTTAGTTGTTAGTTAACAACTGTTGGGGAACTACTAGCTGATCTCACAGGTAAGCCTCCAAATTATCCTGGCTAAATAAACAATTGTGTATTTCTTGTTCATCTGCAGTCTAAATGTGTGTTCCCATTTGCAGGTGACCTATGTGGTCATTCAGGAACTCTGACTATCTTGAGGTTTCACCTTCCTGTGGAGCCTTAGAGTCCTTGTCATTTATTGAGCAATTGGAGATGGAGCAGGGAAGGTTTTTATGGACCAGGTCTAAAAGTACTCTACTTTCACCCACATTCCATTGGTTAGAACTCAGTCAAATGGCCACACATACTATGCAAGGCTGGGACATAGAGTCTAGCTTTGTGCCCCAGAAGAAAAGAAAGCAGGCATAATGCACAGTTATCCAATCCCTGCTACATCATGAGATCAGGAATCTGAGCCTTGTTTCCAGCTGCATTTTATGTACGTGTCTGCAATACCACCAGTGAGCCTTCTTAATGCAACTAACATTCAGACACACAAGACCATCATTGCCAACATTTTGCGCTGATTTGCTCAGAGAGTTTGCCAGCAGAGCAGCATCAGACACTACTCTTCTGCAGGTGTCTTGCAGCAATCCACACAGTGTCTAGGAACTATTCTCTCTGGCCCCTATGTGACAACCGAAGAACAATGAGAACACATCAGGCAAGTTCAAGAGCACCCAGCCTTAAAAAGCATTATTCCTCACAAGAGCCAATATCTTGTAACAATTTCAGCCATAACTTCCAGAGTCCCCACAAAAGACATGCCCAGTTACAAGAGTCACTGCCCTCAAAAAAGCCCCAAATGATGGCTTCCTCTTAGGATTTATAGTTATCTCAGTCCAGACCAAGAAGGGCTTACCCCTCATCACCCACTTCAGATGTAGCCAGAGAATAATGGATAGACCTTTAAAAGGTCCCCCAGAGCCCAGCCCACAGGCAGAATGGAAAAATATCTCTTCTTGGAGAGCAGAGTCAGGGCCAGACCAGGGAAATTCCCTTACTTCTAGGTAGCCATTTTTACTAACCAAGGGTCAATTTTAGCCTAAGCAATGTTGCCTAGCGATATTGTTGACATTTTCTCATTTTCAGGTTTCCAGGGCAACAGATCCACAAAGTTAACCAAAGGTCAAATTCTCATGCAGAAGGAGAAAGGGTTTAGTTAATCCTCTACTAACAATGCCCAATTCTGGCTTTAAAATTGACCTTTGTTCACAAAATATAAAAGTATTCAAGTATTCCAATCACATGTCTATATGGCCATATACCCATGCTGGCCGTGAATGCTGCTTCAGTCAGTACACTTTATATACTTTCTGAGAATATCTGGAGGCAGAAAAATGTGGACACCAAACTGCAGTAGACTGTTATTGTTGTTGAATGCTCAGTGTCCTACTTTCTTTAGATAACCACGCAAAGCAGAAATTGTCTGAAAATTATGAATCATTAGTGATCAAAATAGAACTTGCAACCATAATAATGACATGTAAGCTCAGTTGTCATAATTGTTACCTGATGTTTGGATGTATTATTCTCAGACATCACCTCTCCCACATTCTAACATATATGCTTTGGGTGGGAATCCAAGTAAAGGAATGGAGTGTATGACTCAGTCTTAAGTGAATCAGGTTGTTACATTCTCCTAACCTACAGAGATCAGTTCAGAAATGGGTATGGCAGCCACTGAAGCCAATGACATATGAGACATTTTAATGGAAATCACTGTTGGCTCCTGATTCTGAGTGTAAAAGAATGTCAAATCTGAACCCGCTCATTCACTTGGTATTCGTGAGTAAAAAATCTAAGAATAAAGCCAACAAGGAGGAGAGCAAAGCTGAGTTCGGAGACAAGAAACTGAGTTCTAGTGACACTGCTTGAGCCAGAAATCAGCACTACTCTGGCTCAGTAGGTTTTAAGAGCCAAAAAGTCCCTTTTTCTGCTTAAGCCAGTATGTTTTGGGGTTTCCATCACAGTAAACAGAGACCTAACTGATCCACAAAGCCATCCGAGCAATTGTATAAAGTCTGGGTTGGCACCATTATTAACATGCAGCTAGATTCCTTGGAAGGTAAAGAAAAAGCCCGAGTTCTGTAATGGTTCATAAACCTCGGCAACGACACCCTCAAAGGGCCAGGGTCAGGACCAGCACTGGTAAGACCTCCTCACAAGGAAAATGCAAGGCATTATCTATCTTTTCTCTTGGACATTCCTGGATCTATCAGTGACCTTATACCCCACTGGGCCTTAGCCCTACTCCTCTGTCCTTTTCCAGGCAAAATTCCTGTCAATAAAGGCCAAAAAGCTTCAAAAATTCCAGGGAGGGTGGATTAGATCCTGAATGATGACCTGGATTTGGGGCATGAAACAGCTCTTAGGGTGATTTTGTTCACAGAAGCTAGCCCCAACCAGTTGAGCAATTTCCCTGCCATCTTTCTGAATTTTAGATTTTTCTCTTGCCTGACTTTATAGAATTAGTGCTTTTTGCCTCTCCACTTAGATTTAACACCAAACACAAACATTTGACATGAACCTAAGTGGCTTTAACATGCTGGTGGAAGCACAGTTGGGCTGCTTAATACAGGGGAAGAAAAGATTAAGGACCAACATATGAAGCAGGAGTTTATGAGCTATTTAAACTCTGCACTAATATTTCTGGGGCTTTCCTGTTTTAGTATTTTTTTTTTATATGTCTTAATCTTGTCCACCCAAAGTAGATATTTCTTAGGGTACTAACCATGTCTTGTGCTACTTTTGATTTCCCTCATAATCTTTAGCAGATTCCTAGGCATAAGTAATTCCTTAATAAATCCCTCTTAATTCTTAATTCTTTTCCTTTTAAATAAAATTGGTTCCATTCCAAGCAAAGACAAATTTCCTAGTGGCTTTCTCCTTATTACCCCAGAGTTTGAAATGTTATGAGATTTTACTAAGGCTTATATGTGTAAATATTTATATCTCCCTTTGCTGCCTAAAATACCAAAAAGTAATTTGTTACTAAGATCATCTGACCAAAATGATAATGGAAGCAAGCACACAAACACCTTTTTTGTCATCAGAGATAAAGAGAATAGTGGTCATGATACCCATTTTTAAATTATTTACAAAAAATAAATAAAATAAATAAAATTATTTACAACTGAGTCTTAAAACTAACATAGCATTTGTAGTCCACACAGTCTTTTAAATTAGACTCTTCCCCTTACCTGAGAAAAATTATTAATAAAATATATAACTCTCATTTAAAAACAAATTACACCTTACTTTCTTTTTAAAAAGATTTTTATTAAAATATAGTAAATATACAATATTAGTTTAACAGTATTACTTTCAGGTGCATATCTGTTATTCAGCATTTACATAAAAGTGATCACCACAATAAGTCCAGCAACTATCTGATACCTTACAATGCTATTATATTATTAACTATATTCCCTATGCTGTACTCCACATCCTCATGACTTATTTATTTTACATCTAGAAGTTTGAATCTCTTATTATCCTTCACCTTACCCCACTTTTTCATTTTTCAATTACAGTTGACGTTCAATATTATATTATGCTAGTTTCAGGTGTACAGAATAGTGGTTAGACATTTGTATAATTTACAGAGTGATCCCTGGACTAGTCTAGTATCCACCTGGCACTACATAGTTATTACCACGGTACGGACTATATGCCCTAGGCTGTACTTTACATCCCCATGATTATTTCAAAAGTACCAATTTGTACTTCTTAATCTCTTCACCTTTTTCACCCAGACCCCCAACGTCTCCCATCTGAAAACCATCAGCTTGTTCTCTGCATCTAGAAGTCTGTTTATATTTTATACATTGATTTTGTTCTTTAGATTCCATGTATAAGTGAAATCATATGGTATTTGTCTCTTTATCTGATTTATTTTACTAGCATAATACCTTCCAGGTCCATCCATGTTGTCACCAATGGTAATATTTTACTCTTTTTTATGTCCAAGTAATATTCCATAATATATGTACTACTTTTTCTTTATCCATTTGTCTACCAGTGATCATTTAGTTGCTTCCATATCTTGGCTATATGCTGCAATGAACATAGACATGCATACAGCTTTTCAAATTAGTGTTTTGGATTTCTTCAGATAAATACCAGAAGTGGAATTGCTAGGTCATATGGCAATTCTATTATTAATTTTTTGAGGAATCTCCATACTGTTTTCCATAGTGACTGCACCAATTTTCAATACTACCAACAGTGCATGAGGGTCCCTTTTCTCCACATCCTCATCAACACTTATTTGTTGATTTATTGATGATAGCCATTGTGACAGGTGTGAGGTGATATCTCATTGTGCTTTTAATTTGTATTTTTCTGATGATTAGTGGCATGAAGCATCTTTTCATATGTCTATTGGCCACCCATATGACCTCTTTGGAGAAATGTCTATTCAGGTCCTCTCTACTCATTTTTTAATTGGGTTGTTAGTTTTCTGGGTGTTAAGTTGCACAAGTTCCCTATAAATTTTGGATATTAACCCCTTATTGGATACATCACAGGTAAATATCATCTCCTATTCAGTAGGCTGTCTTTACATTTTGTTGATGGTTTCCTTTGCTGTGCAAAGACTTTTAGTTTGATATAGTCCCATTTGTTTATTTTTTTTCTTTTGTTTTCCTTGCCTGAGGCAACATATAAGAAAAAATATTACTGAGAGCAATGTCAGAGAGTTTCCTGTCTTTAACCTTTGTTTGCGTTTTAATGATGATGTGTCTTGGTGTGGGTCTCTTGTGGTTCATCTTGTTTGGGACTTTTCACTTCCTGGACTTGTATGTTTATTTCCTTCACCAGGTTAGAGAAGTTTTCATTCATTATTTCTGCGAGTAGGTTTTAAATCCCTTGTTCTCTCTCTTCTCTGGTACTATGATGAGAGTGTTGTTATGCTTGATGTTATCCCAGTGGTCCCTTAAACTATCCCATTTTTAAAATCTTTTTTCTTTTTGCTTTTCAGATTGGGTATTTTCTGCTACCTTGTCTTCTAAATTACTGATTTCATCATCTGCTTTATCTAATCTGCTGTTGATTCCTTCTAGTGTATTCTTCATTTCATTTATTGCATTCTTCATTTCTGACTGGTTCTTTTTTATGGTCTCTATGTCTTTTTTTAAGCTTGCTATCTCTTTGTTGAAGTTCTCACTAAGTTCCTTAAGCATCCTTATAACCATTATGTTAAACTTTGTCTCTGAAAGACTGTTTTCCAGAGCAGAGTAGATGTATGGCAAAGACTTGTTTAGTACATGCCTAGTAAATGTTTCTTTATCAGAGTTTATCAAGCTCAGTGCCTTAATCCTTTTTCCCATTCACCATCCCTGGCCAACTAAAGACATGCAATTAAAATTCCCAAACCATCAAACATAAATATATGTGCATATAAACACACGCACATACACATATAAATTTAAAAACAGTGAGAAAGGAATTTTTGCACATAATATCAATTTTTCCTTCTTATTCTAGCCAATGACATCATTTGATCTTTAAATTTACTAATTTACTGATGGAGTAAACATTCTATCAATGTACTATTGTAAAAATATTTCACCATAATGCAAAATATATGGCTTCATGGAATTCTTTTAAAAAGAGTTACAGACACAACTGATAGTAAATCTAAAATATTTGTAAGTATACATATCACAGAACATACACCATGAAATATACATTGAGACATCATTTTAAAAATCAAGAAATAAAAGCATTGCTTTTCCTTGCCCTATGTTTATAGTGCTTACCCAGTGCTATGGACTGAATATTTGTGTCTCTCCCAAAATTCATATGTTCAAATCCTAACCCCCAAGGTGGTGGTATTAGCAGGTACGATCTTCAAGAAGTGATTAGGTCATGAGGCTGGACTCTTCATGAATGGGATTAATGCCCTTATAAAACAGAACCAAGAGAGAGCCGTTGCCCACTTTTGCCATATGAGAACCCAGTGAAGAGGCACCATCTATGAACCAGGAAGTGAGTCTTTAACAAATACTGAATCTGTCAGGGACTTGATCTTAGATTTCTCAGACTACACAACTGTGAGAAATAAATTTCTATTGTTTATAAGCTATCCAGTCTATGGTATTTCTGTTATAGTAGCCCAAACAGATTAAGATACCCAGATATTCAAAATCAACTGTTTCTATACATTAACCAAACTATCCCAAAAAGAAATTAAGAAAACAATCTTATTTACAAAGGCAACAAAGAGAATACTTAGTAATAAAATTAACGAATGAGGTGAGAGCTCTGTACAGTAAAAACTATAAAACATTGATAAAAGAAATTGAAGAAGACACAAATAAGTGGAAAGATATCCCATGTTCATGAATTAGAATAATTAATATTGTTAAAATTTCCACCTTACCCAAAGTGATCTACAAAATAATGCAATCCCTATCAAAATTCCAATGCATTTTTCACAAAAACAGAAAAACAATCCTAAGATTTGCATAGAACCACAAAAGAACCCAAATAACTCAAGCAATATTGAGCAAGAAGAGCAAGGATGGAGGCCAAACTTCCTGATTTCAAACTATATTACAAAGCTACAGTAATCAAAACAGTATGGTATTGGTATAAAAAGACACACATAGTTCAATAGAACAAAATAGAGAACCTAGAAATAAACCCATCTATCTATGATCAACTAATTTTTAACAAAGGCACCAAGAATACAGAATAGAAAAGACAGCCTCTTCAGTAAGTAGTACTGGAGAAACTATATATCTATATGCAAAAAGAATGAAACTGAAACTTTATCTTACACCATACACAAAAATCAAATCAAAGTGGATTAAAGACTTGAGGGTAAGACCTGCAACTGTAAAACTTCTAGAAGAAAACATAAAGGAAATGTTCTTTGACATTGGTTTTGTGAATGATTTCTTGGATATGGATGAGGTGTAATGGAATGCAGGCTTTAGAACCTGGATTCTTCACTAGGCTCCGTTCCCACCAAAAGCACAGGCAACAAAAACAAAATAAACAAATGGGACTATATTGAACTGAAAAGCTTCTGCACAGTGAAATAAACAATCAACAAAGGAGAAAATATTTGCAAATCATATATCCAATAAGGAGTTAATATTCAAAATATACAAGAAATTTTTACAACTCAGTAGCAAAGAAACAAATAATCAAATTTAAAAATGGGCAAAGGATCTCAACAGACATTTTTCTAAAGAAGACATACAAATGGCCAACAGGTATACAAAAGATGTTCACCATCACTGATCAGGTAAATGCAAATCAAAACCAAAATAAGACATCATCTCACATCTGTTAGAATGTCTATTATAAAAAAAGAAAAGAAATAACAAATATTGATGACCATATGGAGAAACCCTTACACGCTGTTGGTGAGAATGTAAACTGGTACAGCCATTATGGAAAACAGTATGGCAATTTTTCAAAACTTTAAAAAATAGAACTAACATGTAATCCAGCAATCCCTAGGATGGAATATTATTCAGCCATAAAAAAAAAAAAAAAAGGAAATCTTGCATTTGTGATACGGATTAACTAGGAGGGCATTATTCTAAGTGGAATAAGCTAGACAAAGAGAGACAAATACTATATGGTTTTATTATATGTGGACTCTAAAAAAAAAAAAGTCTAACTCATAGAAACAGTAGAATAGAATAGTGGTTGCTGGAGGCCTGGGGGAAGATGTTGGTCAAGGCGTAAAAACTTTCAGTTATAAGATGAGTAAAGTCTGAGGATCTAATGTACAGCATGATGACTATAATTAGTAATTGTGTACGCATACTTGAAATCTGCTAAGAGTATAAATTTTTGCACCAAAAGTGTTCTCACCACCAACAACAGAAAAGTAAAGGTAACCAACTATATGTGAGGTGACATACATGTTAATTAACTTAATTGTGGTAATCACTTCACAATGTATACGTATATCAAAACATCACATTGTACACTTTAAATTATTACAGGGGAGGGGAGAGTGAGGGAAATGGAGGAACATGCAAAGGGAGAAGCAAATGAGAAGGGAAAAGGTCAAAGGGGAAGGGAAAAAGGAGTAAAGGAATGTAGGCTTTGGAACCTGAATTCTCTATCCTCTGCTCCCACCTAAAAGTCTGTCCTTGGGCAAAGCATTTATCTGAGTTTCACTTTTTTTTTTCTGGGAAATGGAATTATAATTCTGCTTTTCAATGTTATTATAAAGATTATCTATTCATCCATTCAATAAATATTTATTCATTCAACACTTATTGAGCAATGTTCTAGATGCTTGTCATCCATTAGTGAACAAATTAGACCAGAATCTCTGTCTTCGGGAGCTCCCATTCTAGTATGAATCAAAGTATCCAGCCTGATACTTGCCATATACCAAACATGTAATAGACACTGGTTAATATTTTCATTGATTCTAGCAAACTATAAGAAATTATAAAATATAAAATATTACTATTAGCCCAAATTAGTCAGATTAGCTAGATTTCATTCCTAGAGGAAATGAAACTTAGAAAACACAAACTTTGACGAGGAAGGGAAGAAAGGTTTGGCAAACCAGATGGTCCCTGGGAAAGAGGTTGATGTGGAACCCCTGTGCCCCCAGAATGGACAAGCCTGCATCATCAGTAGAGGAAAATTGTTCTTCAGCCAGAAACACCCATTGTGGAGTAGTAAATGAAGAGAAATAAACTACTATAATATTTGAACTATTACATGCATTTTTCTCCCAGGTTATTCTAGTCAAGGATAGAGAGCTACTGAACTAATTAATTCATATGTAAATAACTGAGAATAACTTTGTTGTACTATGTGAAGTATAAATATATAATTAATGTACATGAAGAATCACTATGAACTTCCTGTGACTATAACAGGAACTTTTGAGTTTTTCTAAGAATGACATATTTCTACTGAGCCACACTCTCCTTGTTCACATGACTTACAGGAGGTGAGAGAGAGTTTGCAAGATGAGGCTGGACAAGGAAGCAGAATGAAAAGATCTAGAATGTGCCTTAAAGAGGGCTCAACCTGGCAGTGGGGGTGAGAAGGATGCAGAGCCATTCGGAATTTAAACTTAGAAAAGGCATACACTATAAATGCTATTCTTCTAATAAAGTTTCAAAATATTTTCTTCTCATCTGGGCTTCCTAGAAATGGGATCTTCTATTAATCTATAAATTGGTATATTTTCCTCATTTTCATTGTATCTAAAAGCTATCCTTTAAAAATACACTCTTAGCTTAAATTACTAAGGAGGAATATATAGAGAAAAAATATAGAGTAAGGCATTCAGATATTTTAGTCAAATGTGAGTTACTTTTTGAGAAATAAAGGAAGAATGAAAGAAAAATTATAATTATTCTTTAATAGCTAACTATTTATTCTTTAAAGAATCCTGGGAGAGGGGTGCTGGTTCTCATTTTTCAGATAAGAAACAAGAAACTCAGAGTTGCCAAAGACCTTGCTGCTGTAAGTGGTAGATTCAGAATTTAAACTCGTGTAGATAGACTACAGAGCCTATACTCTTAACCTCCAAGACACAACACATAGCCCAAAAAAACATTCATATTACTTCTGGAATACAGATACTCCCTCATTAACACACCTTTCCAGGAAACTTGCCTTCACTACCTCGAGTTCGAACAGCAGCCCAGAATTCAGACAGCAGTGCTCACTCCAATAATGCCTAAAAAGTTTCAAATGATTCCTTGCATTTGAGAGGTCACTAATTGTAAAACTAGATTATAAACATCTTGACGTCTTTGACAATAACTTTTTTTTAATCCCTATAGCACTTAGCATAGAACATGTGAATGGTAACTAGTAGCAGCAGCAGAAAGAGTGGTTCTAGCAACAACAGAATCAGCCACACAGCATCAGCTATAATCATTGTTAGAGCAGCAGATAGCAGCAATGATAACAGCAGTAACAACAGCAGCAGGGCAGCAGTAAAACAGTAGCAATAATTGCAATGCTATTCTACCCTGTCCTTCTCATATTGTGGATTATCTATCCGTATACCAAAAAGATAAGGTCTCCCATGCAAATAAGCACTAATCTATAGGACTGGGTTAATAAAAAATTGAGCAAACCCTGTAACTTGAGGAAGCACAAATGCTAATGAATCTTAAATACAGATTTCTCCATATGAGTCCTGTGAATTGTCATCCCCACTGGTATCAGACACAGAATTTCTATGCCACTATTAAAACAACACAGTAATGAAAGAAACTGGTAGAATTTTGAACAGAGCAGTGAGCCTGATTCATTCAATAATTTAAGAGAAAAGAATCCTAGACACTTGTGTTCTCAAATGTCAACCCAGGTCAGAACTTTCTTTTATGACCCTCAAAACTCCCAAATCCTAAGAGACTACAATTCTCCAGGTTCAAAGTCATGTTTCAGGTGTCAGGAAAACAGCAGAAAAGCTCAGATAACTAGCTGAAACAGAGGGCCAAATGGGTCCTGGGTATCTTGGGGAAAGTGACAAAGAGATTGGGAGAGTGACTAGAGAGAAGCCAAGAAAATAAACTTAAAACACTGATGGATTCCTCCATCCACTCCCAACGGTAAGATTTTCTTTCTGTGGAGAAGAATTTAGCAAAGAGCACAGATGCACTGGAATTTCCTCTTTTTCACACTCCTTTTTTATGTATGGCTTCCCTTGGAGAACATGGGAGAGGAAGTTTATTTGATTATTTATTCAGCAGTATTTATTTGTTCAAAAAGAAAATAATTTCAAAGAGCTAAATACAGGTAAACCTTGACCATGAAGAAATAATCTTCCAATAAGAGCAATTCCAAAGGGGAAAACACATATTCTCTGATTAGTAAATATATGTACGAAGACATCAGCACACCTGTCCAAATACATGTATACAAGACTCGGCACAAAGAAACACCGTGAAATCAACATCCTAATAGAATAATTCAAATTAAAATAAGATATATCAAGAATACTCTTACCACTACCAGATAGCATTTTTATTAATGTGCAAATGAGGGACAAACTGCCCTTTGAAAATAAACAAGTCAGAGCCCTATACAGGCTTGATGAGTTCTCCATAACCCAGAACTCTCCTCTTTCCTCACAATAGGAAATCAAAAGTCACAAGGAACCTTCCATTCGGTTAAACCCCAAGGAAAGGAGCAGTTTTTCTGGGAGCTCTCTGAGCAGAAGAACCAATGGTTAGAAAGTTTGGGCCTCCTGCTCTGCAGGGAACACACAGGGGCTGTGATCTGGAGAACGGTGCTGGAAAAATGTGTCCACAGAACAAAATCTTTCGCCTCTAGCTCATCACCACATCTCAAATGTAAGTCAGCACTCAACAGATCTTAAAACTTCCCTTAGGGGGAAGGAGGGAGATAGAAGGAAGAGGGCAGGTCAAATATGTCATGTAGAAAGAAATTTAACTTTGTGTGGTGAACACATAATGTAGTGTACATATGACATATTATCGAATTGTACATTTGAAACATATTTAATTTCATTAACCAATATCACCCCAATAATTTAAATTTTAAAAAAAGAAAGGTGAAAAAGGGGGGGGGGGTGGGAAAGGGCGCATCCAGTAGCAGGAAATCTCTCAGACTCCAGTTGACAATCAGAATAAGGTAGCCAAGAGTTTCAAACTGAAACAATCTTTACTTACTCAATAATTGTGCTTAGGGCCAATTTTATGAAAAACATTCAAGTCTAATTATATATGGTTTGGAGGAAGTAGCACAAGCAGTGTGACCAGAGTCAGGAAACCTGACCCACAGTTTCAGCTTGGTCAAAGCGCCACATTATGTCAGGCAAGACAGCATGTCTCAAGTCTGTAAAATGAAAATATCAAACTAGATGAACTCTAAAACTGGTTCCATCAAAAAACAAACAAACAAACAACACCTTCCCTTGGCCCACCCAGGGACAGATTTCTTGATTCTAGATTCCTAACTTTGCTAAGTTATTTTATGCCAACAGTAGGCCTCAACTAGGTAGTGAAAAAAATACAGAATCTGGTGGCATCAAATGTGTGTGTACTAGCAAATACCCAGCAAATGGCTGATGGTGAGCCAGGATGAATGCATAAGTACAAGGATCTGTTCAATCTAGCAACATGGTTATCTCACAGTCAACTCTTCCCTCATTGGTGGAAAGACCCCCTCCTATTTTTTGGTCCCAAGGGCAGCAGAAGCTCTAGAAAAGCTGGAGCAGAGCAGAGAGAATGGAGTAACTTAGCAGAAGTAGGGGCACCACTGGCGTGAGAAAAAGCAAAACTATGTCCTGGCCCGACCACGAAAACCCACTAGTTATCTGAATGAGATCTGGAGTTATATACTAGCTTGAGCTTGAGCAGAGTGCTCGGCCCCAAAATAGACCTAATGCTAACCCAACCAAACATTCTGTAAACTCTAAAGCCCTGCAAAAGGAATATAAATGTTACTTGTTACCCCTACCATTATTACTAAAAAATAACACCCAGATTCAACCATCTGGAGTTATATTTACTTGTGCTTCTTATTTTTCAGCTATAAATGGTCTAGGTTTCTTCATTGAACTATGGGACACTTATTATTCATGTTAATCACTATTCAGAGAAATTCTAGACCAATCAATCAATGCAGATAGCACAGGGGAAAATACACTTTTAAAAGTTTGTTTTTTTCTTTGAGATACATTATTTTTTCATTACTAAAGAAAACACCATTCAAATTGAAGTATTATATTTGAATGACTTCACCAATATTCAAGGCTATTCCAAGGAATCAGGAGTTGGTTTTGAAATTATAGCTATATGACCTAGAGGGCTTTCAGAAGAAAGAAATACTATGCTGCAGATATTATTCCTATTTCTAACCATTAAATATACAGAAAACACATTTCTGACAGTTTTAGGATAGGAATTTTATCCTTTATTCCAGCCATCAAGGTTCAGAGATATAGAGATCTAGCTTCATATTGCACTATGTGATTCAGTACTAGACTCAGACAATATAAGTATAATGTGAGTTCTGGCCACTCCTAAGATTTTCCAAGCATGATGGGTAAACTCTGAGAGTAGAGGGTAGTAGAATGAAGGCTCCCATCTAAGTGCTAAAAGCAATTCTATTTGCCCATATACAGGGACTTGAATTCCCTTTAGAGTAGGCAAGGCCTGTCCTTCTTTCCTTTCTTCTTTCCTTACTTTCTTCCTCCCTCCCTCTTTCCATCCTCCCTCCCTCCCTGGAAAAAACATCCAAATGCACCCTTGGTTACATCTATCAATTTTTTCTTGAAGAATGTTGTGAAATAACCTAAAGGCACATGTTTCAAATTTTAAATCTACAAGTACTCTGTTTGGTAGAGAAGATTTTAATTTTGGGTTGAGCTTGAGAGGTATTTAGAGACATTTTTGTCCTTTTTTCAAAGGGGAACTATGGATTAAGGATAAGTCTTCCCTAAAGGAAATGGATATTCCCAGTCTTTGGATGAGAAAGAGATGAAAAAAATAGTGACTGGAAAAGCCAACCTTACAGTAGGAGGAGAGGAGCTTTGTCCTCTTTCTGGCTCTTGGGGAGGTATGCAGAGATTCTTATGACTAGACATACTCAGAGCACTCCAAGTATGGTCAGCTGGCCTCTGCCACATAGAAGCATGCAAGAAACTAGGCAGTGGACACTACAAAGGTCCCTGAAGGTACCCTAGAGCTATGTATTCTGAAGGCAGCAATTCTTCTATAGACTGAATGTATCCCCCAAAATTCATATGTTGAAGCTCTAATCCTTGATGTGGCTGTATTTGAGATATGGGCTATAAGGAGGTAGTTAAGGTTAAATAAAATCATAAGGATGGGGCCCTGATCAAACAAGATTATTAGTGTCTTTATAAAAACAAACACCAGAGAGCTTGCTTGCTCACACTCCCTCCCCCAGTCCCCCCTGCCCCCACCTCTCTCTACCATTTGAGGACAGAGCAAGAAGGCAGCTGTCTAGAAAGTAGGAAGAGAGCTCTCACAGGGAACTAAATCTGTCAGCACCTTGATCTTGAACTTCTCAGCCTCCATAACTGTGAGAAAAGAAATTTATGTTTTTAGGCTACTCAATATATGCTATTTTGTTATGGCAGCCTGAGCCAACTAAGACACATACCTAGAAACTGTCTCAGGATACTTTTTTTTTTTTTTTGAGGTTAAAATATATTGTACAAAGTTTACCTATCTCACCAAAAATAATGACAATAATTTCTCTATTATTCCTATATAAACAACAAAATTCCTATTTTTCTCAGAGAGTTCTTATAAACCAAGACAAGGGAAAAAGCAAAGAGATGGTCAATATCCTTAGCCTCTGAGTCTGTCTTGACCGAGAAACAAAAAGTATTCAATGTACACCAGCTAGAAGGCTTATGATTCAATTAAGATATAAATTCAACAAAGAAATGCAAATAACAACCAGATCTGGAACAATCATGGATTATTTTCTATTCATACTTAATTTTCTCTTTATACTCATAATGGAAACAAAAGCTACAACCAAAGTCTCTGTTTGATAAACTCAGAGTTTTTCTACTGGTTGGTAATGTTCTTACTGCCCCTTAGAGATTTTTTTTTTTAATTATCATTTATTTAACAAAAAAAAAAACAAAAAAAAGCAGTTCATCCATTTCTCTCACACCCCAAACCCCACCTCTGGCAACCACAGATCTGTTCTGCATCTATGAGCTTGTTTTTTTAATTAGGTTTTTTTTTTTTAACATATCAGAGAGATCATATGGAATTTGTCTTTCTCTGTCTGACTTATTTCATTTAGCATAATACCCTTGAGGTCCATGTTGTCACAAATGGCAAAATTGTATTCATTTTCACGGGGAATAATATTCCATTGCATGTGTGTATACCACATTTTATTTATCCACTAATCTATCATAAACACTTACATTGTTTCCATATATTGACTATTGTAAATGATGTTGCACTAAACATTAGGGTGCATATATCTTTTTAAGTTTCAGTGAGAGTTTTCATTTTTTTCAGATAAATATCCAGAAGTGCAATTGCTAGATTCATGTGGTAGTTCTTTTTTTTAAGTTTTTGAGGAAACTGTATGGCTTTTCATAGTGGCTACACCAGTTTACATTCCCACCAACAATACACAAGGGTTCCCTTTTCTTCACATCCTGACTAACATTGTTATATCTAGTTTTTTGATAACAGCCATTCTAATGGGTGTGAAGTGATATCTCATCGTGGTTTCAATTTGCATTTCCCTGATGATTAGTGACATTAAGCATATTTTCATGTGTTTGTTGTTCATCTGCATATCTTCTTTGGAAAAATGTCTATTTTTAATTGGATTAAAAATAGACATGTTCATTTTTTTAACGCCTAACAGCACCTGGTATCCCTAGATGGTCTCTCATCCAAGTACTAACCAGGCCCAACCCCGCTTAGCTTCCAAGATCAGATAAAATCGGGCTCATTCAGAGTGGCATGGCCATAGATGATCTGCTCATTTTTTAATTGGATTGTTTGTTCGTATTTGCTGTCGAGTTATATGAGTTCTTTATATATTTTATACATGTTGGATATTAGCCTCTTATCAGATATGATTTGCAAATGTTTTCTCTCATTCAGTAGGTTGCCTTCTCGTTCTATTTATGGTATCCTTCGCTGTACAAAAGTTTTTTAGTTTAATGTAGTCCCACTTGTTTATTTTGCTTTTGTTGCTTTTGCATTTGGTGTCAAATTCAAAAACTTAACACCAAGAGCTTACTGCCTGTTTTCTTCTAGAAGTTTTATGGTTTTGGATCTGGCAGTGAAGTCTTAACTATATTTTGAGTTAATTTTTGTGTGTGATGTAACACAGAAGTCCAGTTTCTTTTGTATGTGGCTACCCAGTTTTCCTAATACCATTTATTGAAAAGACTGTCCTTGCCCCATTGTGTATTCTTGGCTCCTTTGTCATAAACTAATGTGGGTTTCTTTCTAGGATCTCTATTCTGTTTCATTGATTTGTGTCCTATTTTTATGCCAATACCATATGTTTTAAAACTATTGCTATTGAAATAAGGGATCATGATTCCTCCAACTCAGTTCTTTCTCAAGATTACTTTGGCTATTAGGAGTCTTTCATGATTTCATACAAATTTTAGGTTTCTTTGTTCTATTATTTGTTTTAGTAAATATAGTAGAAATCCTAAAGACTTCATCAAAAACTTCTTAGAACTTAAATAAATTTAGTAAAGTTGCAGGACATAAAATCAATACACAAAAATCTGTTGAAATTTCTATATACTAATAATAAGCTATGAGAAAGAGAAATTAAGAGAACATTTTCATGCCTTTGGGCTTTCTGAGCAGCACCATGGCGGTCAACAAGAACAAGTGCCTTATGAAAGGTGGCAAAAAGGGAGCCAAAAAGGAAGACCATAATAGAACCTCATGTTGATGTCAAGACAATCAATGGTTATTTGCTTCATCTGTTCTGTGTTGGTTTTACTAAAAAATTAAACAATGAGATTCAGAAGACCTCTTATGCTCAGCATCAACAAGCCTATCAAATCGAGTAAAAAAAAAAAAATGATGGGAATTATGACCTGAGAAGTGTAGACAAATGACTTGAAAACAGGGGTTAAAAAATTGATTCCAGATAGCATTGGAAAAGACATAAAATTAGCTGCCAATCTACTTATCTGCTTCATGATGTATTTGTTAGAAAGATTTATTTGTCAAAATGCTGAAAAAGACCAAGTTTAAATTGAGAAAACTCATTGAGCTTCATGGTGAAGATGGTGAAGTAGCAATTCTAGAAAAGCTACTGAGCATAAGGTGCTAAAGTTGGATGTGCTTATGGATATGATACCCCTATCCAAGAATCTGTTTAAAATTCAGGTTTTCACAGTGACAAATAAAGCCTATTCGAGATGTTTAAAACACAGACACACACACATAATTTCATTAACAATTGCATCAAAAAGATAAAACATCTAGGAATAAATTTAACCAAGGAGGTGAATGACCTATATGTTAAAAACTACAAGATGTCCAAAAAAAAAGTAAGTAAAAAGACACAAATAAATAAAAATATACTTCACACTCATGGATTGGAAGAATTAATATTGTTAAAATGTCCACACTTAAAGCAATCTACAGATTCAATGCAATTCCTATCAAAATTCCAACGGTACTTTCACAGAAATGAAACAAACAATTCTAAAATGCATATGAAATCATAAAATACCTCTAATAGCCAAAGTAATGTTGAGAAAGAAAAACAGAGCTGGAGGCATCATGATCTCTGATTTCAAACTGTATTACAAAGCAACAGTAATTAAAACAGTGTGATGTTGGCATAAAAACAAGATACATAAATCAATGAAACAGAATAGAGAGCCTAGAAATAAACCCACATTAATTTATGAGCTTTGTTTGCTGGGTCAGGACACTTTTAGTATTGCATTTTTTTATGATTATTTTACTATTTTTTTTTTATTCCTTCATCTTAAATAGTCTAGCAGATCTTTCAGGTATTTGAATGCCTACTATGCTCTGGACACTGTGCTAGGCAAGGGAAAACAATAACGAATAAGATGGACACAATTGCTACCATTATGAGTAGTCTAAAGAGAAATATATTAAATGAATACACAGATATTTCATGACAATTCTGATAAATACTTCCTGAACATAGAGAATATACACAGTTTCTACCACACTGTGCAGAATTAAAGGGAGATCCTACTCTCTGCATGGCAGAGCTTTAAAAAAAAAAAAATAGGGCAAGGCCAGTGTGGCAGTAGGAGCAGCCATGACCTGAGGAGGATCATAGTTGCTGGACTGCACGAAATGATGGGCAAGCACCAGCATGGCAGCTTGATGAGGACACCTGACTATAAGACAAAACCCCAGGAAGGCAGCAAACACTTCTCCTTTGTTACAATGAGGGAGATGCAACATCCCCAGCATCTAGCATCCCTTGGCACATGGTAGACAGTAAGTATTTGTTCCTGGAGGGATGGGCATAAATGACAAGACCATGAGGGAAATTTCAGAAATAAATGGGAGATGATCTGAGAAAACTGTATAGTCTTATACTGCAGCATATAAAAACACAATGTGGCTGTAATGAGAGTACGAAGAGAAAGTGACACCTTAATACAATTCTCAGGCACATTCTAGCAATGTTAATTGAAGATTTGTTTGGGGGATGTTAGAAACACTCTGTAATAAACACCCATTGTTTCTGCCCAAGAGCCATTTCCACACGTTCCAAGAGATCCAAAGTTCACTTTGGGAAAGAAGATCCAAAATTTCCTGTAGGAAACCACCTTCTGTCATTCTCCAGTCATGTGGTTTTCATGGAATTGACTCCAACCCCACTACAGGAAAATCCCGATTGTCTTAAAATAGCATATCCCATCCCTGTGGCTATACTGATTAGTTCCAGAATGGTACATAAACCAGTCAGAGCCAAGGAAACATGTTTAGTCTTCCTTTGGAATTGGTATTGTGACGATATGAAACCACAAAGTAAGCCAGTAAAGCTGAGACCCAGATGGAGCAAGCCTAAAGACAGATCCCAGTAATAATATTTGAGCGCTGGACCAAAATATGCTGGAAACTCAGCCTGGTTGTAAACTTCATGTGAACCAATATTTTCCCATCTTGCTTGAGGCACTCTGGGTTGGTTTTTCTAGCACTTTCAAACTAGAGAATCCTAATGGACGCATGCCTTGTTTGCCCTGTCCTCACTCTTCTAAGCCGAAGCAGGCTGGATAACAGTAGCAGTGGGTCTCTCTAACTCAAGCCTCTGCACAAGAGCTGCTAGTATTTCCTTGGCAGGTCTCCACTGTCATCCTAGGAGAGCTCCCTTTGCCCTTATGATTAAGGGCTCCAGCTTACAACCTGCCCTCCCTGCATCTGTTTCCTATGGCAGGAAGGCAAAATGCCCAAAATGAGATAGATGGGGAAATCCCTGGGCTTGAAGCTCAGAGTCATTGATGTAATAACAGATTTCAGCTGTCTCCATTTGTGTCCTCATCTTGTCAGAATCGCAGCTATACTCAAAACCAAGAAAGGGAACATTAGGGCTCAGTGAGGTTATAGAGACAGGTAACACAGTCTCTGAAAGAAGAGGGGCAGTTTTGACTCTTCACGCTGCCCTGCAGCCCAAGATTAAATGGCTACGGCCTTTTCTTTCAGTTCTCCACACAGGTTCCCAGCACTCAGCCACACTCGTATGGTCACAGTATGCTATGGACTGAATTGTGTCTGCCAAAATTCATATGCTGAAGCCTAACCACCCCCACCTTCCAATATGACTGTATTTGGGCCTTTAAAGAGGTAATAAAGTTTAAGTGAGGTCATAAGGGTGGATCCTAATCTGATAGGACTGCTGTCCTTATAAAAAAAACAAAAAACAAAAAATGAAGAGATATCAGAGCTCGCTCTCTCTCCACATACACACGTCAAGAAAAGGCCATGTGAGGACATAGCAAGGTGTCTGTCTACAAACCAGGAAGACAATTCTCACCAGAAACCAAACTAGCCAGAACCTTGATCTTGGACGTCTAGCCTCCAGACTGTGAGAAAATAAATTTCTGTTGTTAAGCCTCCTCGTCTATGATACCTTGCTCTGGCAGGCTAAGCTAACTAATAAACAGGAGGTTACAGTTACATAAAGCCAGTGGGAGCAAACTGTGTGATAAGGTTGTCCAAAAGGGTAATTCAATCTTAACCTGCATTGAGAAAAAAACATAATGTACAATAATTGTCATGTTTTACTCTACCACACATAAAAACAGTCAGCGGGCCAACCAGGATGATGAATCACTCCAGAAAAACTGAAGCTGCTGGCTTGAAAAAAAGGAGGTAGTAGTTTTCAGACAGTAAAGGGGTGACATGTTGAAGGGTGAGCTAACCTTGTTCTGGGTACCTAAAAAACTAGGAGAGCACCAGAGAAGGGAAAGGTAAAGGTTTCACCTTAACATTAGAAAGCTCTTGCAAAGAGTCAAACAAGTGAGATGGCTGCCTCGTGGGGCCATCGAGCACCTTGCTCCTGAAGATAGACAAGCAGCACATGAATAAGCATCTCTTAGAAACAGCGAGCAAATAATTCTCACTGTGCACATAAGGTTGAACTATAAAACTTCTTCTTCTTGTTACAACTGTGATCTTATGACTCTATGACTAGTAGCATGGTAATTAAGAACTAAACTGCTAGTTTCAAATCCCATCTCTGTCACAAACTGTGTGGCTGTAAGTTACTTCCTCATCTGTAAAATCTGAACACTAAGAGTATTTTCTTCATCTTGTGGTGGTTAAGTGAGTTAATACATGTAAAGAACCTAAAATAGCACCTAGCCCACGGTAAGCTCCCATTAAGTATTAGCTATTGTTATTAATAGCTGAGTGACGACTTTGTGCTCCACCCCATGATAGCTAAAGTAGGATACAAAAATATATACATAGTCCTGGTCCTCCTACATGAAAGTAGGAGAAAGCAATGAGAGCTATCAGCTCTATCAGTGTTTTAGTTCCTAATACAAATTGGACACTTTATATATCATTTCTAATCTCCCAAGCGCCAGAAAAATAGGCAATACCATTTAAAATAACAGAACCAAAAATTGTAAGTTTAAGTAATTTGTAGCTAGTTACAAAGAGATAGTAGGATCCAAATCCACCTTTTCCAGACTCCTAGCAGCCATCTCAAAACTAGTCTCTTTCTTTCTATTACTTAATTTCATCTTTGCCATACCCTTTGAGGCAAATATAGTGGACAGTATGGTAGAAGCTGAATATATATGGGCTCTGGAGTCAGGCAGCCTGGGGTCAAATGGTGGCTCTGCCATTTACTAGCCATATGACAGATATTCAGTAAGTTACTTAACTCAGGTCTAAGCTCTTTAATTATAAAATGGAGAGGGTGATAACAATACCATACAGAGAAAGTACCTGGCCCATGATAATCATAATGAGGTGTTAGCTATTACTATAATTCCCATGAATGGATAAAGAAACTGAGACAGATCAGCCAAAGAACTTAGAACATAAATCAGGTTTCTTGTTTCTCAACCATTTTTCCACATAGTTGTACTGATATAATAGTTGTCCATTAGCATTTTTCTTCTGAAATAAAAGACTACATATCCTTTCTCCACAAACTTGAATATCCTAACACTGACCTCTCATCAAAATGATTATATTTCTGCCACCTCTGCAAAGCTCAAATATCCAATAGATTTTAATTAAAGACTCAGTCTTTAACCACAACAAATTAGGTCCTTGATCGTCCCCTTTTGCTCCTCCTATGTCACTCAGGAAAGGAAAGCACCCTCTGGTCCTGTGACCCAGCCGCAGCCACCACAGGCAAGGACACTGCCAGGCCTCAGCCCCCATGCTTCCTGCCCTGCTACAAGTCTGGATGTGTAGCTGTTACAGAAATGCTACTTTTCTCATCTGGCTTACATTTGCTTTACCAATGGTCATGTTTTTACTTTGTGCCCCTTCCAATGACCCCCGCTGGACTTCCTAACAAACCCAGCAGGGGTGAGTATTTCCTCTTAATGGAAGTCCTTGCCAGTCCAACCCTGATTGTTGTTTTTTCCTTATCATAGACCCTGATGGTGACAAAGTAACTCTCACTCCCCTTTCCTACTGTGACTTGGAGACCAGAATAACAGTCCTTGAATTAATTTTGTTAAGAGGCAATTAGAGATTTAAAATGCCCTATTCTCCTCTCTCTCTCCTTCACTCTGAAATTAGGCCTCTGACCCACATTCTCACATAGATGATGGGGTTTCTACCAGCCTGCGGATCCCAATTCCATGCCAAATATGGCTCCCCATATGGCAGAAAGAGCTGCTGCCATGGGACAGCTGCTGAGCTGAGGCAAAATCCTATTTGGAGCACTTATGGCCCAGAGGGTGTCACCTCCAAGATGTTCAGGGCTCCATCTCTCCCTCCCAGCCTACCCATTAGGCTCTGAAGCAGGCATGCAGCATAATCACCCGTCCCTCTTCTGGACCCCTGAGGGGCCCCCCTCCTCAGGGTGGAGCGTTTGTCATATGGCTACCAGGCATCTGTTTCAAGCAGATTTTTGTTGAAAGGTGAAATGGTGCCAGTATTGTACTATTCCCCTTCCCTGTGGACATTCATCAGAGTAAATGACGAGAGTAGATTAGCCCATCAAGGATTTGAGACCCACTTGGCTAAAATGGATTATTTGGATCCAGGGTCCTGACCTTCATGTATTAGGAATCCCAGTGTAAAAGTACAGGGGGACTTGAGTTGTTTTCCAGAGTTGACATCCTTGTCTGATTATCCGGCCACACACACACACACACACACACACACACACACACACACACACGCATTCTGCAATCTATAGTTGGTTTCATATTTTTCCTTATAATTTATCCATGTCCTTGCTAGTGATGTGGAAACATTCTGCACTTCAGATTCAGGTTGGTGAATGTTAAGGCTAAATCACTAAGAGGCTGCGCAATAGTAAGGTCAAAAAGGTCATCTCTTCCCCCAGCATCAGAGTGCCAGAACCGGAGGGCTGGGGAGGCCATCTGGCTGGGCACAGACACAAAAGAAACCAAAAGTCAAAATAAAAGTGACATTATCCAACAATATGAAGAAAGAGAAGACGGAGGGTATAGAGTGTGGCAAAGAGTGGTGAGAGATGGAAGAGAGAGGAAGACATGGATATTTGTAAAGCATCTACTGTGTACCAACTTTATAGAATGCTTACTTTTTATGGAATGTTTAATGCCGCAAGGACCCTTATAAGAGAGATTCTGACATCGTCATATGGCTAGGAAGCATGATATAGCACCTAAATCCAAGTTTGTCAGAATCCAAAACCCCATACTTTTAAATGCATCAAGTCTAAATGAGTGTTTATGCTCAATCATTTTTTAAAAATGACTGTAACTATAGATATACAAATGTTAACATTCAAGGAAGCTGGGCATGTGAGTATATGGGAACTCTGTACTATCTTCACAACTCTTCTGTAAGTCTCAAATTACTTTGAAATAGAGTTTTTTAAAAAAGGAATATAACTGCATTTCACAGGGCACATACATATAACCCGGATAAGAATAAGAAGCTGGTGATACTGTGAATTAAGAGCCCAGTGACTCAAGTATCAGTAAACAAGCTTCATATGATTTATTTACTCTCCTTTGGACCTCAGATGTTAATAAGCCCAAATATTGCATCTTACTAAAATGAAGTAATTACTTTAAATATTGCTGTTGATCTGAAGATATTTCCAGCTACACCTGTTAATGTTGCTAATTTAAGCATAGTACTAAAACCTTTTTGTGTTTCTAAACAGGTGTTTTAGGGGGATGTTCTCCTTTCACCCTCTTTGTGGTACTCCTGGGTCTCTCAGCCTTGACATCTTATCCTGGCCTAGTGGTAGGAATGTAAACAATCTACACCTGACCCTCTCCTCCTAGTAAATGAAATGCTGGGCAATCGAGAGACAGATGGAAGAGAAGTGGAGCTGAGTCATCCTGATAGCAGCTGAAGAGGCTTTTCCATGAGCTCCTCTGGCTGAGATCCCTGGTGCTACCGTGGTTTCTATACTTGTGAGATCTTATTTTCTGTTATTGTGTGAGCTACACAAATCTATTCGACAAATTTCTCTCTCTCTCTCTCTCTCTCTCTCTCTCTCTCTCTCTCTCTCAATAAAACTTAGTTGGTTTCTGCTACAAGCAAACTTAGAGGATCAGAACATCGTATCTGGAAGGCATCTTAGCAATAATCTCATAACAATGCTCCTTTATTCCTTACCATTATGTTACAGTTAAAGAAAGTGAATATTTTGTGATTTGTTTTGCTACACGGAAAGTCAATATTTTGTCCTTGATAATAACAACACTCTACGGTAAATAGTCTCTGAGGGCTTGCTCATATATTCCATAGGATATTGCTATTTTTAAAAAAGCTTGCCTTAAAAAGTTATTGATGCCATTTACAAACTCTCTCTCTAAATTAAGACCTAACAATATAGAATATTAATACTTTTAAAGTATTTCCTGTCATCAAAATAGGTTAAAGTAGAAAGAAAGCACCTCTGAACCAAAATTTAAAGTAGCTCATTTAAATTAGAAGATAGAACTTCCTATCTTCTTGCTGTACTCTCCCAATCTTCCTCCTCCACTTCTACTGACAGGTTGGCTGCCACTGGCCCACAACTCCATTCAGGTGTTTCTTATGTGATCAATTGCTATGAAATCCATCCTACAGTCAATTTGCCACAGTCAAATTAATAAGGTCCTTGTTCTCAGGCTTGTGTCCCTCTTTGTGCTTCTCATGGGCCATAGTGAAGGCGAGCATCCTGACAAAGGGGACCTCAGATTCACAGAGAAGAGCAGCAAAGAGCAGTTCTCTTTTATAATCTAAACACCCCTGTTGTATAGAGTACAATTAGCTGCCAGGGGCCATCAGCTCTGGTCACCTCTAAACTGTCAGGTCTGGGATATCCCTAGTAAGGCCACAGGATCTGAATGCCTCACTGCTGGCACACGCCACCCAGAAGAATAAAGCCCCTCAATTCCCAGGTTCCATAGCACAATGGCTTGGAGCAGGAGGAGGGGAAAGATTGAGGGAAGACAGACCCAGCCAGCAGGACTGTTTTGGAAGCAGCCAGTGGGCTGGGCTGGCAAGCCGCTGAGAGCCTGCTGCTTTCCACCAGGGGTTTTGCTGACCAGAGCAGAGCGACACTTGAGAAGGCAGCAGCTGTGGCCAGAGACATCTCCTCTAACTGCTTCTTAGCTAATGAACTGGAAAGATCCAGACCGGAGCCAGGGAAGAATGGCTCCCCTGAGGTGTGCAGAGAGGCCTCTCCTTCCATGAATTTTCCATTTTTAATTAGGCCTGATGGATTGGTCAGGGTAAGACTTTTTAGATAAAATATCATACTGAGCAGAGATGCCCAAGGCTTAATTCATCAGATCCCTCAGGAACTCAGACCCAGTACTTCCCCTGATTGTACCTCCTGTCTTGTTTTGAAGGAGCAAAGAAAGGAATGAGGTATTCTTAAAGTGCGTCTTTCTTATTTTAAGAGGCACATATGAGAATTATTAAAAATTGAAATATTTTGAAACGTAACAGAGAGAGAAAATGTGCCCCATGAACCCACCTCCCCAGAGGTAAAGATTCAGTGTTTATGTTTAACTTTTTAGATGCATACAAGAATACCTGTGTGTGTTATTTACAAATATGTAGATATTTAAGACAAAAATTTGATCACATTATTACACTCTTTTGGTACTTGCCTTTTTCCAGTTACTGTAGTTACCTGTAGATCTGCTGAATCATGTCCCCTTTTAAGTTTGTTTTTATTTAACCAATCATTCACTGACCAGTACCATTGTATACTTTGCAGAGTATTTAGTAGAATAAATTCCTAATACGTGGATTACAAGATCAAAGGACATATTTACATTAGAATGTATATCCAGAGAGAATGAACAGAAAAAGATTCTAATAGATGTTACCAAATTGTAATCTTTTTATATTTCTTGTTCCTTATAAAAATACATCCAAAACAAATTTAGGGCAAGTTATTGGAATGATCTTACCATGAAATAAAGCCACCTGAGAAAATCCTGCCTAGGTAAGTTAACTCTCTCTAAAATATAGGTGTGTGGCTATGGAAATAGCTGACATGACCATAAGCAAAGAATCCACCCAAAACAGACAAAGCCATGAACAGACTAAGCATTTGCCCAATTTTACATTCAATATATGATCCTAGAAATTATTCACAATTGAAAAATATTAACTTCTTTTAAAGTAAAAGTCCTGCCTCTCCAAGTTCCTATAAGAAATTCAGTCCTAGGTAGTTTGGAAACTAGATATGGAACAGGATCTATAAGAAGAGGCTAATATCCAGTGTCACAGTCCTTGTGGCATGAAAGGATAGCAGTAAGGGAGGTCCTTAGCCTGACAAACACTTCTCTTCTGCAGATGCTAGATGTCCCTGCCCTAGGCACTGAAACAGGGTGTCGGCAGTGCCTTGGCCCTTGCATATAACATATGAAGAAGAGAAATCAAGAAAGCCAGCCTCAAACGGTTTCTTCTTGGGGACAAAATTCTGCAACTCACACAAAATTTGGCTCTTTTTGCCTCCCCAACTTCTTTCACTCCATAAGCAACAAGGCAGGTCTGTATCCTCACTTTCCTAAGTCACTGTTGAGTTCTACTCCCGAGTACACACTAGCCTGGATACAATCCCAAATTAACTAGCAGAGGTTGGCATGGCAGCCTTTAACATCACTGGAGCCAAGTGTCAACATGGAAGAAGAAATGGGCTTGTCCATTTTCATCCAAGCCTGTTTTGGTCTTCACAGACCATAAAAAGTGCTAGTTGGTGTTTGAATAAAAGGGAAACAGAATAAAGTAACATGTTTTATGGATATGTTTGGAAAATAGCAATATGAATTCATGTGGCTTTAAATATTTACTTCTATCCACAAGTTAAATTTTCTTAAGCGTCGATCAAAATTCATGGGTACTAATTATATTAAAGCTCTGTGTAAATTGAAGATAATAGAATAAAAAGTCAAAAAGAAGAAGGAAAGGAAACTTCCAAGAATAGATCTAGTTTTGAATAAAATGATTTGGGTAGTCAGTTCCTTTATTCATTTTCAAATTAGAAATGTGGTACAAAGAATTAAGTAACTTCTTGGAGTTAATATAAGAAATATATGAGAAAGCTGATAATCATGGTTTATTGCAAAAGTTAAGTTTAATACAAAGATTAATAAAGTGAGGGTATTTTGAATGCCATCAGCAGACATCAATATTAATATAAAAATGCTAATATGAGTTGATGTATATAAACACATACCTTACAAATAATTCCCTTTTAAAAAAAGAAAGATGAAGTACTGTTGTGCCAACATGTCCTTTTAACATAGAATTACTATTTTTAATGTAGTCAGATTAGATAATCCCCACCCTAACAGGAAAGTGTATGAGAGGTAAGTGTACATGAGCACATGCGTGTGCATACAGGCACACCTCAGAGGTATTGCAGGCTGGTTCTAACTTACCATAATAAAGCAAGTATCGCAATAAAGTGAGTCATAATTTTTGCTCATGGTCTTGCTTTCAATTTTCAAAAAAAACACAATGTCTTTGAAGCTCCGTAAAGCAAGCACAATAAAATGAGGTATGCCAAAATATACACCTTGCCATTTTATTTCAAATCAGTGTATTCAAGTGTATTATAGTGTATCTTTAACAAACTTTACTTAGGTAATCTAAGCTTAACAAGGATCAGTCTTATTTTTTTAAAATTAAATAACACAACAAAATGGGCTTTGGAATCATATAGAACCATGTTCAAATCCCGGCTCCACCGTTACAATTCAGGAGACCTGAGACAAATGAGCAACTACTTTAAGACATGGTTTCCTCCATTGCAGATTGGGTAGCTATTCCCCATCGGGCTGTAATGTGAATTAGTGAGATGAGGACACCTAGCATGCACCACACAAATCCCAGGCATTCAATAAATTTGATTCCCTTCCCTTTAATTCAAACATGAGTGATTTATGCAAAAATGCTTCCTAAGACATACATGGTACTGCTATTAATAAACAAATGACTACACTTAATAGTGTTAAATAGAATAATTTTAATTTTTTTTTTTTTTTTTTTTTTTTTTGCTAACATTTGTCTTATGAAACCATTACTCTGGGTTAAGTATATGGCCACTTAGCCCTAAACACTATAATTGGCATTTACCAACCAAGAGAATTTAAAGAGTTCTGATATCCTAACTATATAATCTTTCAATCCAGTGACCAAAAAGCAATGCCAAAAATAAAACTGACTGTAAACAGGATTGTTAAAGGATAATATATCACTCTGAAAAGAAACAAATGTGTCACGAGTTTGTTTTTAAATCACTCATAAGCCTTAGATCGCACAGCAAAATAAAGGTGAACAAAGGGAACCACCTGTCATAACACCTGAAATATAAATTGTTAAACACCCTTTTCCTTTTCCCCATTCTGCTGTCAGAAAGTGAAACCCTTAAATTACAGACTCCTGATAAATGCGCATTACCAATTCTAACATTTAAATTTGCCAGCGTTTATAAATGGAAAAAATGTTTTGTTTTTTTTTAAAAGTAAAAGTAAATTTTTAAATGCCAGGAGGAGCAACAAATCCTGAGTCGATTAAATACTGGAATCCGAGTAAGGTTTAGTCAATTTTAAAGAACCGGAGGCAACAAAAATTCATGTAAATCCAGTCCATCTTATGGGATCCTGCTCGTGCTTGTGGTTCCACTCTGTTCATACTCTCCTGCATTTTGCACTTTATAGCACCTTCCATTCCCTGCCTGCTCTGTGTCCACAAGCTCCAGCATCACATGTGAAGATGACAGCCTTCCAGAGACTGCTTGACCAGCTTCCATAATTACGTGAGGTTACATCCCTGTAACAAATCCCTTCCTGTGTAAGTGTGTGTGTGTGGTACGGGGTGTGTGGGGGGGGGGGTAGGAGTGTGCACATATATATCTATATATATATGTATATATACACATATATACATATATATGGACATATATATATATATATATATAAGTAAAGAGATTTGTTACAGGGATGTGACTTTATGTAATTGTGGGAGCTGGGGATATACATATTTCTCTGATCAAACCCTGACTGATACAACACTCATATTCTTAAAATATTGACATTTTTTTTCTCTAGAACCTCAAATCTCTTTGCTCTCTTCAACACAGGAAGGGAAAATGCAAAAATAATTTTTAAATACCTCTCTCTCTCAACCATCTGAATGGGAAAACATATTTGCAAGTAACACCTCTGAGGATAAGGGCCTAATATCCAAAATATACAAAGAACTCATATGGCTCAATAACAACAGAAAAACAAATGATCCAATCAAAAAAATGGGCAGCGGACCTGAACAGACATTTCTCCAAAGAGGACATACAAATGACCAACAAATATATAAAAAGATGCTCAATATTGCTAGCTATTAGGGAGATGCAAATCAAAAGCACAATGAGGTACCATCTCATACCTGTTAGAATAGCTATACTCAACAGAACAAGTAATAACAAATGTTGGAGAGGATGCAGAGAAAAAGGAGCCCTCATACACTGCTGGTGGAACTGCAAATTGGTACAGCTACTATGGAAAACAGTATGGATGTTCCTCAAAAAACTAAGAATTGACCTACCATATGACCCAGAAATCCCTCTACTGGGTATTTACCCCAAAGACTTGAAAACTCATAATCCAAAAATTGGCACACCATTGTTCATAGCAGCACTATTCACGGTGGCCAGGACATGGAAGCAACCAAAGTGTCCTAAGACAGATGATTGGCTAAAGACGCTGTGGTACATATATACAATGGAATACTACTCAGCCATAAGAAGAGATGAAATACTGCCATTTGTGACAACCTGGATGGCCCTTGGATAATCATGCTAAGCGAAATAAGCCAGACAGAATAAGTTGAAAATCACATGATATCACTTATATGTGGGATATAAACCTAAAAGCAACAAATGAACAGGACAGAGACTCAGGAACATGGACAATGGACTAGTGGCTACCAGAGGGTGGGGAATGGGGGAGGAGGGAAGATGCAGACAGGGTAAAGTGGGTCAAATATAGGAGGTTTGGGGGAGGGTGAAGTAGGTAAAGGGGATCAAATATATGGTAGCTGAAGGAAACTGGACTCTGGGTGGTAATCACACAATAGAATATATAGATGTCAAATTATAATACACACCTAAAAATCATATAATTGTACTAACCAATGTCACCCCAATAAACTTAAAAAATAAATAAATAAATAGAAAATAAATGGTTTACCAAATGCTCACTATTAATAAATAAATCAATCTCTCTCTCTCTCTCTCTCTCTCTCTCTCTCTCTCTGGCTCTCATGTGGTCGCTCTCTTACAGGTTATTAGAAGCCATTATCATGGTTAAAGTATACCCAAAATCAATTTTCCATATCTTTCTTGTTATCAGAAACTCAGTTTAATCTAGATGCCAAAGACCCACTTGCCTCCTGGGACGCTGGGGCCTCCTCAACCTTAGGGAATACATCTTGATTAGCCCAGGTCAATTGTGGTAATTTATTTTCCTTTCTAATGATTGCATTAGGAATGGGCATGTGACATAATCCTAGCCAATGAGATGATCAGGGAAGTCTGCCAGAGGCAAGGAAGCTTTAGGAAATTTTTCTGCCTCCTCCTTAAAAATGGACATGAAGAGAGATGGCCCTCTTTCCTGTCCTTAGTTGTTGTTGTACAATGATGGTGGTATCTGGAGCTGCTATAGCCCAATAGTAGGCAGAATAATGGTCCCCAAAGATGTCCACAGCCTAATCCTCAGAACCTGTAAATATGTTAGGTTACATGGATGGCAAAGGAAATTCAGGTTGTACATGGAGCTAAGGTTACTAATCAGATAGTCTTAAAATAAAGAATCTTTATCCAGGTGGGCCAATGTAATCACAAGAGTCCTTAAAAAATGAGAGAGTGAGACAGAAGAGGTGGGTCCAAGGGAGATGTGAAAGGTACGAAGAGATGCATGTTGCTGGCTTTGAAGATGGAGGAAAGGAGCCACAAGCCAAGAAATGTGGGTAGCCTCTAGTTGCTAGTAAGACAAAGGAATAGATTCTCCCCTAGAGCCTCCAGAAGGGAAGACAGCCCTGCTGACATCTTGATTTTAGTCAAGTGAGATTAATATGGGACATCTGACCTACAGAACCATAAGATAATAAATTTGTGTTGTTTTAAGCCGTTAAATTTGTGCTAATTTGTTTCAGCAGCAATAAGAAACTAATATAGCCCTCTTTGACTACTATGCTGATGTACTTCAAGAAATCAATGGCAGTAGGGGGTAGGAAAGGTCTGGCTTCACCCTGGAGTTTTAGGTGACCCAAATTCAGTATGTTCAAAATAATTACTAAGACAAATACAGACTATATTACTATTCCAGTGTAACACTCTCACTAAAGCCTACACTTACAGATTGCTGTGTCCAGTTCAGAGCATCATTTTTGAAGAGGAACTCTTGCAACTGGAGTGCTCATGTGTTATCGCACGAACAGCCAAGAGCTCTGAGGATGTTCACCTTGGAGGAAACTTGAAAGAGGGTGGTAACATCTGTAAACCTTATGAGGCTATAATGAGACTGTGTTCTCAGTGGAACAGTTTAGAACCCATGGGTAGAAACAGAGGAATCAAGTTTCATCACAATATATGGAAGAGTTTTTGATATTCAGAGATGAGCATTGTTGGAAGGTGCTTTGAACATAGAGCACTTTATGTCACTGGAAGACATTTCGAGACAGAGTTGGTTTCAATTCTGTCCCAAAATTCCTTCTAAATCTCAGGTTTTATTGTTACTTTTTAAATAAAATTTTAAAGATTAACACAGTGACTATCCTATAGTAGGCACTCAATAATATTTCTTAAATGATTGAGTGAGGTGGGCTTAGAGGCATAGGGCACAGACTGCAAAATTCATTTTCAAAGCTTGCTATTGTTAGTGATACTTTGATAGGCATTTCTGGCCTTTAGAAACAGGCCTGAAAACACTATCAGCCCAATTATCACTAATAAGTACTTAGTATCCAGGCAATACAGTTGGTTCTTTTCATTTAATCTTTTCACAATTCACAGAGAGCACAGGATTTATTTTGTTACTCCTCAGGTGGTTTCAAACCAGTGGTAACACTGTCCCTAGCTATTCATCATTCTAAGTAACCCTCCAGTAAAGACAAAACAATGAATTGCTTGACAAGCAGTATTTGGTAGTGATGAGGTTGAATGGTATCTTTGTATTTGCCCCAATGTTAAGACCCTTTTCAAGACTACTATCTGGGCTAAACCAAATGACAATGCTTATTTCTTGGCTGGCCCTATCTACGTGTTTATTTTGCCCTTTTGGTTTCTCTGAAATCCAAGGCTTGTCTGACTCAGGACCAAAATAAGTAGTTACTTACTATAAAGGCTTTTGAGGTTGGTTGGTTGGGTTTTATTGTCATTGTTTTGGGTTCAGGCATCACCTTTAATTTCCTAGGATTAAATATTACATTGCCCTTTCCTCTTCCTCATTAAAAATGCAGATAGTTCTAGTTCAGTGTACGGATGTAGAGGTCATACACTGGTTGCTTTCTTTGCCATGAAAGGACCTGGGCATCAGAACTCTGAGCATTGCAAGGAAGAAAAGGGAAAAGGCTGGAAAATTGGAGAACAAAGACACAGGGCACGACTCAGAACCATAGGGAGCTCTAGGCATCTCCTGTGGAGTCAGAGCTTGTGGAGAAACAAATTTTAGAACATTTGCCTGAAAAACAAACTCTAGAAACTCATTGAGTGAACTCTCCTTAATTATCAGTTTCCCTCATAGTGGTGAGTCTTGGTCTTGGAGCCATTCTGTATAGTGTGACTCTGACTGGACCAGCAATAGGCATGAAATCTAAGCTGGACCAATCAGAGTCTATTTACCAATATTTGAATTGAAATAGTGAAGAAGGAGGAAAAGACTGAAAGACAGATTGGCTTAGTCTCTTGGAATGCCTCATCCAGTTACCATAAATGTAGCCTTGGTACTTGGCCAGACATCTTGTACTTGCAGCATAGATCAAAGGGGCAGAGGAAGGAAGCTTATGGAAGAATGAAATAGCCATATCAAGAGGCTTCAATGAAACCATAAGGATGGTGTGTGCCACTTATGATTTCTAGGCCTTACAGAGGCCTAACTGCATTCCTGCCCAGGGCTACTTGAGTCACTCTGTTGTCTTGCAAGTTATTTTTTCCTTAGCTAATTTCAGCTGGAATCAGTTACTTGTCACCAAAGAATCACAGTACTATACACCTGTGGTGGCTTTTTATTTTTTATTCCCCTTCTTTAATTCCCCGCCCCCAATTCCTCTCCTGATCTATGGATGATGCCATTTTCCCTTAAGAACTGGATCTCTGAAGGCGGGGCATCTCCTCCCACACACTCACAGCATGCCCCCGGGGCCTGGCACCCCCAGCATACTTGGAAGGCCTGGTACACCCCCGGCACACTTGGGGGGCCTGGTGCACTCGGGATATGGTCCGTGGCTCCACCTGGACGTGAACCCAGGATCTTCTGCCTGTAAAGCAGATATGCTAACCACTACATTATGGAGCCACACCCTGTGGTGGCTTTTTAATGCATCAACTTGACCAAGCTGAACTACATGTCCCAGAATTCCTTATCTTGTATATTTCTGATGATGGTTGACTGCAAGAAAGGTTCCCATGTGAGGTATGGTGGGCAGAAATGATGCAGCAACAATCTGTAGCTCACACAGGTTGCTGCTTATCTTCGCTGGCCTACATCATCATTATCTAGAGCTAGTAGCTGGGCCTAAAACTTGTTCTACTTTCCCCTGGATCTTCCTTCATCTTCTCAACTCCTGGGCGAGGTGTGTATGTTTAGCTCTATAATGAAGAAGTCTAAATGTTACTTTTATCCATATATTATTTCATCCTGTTGATACCAGGCCCATCCTCTCAACCTGCTGAGAACACTTTATCTGCCATTCTGTACATTAGCTACCTAAGCTTTGCTACAACTACAATCTGACCCCTGGATGTCCTCCCCATACTTTTCTTATTACTACTCCTCTGGGCCCTTCCATCTTCTGGAAATCTATTAACAGCATTGGGCAAGAATGGAACAAGAGCTAATATATTAATGTCCTGTTCCTTTTTATACACTTAAACAAGTGTTTCTGAGGGTAATGGTAGCCCCCAAAAATGACTTATGCAGAAATAGCAATTTCAGTCCCCAGATCAGGCTTGGAAAGGAGATATTTTAAGGTTAAAGGGAGCCTTAAGATAACTGGCTGCCTAGTCTATCTACTCTTATGCAAGCTTTGGCCACTACACCAAAAAATAGGAAACCCAGTTTCTCCCATTTCTTACACATGGCAAACATTTCTAACTCTTTTCTTTTCCTTTCTCAGAACTGTATAATTGCAAAGTCAGGGAAATTGTCTGACTTGTTCCCAGCCTTACCCCAGCTATCTAGCATACACCTGGCATAAGTAGGTACTTAATAATGATTGGTGTTCTTTGCAGCATAAGCTTGCACAAGGCCCACTTTGACACTGAGGACTCAGGAAATCCTAGCCAATCCTAAACTGCAGCACAAGCACCATCTCCCAATTCCAGAGTAGTGGAAACACTGCCAACACCAATTCATAACATTTGGGAGTAAGAAAGGAAGGGAAGAAAGAAAAAAATGGTTATTTACTCCTTTTTATCAAACTCCTCCACTTCAATTTAAAACTAGAGGCTACTCAAATATATTATTGTCCTTAACCACTTTTAATTCTGAGTCTTTGAAAGTAATTTAAACTAAAATGTACCACCTGAGAAAAGTGTGCATAGTATGTTAACTGTTTCTGAAGGGAGAGGGAGATATGAGATAGGTAGTCAGATAAAGACAAAATAGAAAATGGCTATATATGTACAGGGAGAAAAGGAATAAAGAGGAGAAGACAAGGATAAAATCTGCATTTTTCGCATATACTTTTGTTGAATTGACTGTGGAACATGTAAATATTTTATATCATTATTGAACAAAATTAAATTTTAAAAAGCAATCCTTTTATGCTAAGAGTCCATTGTCAAAAAGCTATGTACGTTATGATTCAATTTACATGACATTCCCATAAAAGCAAAACTACAGGGATAGAGACAGACTGCTGTTGCTAGGAAAAAGGAGCTCAGGGCAGTTTTAGGGAGTGATAGAACTGTTCTAGATCTTGGTTTTAGTGTGGGGTACATGATTTTATGCTTTTGTCAAAACCCACAGAACTATATATCAAAAAGAATGAATTTTATAGTGTGTAAATTATATCTGAATAAAAATAAGTTTTTTAAAAAATCCTTAATACTAAAAAGGAAAAAAAAATGAAATATATGTCTAGTTGGTAGTATAAGCACCAGAAACAAATCGTTCCAAATGACTTTAAAGCACAATATTGTGTCTGGTCATTCTTTGGGGCACATAATCTCACTATGAAAAGAACTGAAAATAACTTTAAAGTTTTCCAAATAATAATACTGCCGAGTAGCATGACTAATGCTACTTTTGGATTACTGTGTGTTTAGTGTGGGACAAGGAAAATGAGTAATTATATTGGTGTTAAAAAATGAGAAGATGTAGAAGATGTAGGCATGGATATAAGATCAATGAAATTAAATTAAAACACTTTTTTAAATTAGAAGTATCAGTATGAATTCATAATTTAGCTTAAACAATATTTCCTATATCAGTTCACTGAAAATACCTAGAAATAATGATCAAATTAGAAACAATAAGCACTCATAGCGCCCATATAGTGGTATCTAAAAAAAAAAAAAAAAAAAAAAAAAAAAAACACTCAGGGCTTCCTGGAGAAATGGAAAATGCAATTCAGGTCTGGAACAGGAAATGTACAAGATGAGCCCAGAACACCTTGTTACACCAGAAAGTAAAGAAGTCATCAAACACAACTAGAGTTATGTCTAGAAGACACAGGAGCCAACATGAATGCTCCTGCAAGGCAAATATGGAAAAATTTAGGCATCGATAAAAGTAATACCTGCAATGGATTAGAATATATTACATGTGTTTGAATCTATAAATTCATAATAATACTAAAAATTACTGGCATCATAAGAGCATGCTAGCGAACCACTTCATATTTTTAAACCCAAACAATAAAGAGAATCAAGCACCTTTCTTGCCTTTCCCTTATAAACTGTACTTCAGTGAGCCTTACTGGTTGTTGAGGAGATTTTCTGTAAGATGGAAGTATTCCACCTAATAAAGGAAGAAGCAAAACCAGAGTACCACCCTTTGGAATGCCTTATGAATTACAAATCTAGGTAATAATCATAAGTAGTTGCTAACATCTCCAAAATGTAAAACACCAGACATTATATACCTCCTGGTAGAGTACCCAACACAACAACCTATGAAATATTTAATCTGATCAACCACTAAATTTAACCAGCAATTTATAGAGAAAGCAGGGTGTGTTGGAGGACATTCATCAACACTAGGAAGAGGCAATCAGCAAAATACCAATTGTGGGAAGACTCCTGATTACTTTAGCAAAAATTAGATTTCAAAGGGGAAAAGAGAGATGGAAGTGAAACCATAGATTAAAGAAATTTAAGAAATACAGTCTCAAAAAAGAAAAGAAAGAAATATAGTCTCAATGATTAAATCTTATGTGGATCCTGCTTCTAACAAAGTATTGTATATAATCAGTCATGGAAATACATGAACATTAGATATCAGATCAATGAGACCAAAAAATTTTTCAAAAAAAAAAACATAGACAAATTTTCAGAGACAAGAAAGAAAAGTGAAAATAGGATGATATCATTGAAAATAAAGGTCTATAAAAAGAGAAAAATAGGGTTTGAGGGTACAGGTAGTAGGAGAATAATTTGAGAATAATTTGATTTACTCAAGGAAATGTTAAAGTGAGCTTTTAGAGCTTTTTGAAAGCTAGTTAGGAGAAAATAAATGTGGAAATGTCACAAAATGATGAAAAGAAAATGTCTTAAATATAAAGAAAACATTTTGAGAAATTATCTTAAAGAGGGAGAGGGAAAGAACATTAATGAATATTTCCACATTAAGGAAGAAAGTAGTAGCTCTTCTTTTGGGGAAAAATAGAAATTAATAAAAATGGAAAAACTGATATTTTAAAGAAAATAACAATTGTCATTTAGAGGGGGAAATATAGGTGTTTTTCTTAAACCTTGAATTTTTGACAATGTGCTTTCTTATCTGCATTCGATTATGTACAAAGCTTTTTCCCTCTTGCAGACCAAGAATTTTCAGCCAAAAGAAGTAATAAAAACTAATTCCCTCAAAGTCACTGCAATTAATACAAGGTAGACAATGTCTAATGTTTTTTCCCTGTTCCAGAGAGATCTAAGAACTCCGATTACCATTAAATAGGGCATAATCATCTTTATAATCTAGACTAGTATATAGTAGACACTCAGCAAACATCAAATAAGGAAATAATAAACAGGAAAACATACACGCACCTGAAACATTGCTTTTTTCTTGAGACATCACTCAAAGATTCTAAGTCGTATCAAAAATTCTTTTAAAAAAATTTCAACAAAATCAAAATAATTCCATTAAATAAAATACAAAGCTTCTCAGATACAGATCATTTTTTAAAATGTTTTACCTTTTGACGGATCATGAAAAGAAATTTCACAGCATTAAAGTCTTGAATAGGACTGTAATACCTTTTTTCTCACCTAAGATTATGAATATGTTTCTACCTAATTTATTTTTATCTTTCACTACCTTCACCAGCCTTAGTTGAATCCTGTTTAAAGGCTTCTTTCTGAATAATTCTGCCAGCAGGACTTATCCACAAATTTTCATAAAACTGCCCTGAAGGTAATTAATTAGGATTAGTCAGAAACTTATATAATGACCAAATTTTTCATTAATGGAAATGTCTCTACATTTTTAAATAGGTTAATCATTATATTCCAGATAATGACATATTTTCCATGTGAAATCTATACTGTGTGGTTAAATACAGGGCAGAGAGGGAAAAATTTCAATTCTACATGTGATACCTGAAATAGGGTTCAACTTGCCCCTCAAAAAAAAAAAAAAAGCCTGCTTGGATTAAATGAAGCAAGATAAATCTACCTGGCTTTGTCATCATACCCAAGAACCCCTTGCCTTCCATATTTAGAAACAAACACACACACAAAATAGGATGACACAAAGATAATCTATGACATGCAAGTGCCTGCCTCCAGACACAAGACTCTGAGTCCTTGAAGGCACAGATCAAACACAATTTCTCTTTGATCTTGTGACTGACACAAGATGCTTTTGATATATCTTAGATGAATGAAGATCAGTCAGTTCTGGGTACAAGATTCAAACCAGATATAAACTGTGGAGGGATTTACTGCACTACCAGGCTACACGGTTTGAAATTTTATTGTTTCCTATCATGGAAAGCCCATTCCATCACCCAGCAAACATTAAGCATCTTCTAGGAAGCAGTCACTGTTATATTTCTTGGGATAAAACAAAAATTCATTTCCCTCATACCATAACATTCTAGGAAAAAACTTCGGACAATAATGAATATTTATAAAAATCTACATCCTGTGTTAGGTAATAACTGTTAATGGAAAAAGAATGAAATAGAGCAGATTAAAGGAGATCAGGTGTGCAGAGGGGCTTGACTGTAATTTTAAGTAAGGTGGTCAGGGCCGGCTTCCTTAAGAAGGTAACGTCTGAATAAAGACTTGGAAGAAATGAGAAATGAGCCTTGTGGGTATGTGGGGGAAGGGCAGTCAGAGGAAATAGCTTAAGCAAAGGTCCTTATGTTGGAGATAGCCTAGAATGCAGCCAGAGCAAGGTGGGCAAGGGGAAAGGAGGTCAGAGAAGGGGGTAGGGAAGAGAGCATGTGTCATGTGAGCCTGTGTAGAGACTTCAACTTTCACTCTAAACTAGGAATCCTCTGGGTGATTTTTGAACTGAGGAGTGACATAATCTGACTTATATTAAGCAAGATGCTTCTTACTGCTGTTTTGGAAGAGGCAAAGAGATCAAAAGAAGCAAAGAGATCAAAAGGGAGGTGCTTGTAGTATTCCAAATGAGAGATGATATCTATATTTTGCTAGGGCTGCACGGAACAAAAACCCACAAATCAGGTGGTTTTAACCAAAAGAAACGTATTGTCTCACAGTCTAGAGGCCAGAACCCCGGGATCAAAGTGTCTGCAGGGCCATACTCCCTCTGAAGGCCTTACGCAAGAATTTGTTCCGTCTCTTAGATTCTGGTAGCTTCAGGTGTTCTTTGGCTTGTAGATGGCTGTCTTCCCTCTATCTCTTCACATCAGTCAAAGTAATGAGAGGTGATCAGATTCTAGATAGGATTTGAAAGTTTGGCCATAGATTATCTTAACAGACTGAATGTGGGAAATGTAAACAAGAAAAGAATAAAGGAAGAGTCAATGATTTTGACCTAAGAACAGGAGATGTTGCCAATTAAGATAGAGAAGACTGCAGACAGAGAAGTGGGGATGGAAACCGTGGTTATTCAAATCTCTCTGCCATTCAGCAGCCAGTCAGGGTACCCACTCCAGGCTTTGAGACAGCATTCAGGCCAAGGCCACAGACTCCCTGGATCATTCTCAGCCAATAACTGCTCACTGCAGGGGTATTAAAGCAGGGCCATTCCTTCCAAGACACAACTATTATGCAAAACACCTCATTGGAAAAACCTAGGGCCCACGTGGGGGCATCTGGGTTAAAGCCCTCAAGATCATGACTCTGCAGACTCCCTTGAATCCTCAGAGTCTACAGAGGTGGCCCACTACTCCTTGTTAGAAGCTAGCACATCCCTAGGCAAGAACACACTACAGAAGCTTCTGTGCCACAGGCAACACATGTTACATTCAGGAGTGGCCCCACCTTGTCCCCTGGGTGCCAAAATGATAACTAGAGATAAATTCCAGCATAATCTGTGCTGGCATGCTAGGTCTGATAAGAGAGAAAAGAGATTACACCCCAAAGGAGCTACAAGAATTAGTCAGCACGTCTCCATGGTTCAGGCAAGGATCTCAGATTTTGTGGGTCCTTGATCAAGGGAAAAAGAATGTAAGACTGTATAAGCAAGAATAATTGACTTGGAGGCACTCTCTTGGACCACGGGCAGAGACTCCAGAGAAGGAGCAAACTTTTAGGGTAGAACCTAGAAGCCTGGAAAAAACCATAGCCTATGCTAAGAAAAGAGAAAATGCTTGAGTTGCCACAACAAGCAGCAGGAAAAGAGATAAAGAGGTTAAGGGAAGCAGGCATACTGGAGGAAAGCAGCACTGCTTCTGAAGGTGGCATGTGCTGCCTGAGGCAGAGAGACCTCTGTAGTGTCTTCCTGCACGGGGGATGTACTAGCTCCTAACAAAAAGTGGTGGGCCACCTCTGTATCACATTTGCATTAGGTGTTGCCAAATGACCCGCCAGAGGATTATATTTCATAGGAGAACCAAGAGGACACTTCATCTACCAAGATGGCCAGGACTTTGCCAGTGTAAGGGGAACCAGCATCACTGAGAAAACAATGGTGTCTCTCCTCTGTAGGCCAGAGACTATGGCAGGAGGGCAGTCACAAAGCTTGGCTTGTTGATACTGGCTTGTTGATGGGGCCCCAAAGCAATAGAGACCAGATGGCAGCACAGAAGCCAGGAGAACTAAATTACTGCAGTGACTGGCAAGGTTAGAGGGGCAGCTGGCTGCTCAGAGACCTAAAAGAGATATCAGGTGATTAGAGACAAAAAAGGTCCATGTTAAATGGACACATAGTTGTGAGTATGAAGTGTGAAGATTTTTGTATCACATTTTAATGTCCGTCAGAAAGCATCTACCATACAATATGCACTGAACAAATGAACAAGCCTAACGGGCTGGCCAGTTGACATGAGTCAGTCTTTGTCTTTAACTACCCTGGACTAACAAGAAAGGTACATGCCCACAGTGGCAGAGATGAAGACTATATGATTCCCACTTATCAAGACCAATCTAGCTACTGCCGTCTCTGAATTTCCAACCTCAGAGACCAGCTCTGAGCATCCTACATGGCGCTATTTCTTGAGGAGACCATCTAGCCACTCGGTCACTCTCAAGGGCCAATGATTTATTCTCATAGGAGCAGGCACTTATTCTGAGTGCAAGTTTGCCTTTACTATCAGCAGAGCCCCAAGCACTACCACTATCCAGGGATCACAATGTGCCTTTTCCACAGACACGGAATCCCATAAAACATACCATGGGACTAGGAAACTCACTTCACAATGAAGGACATAGGTCATATCACATACTGCACCATTCAGAAGCCACTGGCCTGTTAGAGCATTGGAATGTCCTGTTGAAAGTATAGTTGAAATACCAGTTTGGAAGCAATCCTCTGCAAGAATGGGGTGCCACCTTCCAGGGTGTGGTATAGGTATTAAACCTATATGGTGCTGTGTCCCAATGGGAAAAATTCATGCATCTGGGAACCAAGAAGTCGGAGGAGTGCTCCCACCTACCATCACTCCCAGTGACCCACTGCGGGTGTTTGTGTTTCCTACCCTTATTACTCTGCGCTCTGCAGGGTTAGAGGTCCTGCTTCCCAAAGAAGGCACATTCTGTCAAGGGACACAGCTTTTTTTGATATCATATGTAACTTGCTAAATGCAGAGCCCCTCATGTTCTTCAGTTTGGGGTTTAAGGCATAGGCAAGACATCACCAACTACAGTTCTAGGGCTCATGATTGGACAATGTGTTCATTGCAGAAATTGTATGTTTGAGGTCCCCTGTACATTTGGTTCTACCAGTATTTTACAAAATGATTGAGGCACAAAAGGATGATCTTCTGGTTTATACACATGCTTCTTACAAAACTGCCAAATTACTTAAACTGCCTTCCTCAGGGGCTGTTTCCTATGAGAGTCCCAGTTTAGTAAAAGATCTAAAGAACCACCTGCTGCCTGGGGCAAGGGTTGGGTTGGTTGATGAGTCACAGTTCATCTATTTAACTCTTCCCCTTTTGCCAGATGTGAGTGACACTACCTCCCTCTTTAGAAGCAGTGGAGGAAATAGCATTATAATGAACATCTGAGACCAGACATTAAAAATAATTAATTTTTGTTGAAATGAACAGAAGGTTAGAAATCATGTTCTTAATATGCAGAGGCTAAAATGAAAGGTTTGCTTTGTTTTTCTGTAGTGAATTACAAAGTGAGCAGATGTTGTTTGACTGTGCTAGGAGAAAGAAGGCAGCACTCTGACCACACCCTTTTCCTCTAAAATTCCTAAAGCACTTGTGATATTTTGTTGTGGTGAGTAACTAAGATATTATATTTTGAGGCATGGGAGAAATTAGAGTTAAATCTCACTAGCTCATGTAACCAAAACGAAAAGGAAATGGAGAGCTTAGATATCTTTTTTCCTTCTAAAATAAATAACAGTAGCCCCCGCCTTACCCACAGGGGATATGTTCCAAGACCCCCAGTGGGAGCCAGAAACCAAAGACAGTACTGAATCCTACAAATACTGTGCTTTTTCGCTATACATATATACCTATAATAAACTTTAATTTATAAATTAATCATAGTAAGAGATTAACAACGGTAACTAATAATAAAATAGAACAATTATATAATATTTTTGTAATTAAAGTTATGTGAATGTGATTTCTCTCTCCTCTCTCTCTCTCTCTCACACACACACACACACACACACACACACACACACTAATCAGAATGGCGCAAAACTTATGAATTGTTTCTCTTTGGAATTTTCCACTTAATATTTTTGGACTGCAGTTGACTGTGGTAACTAAAATTGCAGAAAGCAAAACCACAGATAAGGGGGCCTACTGCAGCACATAGTCAGGCATTTAAGGAATCTTCCCTTAATGCAAATTTTGCACAAAATGCGTCTAGGCATGTGTTCTACAAAATTATTCCTTCTAGAAAATTCGCAAAGTTACAAAGACAACTATTAGGATTCAAAAACAGTGCCACCCCAATAAGCACCCTCTTTTTAGAATAAACTTTATACTCAAATAGAATTTCCTTTGTACAAGCGTCAGGTCTAAAACAGAAGGGTTGGGTTTCTCAAGATTAAAAGCTGGGGAGACTAAACAACAACCAGTATCCCCAGAGTTGCTGTTTACTTGGAATCAGGTACATTGAGTTTTTGAGTCAAAGCCATACTACAGTATGAAGGAGACAGTTGGTTTCAAGGTCCTTCAGTGGGGTCTGAATTTCCTAAAATGCCAAGGGAGGAAAGTTTAGGTTCACTCAGCCTGTCTCTCTGAGAGATGGCCAAATCTGAGCGATAATCTGATTTGGACAGCCAAGAAGTCTTAGTTTTGATCTTTAGAAAGAAAGTATTGGGACTCTACTCAAGTCAAGAGAAGAGGGAAGAGGCCAGGATGGGAATAAAGCTTATGAGATGACCCCTGCCTACCCACTTGGCAGTTTGAGGCCTCCTGCTTGCCTGCTTAGGCCTTGGGCAATTACTGAGCTGCTGTTTACTGAGCCTTACCGTACAGCATATATTCATTTACTGTATCTCTGTCATGCTGTTTTAAAACATCTTAGAGAGGTGGCATTTGATACTGAGCTAGAGAGCAGGACCGTGTTGCCTCTCCAGAACACTTCTTGGGGGTCTAAATCAACTCTGCTTCCTTGGATGCTGAACATGGAGGAAGATAACTGGGCTGGAAGCCCAGTAATAGACAGCTGGGTTCAACTGGATTGTGGAAGCTGCTTTCTCTGTAGCATATTACTGGAGAGGCAGTACGGTGTAATGGTTTCAAACACAGGTCATGAAGTCAGAGCTGGGTCAGTTCCCAGTTCTACCACTTACTAGCTGTATAAATTCCAGCGAGATTTTAAAATCTCTATGAGCCACCATTTCCTCATCTGAAAAAAGTGGGAATATACCTACTCACAAAAAAAACAATGAAATGATACATGTATAATGCTTGGCATATAGTTAGTATTGGTTAACATCTGTTTTATCCTATGACCAATTAGAAAAATGAATTGAGGAAAAGGGATATAGGAAAGTAATTCCTCATCTGTGACTGTTTCCCAAGTTGTATAATTGGTACATGATTACTATGCCCATTTACCTTAAGAGACATTTAAAAGACAAATGAGATGACACATAAAATCCCCATTGGGAAAAAAATACAAGACTGTGTCATTAACAGAAGGCTATGACCTGAGGAAATTAGGACATGGCCTTGACATCTGATTGCTCATTTTGGGAGTATTATTCCTGAAATCTACCGTTCTTCTTTCTAATCCTCCTAAGACAAGAGAATTCATATTATCAATTGCCATTGAGTTACGTGCTGAGATTTCAAGATACAGGTAATGTTGAAATCTCATAAGCTCTTTCAGGCAAGAAAATTAAAAAAAAAAAAAAAAAACTACCAGGTGATGAAAAATGAAGCTACCATATGTCCAGACTTTGCTGAGTTAACAAGCAAAGCACAGTAAATTTTGACCCAGTCACCTTCAATGAAAGAGAATTTGATTAATCTAATTCTATCAGAAATAAGACTTCTGTCCACCCCAGGGAAAAAACTCATTCTCTTACCAAAATTCTCATTCAAAAGCTAACAACCCTGAAATGTTTTCTTTTTGCTAAAAAAAAAAAAAAAAAAAAAAAAAAAAAAAAAAAAAAAAATTCTACAGTTTATTGTCTTTTCTTGAAAATAATATACACAAAGTCCTAAATATTTACCAGATGATACAGATCTGCCAGGGTTTTCAGCCAAGTTTCAAAAGTTTTATGAAATCACTTCTTGGACATATTTCTAACAATCTGGGAGTATTAACTGAAAATTTAACTGAGGAGGATTTTTCCACCTTCTTCACATGGCCTTTAGGTCATAAGCCTGCCTGTGTGTGTCCATATGAAACTCACACCCTGCAATCCTAAACGTTTTTATTCAGTTCAGAAGAGGTTGTTAACAACAGATAATATACCAAAAAAAAAAAAAAAAAAAAAAAAAAGAGTTCATTCTCTGGGAACATCTATTGCCAATGATAAGACCATGTGTTCTGGCAACACTACAAACTTATTTTCCCAGCCTCCACCTACTCAGATCTCAACTACCTGCCCTCTTAACAAAACATCTCCTCAAAAATCAATTTCAATTCGGTTTTTCTACACATGCAATTTTCAGTTCAATTTATATGGAGCCAAGTACCAAGCCTGTTTCAATCAGAGTAACCCCACTTTATTTCTTTTCCTTTAATCTCTATAATTTTTTTAATTAGTCTTTAAATCATTTGGAAAAAATCACACTCTTCTCTAATTATAACCCTTAATAAAGAAGAAAGTCAGTTTCATTACTTCAGTTAGTAGAGTCTTTTAACTAATTATAGATATTAAAATGTCATATTCCCATTTTAAAATCTTTGAGAAGTATTGTATGCCTCTGAGAAATTTTAAGAAGGAACAGAGAGGCTGGACCTCCATATCCTGTCCCAGTTGCCTTGAGAATCTAACTGCCAGAAATCTAAGTCTTCCTTTCCCCATGGGAGTTCCACATATACTTCCAGCCAAGGAAGGTCACATTCTATCCTGTCTCCACATGAAGAAAATGATCCAAAGGAGTACGAAACCAGGCCAAGCATTTACTACAGACCAACTTTTATCTATAAAGCAGCGACCCAGTTAGTGAAGAGATATTATCCTCATTCTACCACACTATTATTTTTGTGTTTCTATGTGGGTCACAGCAGAGAAAAATCCATGGAGAATTTGCCAGGAAAAATAAGGAAGTTACAATTGAGGATTGTTGACCCCACTTTTCCACTCAAGTTGTCACAGGAAGGGAAAGGTGAGACCACAGGAGTAGCAAACCACATTTGCCCAGACTTTGGGATTTCACAAACAAGATTTTTAAAGACTTAGGGAGCTGACTTACTGTTGCTAACTTTCCTTTTTCCAAGCAAACACATGCTTAAGGTGATAACTCTCATCTATTACCATCATTTTGTAAAAGGGTATTTTAATACCAAAAAGTAGGGAAATTATAATCCCAGTTAAGAAGGGCATTCCTTTCCTGAATAGGTCAGTTGACCTTCTTAAACTGACATCACAACAAAGGCAGCCCATCCTGCCTCCTACTTTGAATTCAATGTTTTGTTTTGTTTCCATTTTAAACCAGTGAAAAGTACTTCAAGGCAATCCCAGCAAATATACTAAGTACCCAGAGGAATGAGACCAGAGGATGTGATACAAGGTCCCAAAGAAGCCTGGGCCTGAGGTGGCTAGCCCTGGTTCAGCAGACTCGTGAGTATATCCCTGTAGGATAACTCTAGTTGTGAATTAAGGTGATCCAACAGAAAACCAAGTGCCTCATAACATTTTATGAGCTTTCCTGTACTCTGTCCAGCCCTGAGAGAGGGATGGAGGGGCCAGGAGTATGTACCCTCCTCCACTTTGCCATCAGCTTTCCAAGCTTGGTGATTCTTTTCCAGCAGATGGCAGAACACACACATAGAAAATTCCAAAGCCACCCAAGGTTTCTGCCTCTTTTGGATCTCCGTGTTAATTCTTTAAAAGTCAGCCATGTGTAAGAAGAAATTTTGCAAATAAAACACCCCACCCACATTCCATCTGTGAATACTGTTTATACAGCACTTTGGTCTTCAAGAAGAGGCTGAAACTTTTTGTAAAGTGAAGGATTACAGAGTAAAGAAATCCTGACCAATAAACTGCAAAAACCAGGATAAACACCCTCTAGCTGTTTGAGAAGTTAGCAAATAACCCATGCATTATTTTTTAAATTTCGAAACACAATCAAAGCTTTTATTAATCTTCATCACATGCACCTATAAAGGTTTAGTTATTAATTTTCTTTTCCTAAAGAAGCCCATGGATTTTACATTGCCTCTTTCCAAGGAAAAAAAGTCAGAGTATCCAAAGTTACAGAGTAGGTCAGAAGAACAGCTGAGAAAACCAATCAGTCAGTAGGTGTCTCTCTATGGGGGTATTTTTTCACAAAAGCAAAATCATGTTTCAAGCTGAAAAAGTATTTCCTAAAATATACTCTAATAGAATATTTCAGGCAAAATACAATAGTAAGTAAGTAGGTCACTTGCTCTCTAGGATTCAAAGAATATGAGCCTGTGGTACTCCATTTTTATCCTGAATAGGAAAGTTAAAAAAAAAAATTACCCCACACAACAAGAAAATCCACATAACAAAGCTCGTTACAGTAGCAGCTACAGCTGGGGGGTCAGATCTATGGCCATGAGTTTGTAGATAACTTTCAAAACGCATTTGACCTACAAAAGTATAAGTAATTGGGCTCCCCCAAAAAATCTGCAACAACCATATCCACACTACTACCCTCCCTTCTAGGTGATTTCTAGTCATAAACTGGACCCAGGAATAAATGTCCTAGAAACATTTTTTTAAATAGCCCAAATTTGATTGTCAAATCATGCCCGCTCCCTGTCTTTTTTTTTTTTTTTTTTTGAGTGTCTAATCTGGTTATTCCCCTACCCCCAAACAATTAATTATCCAGTGTTCCCAGGAGTACTCCATGTTCTGTGCTTTCCTGAATGCTATCTGCCATGCAGAATAAAATGTTAGAGCTAGAAAGGACATGACAGAGGAATTAATACAGCTGCTTCTACAAATGAGGAAACTTGACCCTGAAAAATAAACTCTCCAATGCCACAACCTGAAAGTGTCAGAGCTCTACCCCTCAATATCCCCAACCCTCTAGGTCCTATCAGGTTGTCCATTTTCACCAGACAATAAGTGTGGGACCAAAGTATCTGGCTTCATTACTACTTCTCTCAAAAGACAGATCTTGAGTGAACCAAAGAGTGTGGTTTAGAAATTTCAGGAAATACTGGTTGGAGCTCACACAGTTTTGAGAAGTAGGTACTTTACATGTCCTCAAATCACATTCTATCTATAAATAAACCACTCTTTAAAAATGTAAGCCTGGAGGACTGAGCTGTGGTGACCTGTCCCTTGGGAACTGTAAAGAATGTATGCTCTGTGAGGGCAGGGACTCTGTTTTATTCACATCCATATAACAAGTGCCTAGAACAGAAGCTGGCCCTGAATAGCAGCTCAATGATAAGTATTTGTTAGATGAACAAAATGAAGGAAGTAACCCTCTTCCCTTCTCTCTCTGGTCCAACTCTACTCCCCTTATGCTCCCTATTACACTTACGTCCAGTTCCTTTAATCGATACTCTGTTTTCAGGTAATATCTATCAGTCATTTATATTTTAGTAACCTTTAAGCCACTGTTTGCACTGTTTAGAATTCAGTTTTACCTCTTAAAAATAATTTTTAAAAAAAATTTTTTAAAAGCTTTGGCCCTTTGCAGGCCCTGTCTGTCAGCTATGGAAGGCCTTTGTGGCCAGGCCCTATTCCATATTCCTCTCCAAGCATACAGGAAGCTTTAAATTCTTCGGAAGAATGGCAAATTGTTCAAACGAATAACTCCCTTCCCCAGTGACTTCTGGATTCCCTCCTGTGGCTCTCCTTAGCTTTCACATCTTTATAAAATAATCTCAAACCTTATCTTCCTGCTGCCCCTATCTTCCTTTCTCAGCTGTTAAAACCTAAAAGACACGCTGCTATTGCGTATTTATGCTCAGCTGCACTGGTCGATAAATGCCAAGATGCTCATCTTACCCACCTCACACACGGTGTGAAGCCACACAGAACACCTCACCTACTGAGTTAACCAGGAGCCCATCCTCACTCTATCACACACTGGGGGGTGCTGTTGCTATATCCACACCCAAGGAGCTTGGTTATATGGAGAAAAAGGAAGTGACAGAGCTTTAAGGGTCCTGGAAGGCATTTCTAACTGGGTCTTTCTGTATGACCCCTCTGCACAACTTCTGAGAACCAAAGACCTTTACACTTCATCAAGCTACACAATTTCTGGATGAATCTTATACATGATGCAGTAAAAATGGAGGGCTGATGATTTCCAAACTGAAGGTTTTGCTGTAAGACTCTTTTAGGTGTACAGGCTTACAGAATAATATTTATGACGACTGTTGGACGTGAATAACTAATCCTCACCCACCACCAGAGAGGAAAATTCTGTTGAGACAACCAAGTGGCAAACACTGTCAGGCAAAATTAGATGTATCAAAGGCAACCAGAACAGACGGGAAACATTTGAATTTGCCCCTGCTTTTCACAGTCATCTTTCCTGGTATGCGATGTGTAAGACTTTGGGAATGAAAGCTTCATACACAAACAAATGAATATCTGCAGCTCTCAGCCCCCAGCTTGGCTACTGCACAAAGCTTGCAGGCTGCCAGAGAAGTCTCCCAGGCCTCAGTTAACTCTTTCCTTGAATGCCTGGTGAACCCGCACTGCAGGAAAAGCTCTCCCGTATAGCAGAAGGCCTTTTCAAATTTCTGAACAAGTCATGACAAAGTATTTTGTTTAGTTGTAGGTTTTTTAAGATAAGCTGAGAAAAATGTGTATTTTAACAAGTTCTCTGAATGAGACATTCACCTAACAGTATGAACATAAAACATTCCCACACAGAGGAGAATGGATCTGCACTGAGGGAAATAACTCTGGTAATAATCCAAGGAGAAACAATCCCTCTTGCTCTCGCCCCACCACAAGCTAGGGTTTCACACCCTTTGTTGGTGTGGTTTGGGTACTCCACACAAATGCTAATGAGCAACAACTCACTAATGCTAATGATCAGAACTTTCTTTCGCTGCAAAAGCCTTGCAGCCAAGTTAGAAACTTCAAGAATCTCAAAGTGGTTCAAGAGGGTCTCAGCTCACCAGAGGTGCCATTTTAGGGAAAATTGTACACAGAATGGTTTCCTTTTTGCTCTGAACTCCCATTCATAAAAGGGGTGGGAGGAGGCAGAATCCCAATCATAGGTGCATCAAACTTTCAAATGAAAGTTTGAACTGGGGCTTTTAGCCCCAGTTTTTTTGTTTGTTTGTTTTTTGTTTTTTGTAACAATTAGCTTGACATTTTCACATACAGCTCTAAGACAAGGATAAATATATCATACATAATAGAGTGTTGGGTAAACTTTTTTAAAACAGCTCTCAACCTAATTTCTGTCCTCATGCACCCTAACAAACACTCCTGTCAGTTACCAAGCCTGACTACTGCAGCATTACTTAACTAGGGCACCTAGGGTACATATCAGAGTGAGGAGGTGGGGGCATGTGATGTGCTCTAGTAGTCTGAAAAAGGCTTACTCTGAAAATGCAATTCTGAATTTACTCTGGAAATCGTTAAAGTTTACATAGGCATATGCCAAAGACAAAACACAGATGAGTAAGACGAATATATTCATGGTTTAAGGACCTGATAAATGGTGGGTGAGCATTTCTAGTCCTAACAGTCTTAAGTTTTATTCTTTAAAAAACATGAAGACAAAGCCTTGTACAAATGCTATCAAACCTGCATATGCAAATGATAATTGTTTTAAAAGTAATAGCAGAAAGCAAATTTTAATTTAACATCATCAGCTACATTTTAAAAATTTTGTTTTACAGTCATTCCTGGGATGTCCTAATACAAATGGTAAATGAAGTCTTGCCTCCTTAGTCAATTCAGCAGTGATCATAACCATATTTGTCCATTAGATTCACCTGGAAAGATTAAAATATCCTTGCCTTGACATCATCCCGAAGGACTGTCATTTTAAATTGGATTGGGGTGGGATGTAGGCATTATACTTTTTTAAACTCCTCAGGTGTCAGCCAGTTTGAGTAGCACTGAACTGGTATATCCAGGCCTACACAGAACGTAACTAACTGCTTTTTCAATTCCTCATATTGAACTTTATTCACAAAATGAAGCTAATTATGAGTCCTCTTACCTGAATATAGTGAAAATAAGACTATACACATAAAGAACTTTGAAGTACGAGGATAAAAGGGAGTGGGTACTTTTATCTTAATATTTAAAACCAATTGTTGGCACTGCTAATAATGAAGCCACAAGATGTTGATGAGATGTTGATCTGATATAGCAAAAACGTAGCCAATCTGTGATTCTGAGCCAGTAATGTATTACATCTCCTTACCAAAGAATTTATTGCATTGCAGAATTTAGCATTAAATTCAAACAAAGAAGCAGTAGAAAGACAGAGAAAGAAAGGGATGTGAGAAGCTTGCACCATGAAAACTGTAAACTCAGATCCAGGTGGAAGACAGGTTCAAATCTCTAGTCCTGTGGTGAAAACATAACAAAGTCATAGGAGGAAGAAGTCAGTGCCAAGAGATCTCTTCTCGCTTCTCTTTGCTTTTTTCCCTCTCCTACACCTCCGTGCAAGGCCAATGGACCTCGAAAGGTTCCATTTAGACATCCTCTTCCCTAAATGGCAGAAATCAGTCAGTCCCTCACTGCTGGCAGAGGTTAAGGGGACAGAGACCCCTTTAGGGCCAAAAACATTGCCCAGCACCAAATGAGATCTTGAGATTAAGAATCAAGAGACCGAACCATAGAAATTAGGATTCTCTGAGTCCAAATTTAGCTTCAGAAGAAGATACCAAGTAGCATCCCTCAGATCCAAAATTCTACTTGTCAGAAAACAAGAATTACAGACCTCCCGAACAAGAGAAAATGGCACATACCCTCTCACTCACACCTGCAGCATCACTATGACAGTAATGTAAGTTGGCTGCATAAGGACAAAAAACACAAAAAATCTTACATAATCAAAGATATGCAGAAAAGTGACATGCATGGACCTGTGTTGGAATTTCATATGAGCAAAGTCTCTAGCTCCTTCCAAATATATTTTTAATGACCTAATTTGGTCAGAATTTTGGCGATACAGCTTAGCAATCAGCACAAAGTAACTTCCCTATCTCTTCCTGCCATGCACTCACAACCCCATGTATGTACTTTAAACTCTTTCTCACCTCTTCCTCGTCAGAGTAAGCCCTGGGTTTTCACTTTCCTAAACAGGGCTTGGGCCACCTCAGTGATTCTTCATGCAGTCACCCCAAACTCTTGCTTCTAGAAGACTGAAGCAGGCTTCTAATAGCCACCAGTTATCAAGCACATACTTTGTTCTAGGCTCTCATCTTCATTTCATCTTCACAAAATTTACAATGCAGGTCTATTATCCCTATTTTACAAATAAGGAACTCAGAGCACAGAGAAGTTAAATAACTTCTAAGATCACATTATTAGTAAGCAGTAGGGCAGGCTTTGAACTCAAGTTTGTCTAATCCTAACTTATACTCTTTAAAATAATAATGGTAGATCCCTACATAGCACCATGTGTCAGGCACTGACCTAAACACTCTTCAAATCTAATTTATTTAATCTTCACAACAACCCTGGAAGAGAAGCACTATTTTTACCACTGCCATCATGCATATGAGAAAACTAAGGAACAAAGAAATTCAACTCTTAAAGTATAAAACTCATAACTGACAGCACCAGGATTCAAACCCAGGCAAGCTAGTTCCAGCACCCAGGCCTTAACCACAACACATACTAGCCCTCATTTCCTTGCAACTTAGTTCTTTCTGTATATTCATTCATTCTTTCCAATATTGCTTAGTCTCCTTCTATGTACCTAACCACTTACCAGGTATTATAGAGAGGTAACCAGTATTTGATAGATTCCATCCTCAGAGAGCAGCAATCTAGATAGGCCAAATCAGCAAAACAACATTAAGAAAGAAGGCAGTTACCAGACTGTGAAGCCAGACAATGCATGTTTGGGGCAGCAGGAAGACTCCGGCACTGGGACAGACAGGAGGACCTCACTGGACGCTGGAAGTGAGTTGAATCTGGAGAGGTGGAGAGAATGGCCCAGATAGGGGAATTATGTAGTAAAGGTAAAATAAAGAGAAAGACTAGGGATGGAGAGAAATAACCCTCTCCCATGCCAGACTGTGTACTGTTTTACATGTTATCTCATTTAATCCTTACACAGGCCTACAAGGCATCCTCATTTAATAGATAAAGAAAATGAGGTAGAGAAATTTCAACAACTCACTCGTGGTCATACAACCACCAAGGGAAAGAACTATTGTCTGCTTCAGACATCCTTTCTCTAAACTAGGGGCATCTTCACACAGGTGAACACAAACTGAGAAGGCCAAGAACCAGGCAAAGCACTAGCAGAATCTGACCATTCTGATTTCTAGACCCCTTAGAGTAACTAGGGCTCTTCATCTTTCTCCCTTCCCCCAGAGGAATACGTGCATTTTCAGCTTAGAAGCGTCTTCCTTTGGTGTTCCCACTCCAAACAAACTCTCTCTGCAGGCTGATGTGTCATGACTTCTCTTGTCCAAATATAGAGCAGTCTTAGAGCCAGTCTAGCTTGCCAACAAAGGGCCAGGCTAAGGACAAGCTCTCTGATGGTGGAGCCATCTGGTGGGGATACAGGTTAGGCCTGGGGGACCTCAAGGATCCCCTAACCCTGACCTCACTGATAAGAGGAAAAAACTGAGGCCCAGAGAGGGGAGAAAAGTGAGTCACTGAAGGCATTCCTTCATCCCACCAAAAATAAAAATAAAAAAATTTGAGCTCCATAAAAGTGCTTTGGCAAGCAGAGGTCTGAAATTCCTGCAACAGCTTGGGGAGGAGGTAACTAAGGATCTGTCTTCCCACAAAATCTGTCTTTAGATTCCAGTGCTGCTAAGACTAAAAAGAGCAAATCTGTTTTCTTAGCAAGGTTCAAGCTTGTCTCAAATTTTGTTGTTGTTAGGAAGGGATGAGGGTGGAGGGGCATCTAAATGTGAATCATCAGCTTTTAAAACATTTTTCAATTACAGCTGACATTCAGTATTATTTTATATTAGTTTCAGGTATACAGTATATTTATATAATTCACGAAGTGATCCCTTGGATTAGACCAGTTTCTGTGAATCATCAGCTTTTAATCAGCAACCTGAGGAGAAGACTGTTTTAGGAAAGTGTGCCTTCTTGGGCCCTTAAATTTGCTCTCTTCCTCTGTAGGGAAAGCAGGCCCTGATGTTACAGCACCCTACAGCCTCTTATAGCATGCTTTTACAGCACACACTGCCTGTAACAGGAATATAAGTGCCGTGATGCTTCTGCCATTATACGCATGGGTGGCCCTCTAAACAGACCTGAAGTAGTAGACTGGACCACAGCAATGGAGAATCTGCTGTCCAAACATAAAAGCAGCAACCATTTTGCCATTGTCAGAATGTTAAAATGTATATCAAAATCATTACTTATCAAACCTTCCCTCTGGGAACAGATAAAGCCCATTGCTCTTTTAAGGCCTAAAGACAGTGTGTTACTTTCCATTAATACTTCCTGTCACTCTTCAGTTTCATTTCCACCAATCATCACATTAGACCATAGTCAAAAGATGTAACATTTTTTAAAAATGTACTTACCTTAATATGCTCAGAGTATTTATAGGTCAATTTCCCTGCTGGCTACTTTTAGTGTAGTTGCACAATGTATAAAGAGAATTTTTTCTCATTCTCTTTGGCATTAGGTAAAATTCTCAGAGGGCACAGAACCTAGATATGTTTCAATAAAATAGACCAATGACCTTGGGCTATATCATTCACATAGTAGTGGTTGGGTATGCATTTATTTTCTAATCTAGGATTTATTGACCAAAAATAATTTGAAATATTTGGGAACCGGGAGACTGGATGACTTAAATGTGAGCAAGTTTGACCATTCCCTCTTTCTTTAAATTTTCTTCCCGTATGCACATTTGTTTGTCTTCTACCCCTCTGACCACTCATGGTTGGGCTTCTTTATGCGCCCCTCTCCCTCTGCCAAGCCCTTCAATGTGCATTATTTCCCTGAACGAACTCATCTACTTCCATATCTTTATAATATAATCCCAAATCTGTACTTCAACTAATATCTCTCTTCAGAATTTCAGACCCACTCATCCAACTGCCAACTACACATCTAGGATGTCCCACTAGCTCCTCAAACTCAACATGTGGAAAACTGAACTCATCATCTCCTCTCTCTACCAATTCCCTACACCCATTTCTCTTTCTCAGTTCTCTTTTTGTTAATGGCACCACTGTCTATCATTGCCCAAATCAGAGACCTGGGAGTCATCCTTCACTCCTCCTCATGAGAGGTCCCTCTTATCCAATCAGTATCAGGGACTGTCAATTCCTTCTCTTGAATCCATCAGTACTTTTCTCCACTCTCACTGCCACCAGCCTAGGTCAGGTAAAAATCATCATTTCCCAACTGTGAGATGTCCCCCAACTTGCTCTCCTGTCCCTGATTGAGCTCTTCCAACCCATTCTTTACATTGCATTCAGTGATCTTTCTAATATGTGTGTTTATGCATGTCATACCCTCACTAAAAATCCTTCCATAGCTTCTTCTGCTTTTAGGATGAAGTATAAATGCCTTAACCAACTGAAGATATGCTGTATAACTTGGCCTCCACATACCTCTCCAGCCTCAGCTCTCACCAGAATTCCTTTACATTTCATGCTCCAGCCACGATGAATCTTTTTCAGATCTTCAGACCTGCTGCTTTCTCTCTTGCTTCCTGGCCTTCCTAGAATCATAGAATTGCACAGAGAAAAGGGACTGAAAAATACCCAAATCAGAGCTTTCCACCAACTTCCTCCTTATCTTCAGAAAACTCAATCCAATTCACTGAATATTTACTGAGTGCCCACCAAGGATAAAACATTTAGCTGCTGAAAAGACATTTAGTAAGACATAGTCCATACCTATGGAACTTGCAATTCATTTCCTTCTCTTAAACCTGTAATTAAAAGTTCAGTTCCTAAAATGTAGTTCCTTTCCTGAAACTTAAATTCAGGACAAACTAAGAAATTATTTGTCCCTGATGCAACTGGCTTGTGCCTGTATTTGCTTTTAGCAGAATATTTTATTTCCTCCTCTACCAATCCAGGGCCCACATATCTTCTCCTAATTTCTACACTTCAAAGAAGTCCCAACTGGCTGTTTATGCCTAAATTAGAAAATTCTAAGTTTCGGTTGGCTTTCTCAGCTGTTGCTTAAGGCACTTGAGTTGGCAGTGATCACCAGGAATTCCCAGGAGCCAGAAGCCCTGCATGGAGTAGCTATGTGTGGTGCTGCATCAGTCAGTGCTGGATAGTATATTTAAGTTTAAAATACTGGACTCAGAAAAGGGGTAGAGAGAACAACCATCCTGAAGAACTTTAACAGCCAGCGTTTCTGGGTTACCCCTGGTCACACACACACAGCAAAATGATAGAGCTAGGCAGAGAATGCCTATCTAGAATCAAAGGACTGTGTATTCTATGTCTTCCCTGAGTTAGGAATGTTATTTGATAAAGACACAATCTTGGTAACTGTTTTCCTTCTTGGTAGGTAGATGACTAGAAGGCTTAGTATTACTAGAATTGCAAAAAGGCATCCCCTCTGGGCAGACAGATGACAAAACATCACCCCTTTCTCCTGACTGGAAGCAGGCTTTGTGCAGGGCATAAACTGCATGTCCACACACGGTTGGCCCTGTATGACACCACTGTTTGCCTTCCAAACTCATGGCTACATAAATAGGAGATACCATCTCGGGTTTCTCACCACCCAGTCTTGAACAAAAGAGGTCTACTTTCTAAACAGAGAAAGTTATTGTAATCCTTTTGAATACTTATTCTCTACTTGGAAACTCATGTGAAGTTTTCTAATGCCTTGAAATTTCAGCATCTGTTCATAAGGGCCAATCCTGACCTCCCCACTACCCACCCTCAGTGAGGCATAAATTTGGATTGTTCTTAAAGACAATACAAATAGAATTCCGGGCAACCAGAGTTTTACCCAGAGGTGGTAATGAAGCATAGTGATCCCTGGCTGACCATAAGAAGCTCAATGACTATTAACAGAGAAAAGCAACATAAAATTGTCAAATAAGGTAGAGCATGCTATAGCTGGGTCAAAACACTAAATGATTAGGAGTAAGATGTAGAGAATCAAGCAGCCACTTGTCCAATGTCTTATTCCATTTGGTTTTTTAGGCTGGATTGATTCCTGTCTAGTTCAAGGTGGGGCACATAGTAGCCTAATTTGGTTTGGGAACCAACAAGGATTCTGGGTGCTCCTTCTAAGGACAAGTTTAGCTGAGTGTTCCTGGATGTAAGACACCTTTCCCTCCATCTATGGTAAAGTAGGTTTGTGAGTATATGTCAGAGAGCGACAGCAATAAGCATCATAATCAAAATGTTGGATGTGTCATCAACCCTATATTTCACCTGCATCTCTGGAGGCCTGAAGATTCTACATCTGGGGTAGCATACCCTCCTCACAGGACTGCTCAGAGAATGACTTTCATATTTTTCACATTTTTGGTAGTGCCTTATTACTCAAAGGATGTAAATCCCTGCATTCTATCTAAGAACCCTTTAATAAGTCTTTCAGTCTACAGGAATATTCAAATAAGAGAATTACTGATTGACAGGCCAAAGATATTTATTGAGTTTGAAAATGTTTATCAATTACCTTCTCTGTGGAAAATAATGTATGTAGCACTAAGGTGGGATAGGGTAGGATAAGGGAGGGTTTGAAAGATGAGAGACACAAGAAGTCTTCTCTCACTGGACCTTAAAAATGGGAAAAACTGACACAGACATAAAATAAATAATACAAAAGAGGAACAAAGCCCAGGTGGCTGAGGTTATACTGCTGAAAGAAAACCAGATTTGGAACTTGCCATACCATTAACACATTTTAAATATGTTTCATTCCTCCAGAGTAAAACCTTATCATACTTGCCAAGGAGAAAAACTACAATAAACAGATATGCTCTTTGGGGAAGATTTGTCTGCACTCTTTTGCTATTTCCAGGATAGAGGCCCTGAGGTCTATTTTCAAGTCAAGTTGGTTTTGATGTGTACAAATGATTTGGTCAGTAAAACCATAACACAGCCAAACAGATCAAAAAGATTAGAAAGGCCCACTGAAGCAAGATTATGATCCATCCACCAGAAAGTATTTGGGCTCTGCAGAGGGCTGGGACACAGATCCACTGATTCAAGTAGATGACACCATAACTGTGTATCCCAAGGGTCTTTTACACCCTGGGGAGACAGTAATTACAGTTCTAACAGGAAAGTCTGTGAACCAACTGCAGAGCTCCACAGTACACTGCATTAAAAGGCATCAAAACTGGAGGATTTGCCGATAAGAGAAGTGGAGCATTAGAGAAAGTAACTCAAGATACTGAAAATCCTCAGTGAAACCTACTTCAGCTAGATTGTAACTCTTGACTCCAGGCCTATTTCTGAAAAACATCAAACAAAAAGAAAGAAAAAGTCTAGAAAAAAAGCAAAGCTTATCCCTTTTGGAGGACAGAGAATGAGACATTAACAGATGGAAAAGGGAAGGGCAAAGGGCTTAATAAGATTCACTACAGGATTAGGTGTTCATTTGATTAAAATCAGCATAATGCAGGAAAGAGGCAGAACAAAATCACACCGCTCTGACTCATCATGCTTCAGGGTGTGCAGCCATCACCAGGCAGGTGAGACCAGGTGGAAGCCATATATACAACCCTGCTAAGAAGCATCATAATTTGTGAACTAGACTGTGAAGGTTTTTGCCTTGCTCTTTGATATCATGAAAGTCTCAGCCACAGAAAGAACAACTCATCTGGTACAGAAACAGAAGAGCTCAGCTTTGTATTCTCAGTACAAGCACAGTGGCATACAGATTTGTGCTTTATAACTGCTTTGAATGAGTAAAAGTTCAACCTCTCAGTAATGTCTGTGAGGTCTAGAAGAAGTATAGGTACTCCTTCTAGACCGTATGTCCAGATATGCCCATGACCATATGTCCAGACATGTCTGATAGTCCTAGTTTACATCTGCTGTATCACCATAATCCGTATCGGTTTGGAAAGCAAATTACATTTTACCTTGGGTACATAGTCTATCACCAAAATAAATGTTTCCATTGATTAGGCAATCGCATATATAGTGGGGTCCTTTACTTTTTCCATCAAGTCACTCCTCAGTCCTTTCAGAGCCTGTCTTTGGTAGATTTTGTGAGTCCCTTTTCTCGTCTCCCTTTTTATTTCTTCACCCCTGTCTCCATTATTTCTTCCATTTCTATCTTTTCCTCACCTGTCCTGGCTCTACTCCTAGAGGAAGGGAGTGTGAATCAGCTTCTCTGTGTCTCATGAGTCCTGATTATTTTAAGTCCTCAGAGTTTAAGAAGGACATCACTTCCAATATATCTTTCCTTACTAATATTCATCACTTTTCATAGCACAACTTCAATATACTTTTGTGCTGACAAAGCCTCTTTTTTTCTGACTTATCAAAGACCCTTCCCAAGAGTGAGTGTTAACAAAGAGAAGGAAAGAAAGCAAGAGAGAAAGAAAACTCTATCATGCTACAAATGAATAAATGAACAAATATCCTGAGAGAGGGCCTACATGTGGGCAAGGAGATGGACTTTTAGCCCTGCTGATTTTTCTTATCTACCAGAAAGAAAGAACTAAATTATGTGCCTGCTTTTTAAGCAAGGAGTCTTATTCATTCCTGGGACTTACGTCTATTTCCATTTATTTAGCTTAGCGTTTACACCAGCAGGAATCAAGAATAAATTCTATTTTGTGCAAGATAAATCATCATTCACTCCAGGAAGCCCAAAATCATCACAAAAATAAAGAGAAGTAGGAGGAAAAAGGAATGTTAGTAAGAACTGGATCCATGACAGTGTTTGAGATTTTGATATTTTTAAATATGAGCTTCTGCATCATTGCTAATAAGAAAATAATAGCAGATTGATAGTCTTCATCTTCATAAAAAGAAGCAAGAAGCCCATGTAGCTATATCAGATGCAGGACTGAATTAGGAACCTTAAAAAAAATTCAACTCCACATAGTGCAATGTAGATTCTGAAGACATGAACTGGAATCTAATTCTACCCATTCCTAGCTGTTTGGCCTCAGTTTCTCATCTGCACAATGAGGGACTTGATTGCTATGCTCTACCCATCACTCATGCTCTATGAATCTATGACTTGATAAATTGATCAGGAGAATTTCTTTCTCCCATCAGCTCATGTGAAGGGCATCAAATACTCACTCCATCTCCTACTCCCACATCCCACTAGCTCTCTTCTAACACTCCTAACAGAAGCCCTTGGGAATGCTTAGCTCCTTCATTGCCCCCATCTTCCCCTGAATGAAGACACTCTGGTTGACATAATGTTATCAGAGTGATTTCTGTTCAACAAAAACTGTCACTGCTCACAGTGCCTGGCTGTGCTTTACTATGAGCTCTCTGAGCACAGCAAAACGTCTCAGATCAGAGGGTCTTGAGCTGAAAAATAGAATTAGAATAAGCAAGTTTGCTACAAATTGGTAAGCTCAGATCCACCATTGAAAAATCAGTTTCACTGCCATCCATGTCTCTCCTGAACTGGTGTATGTTCAGTGGATTTAATGACACAATTTCAACCCCTCCTCTTCCATGGCAAGGTATGTTATTTCATTCCTTCTGCCTAGAAAAGTACCAACATTCCCTGACTTGCTATTGACACCATCGATTTAAACCTGACTCCCAAGCACGTCTGCTTATTAAAAAGAGACTAAACAAAGTATATTATTCATTTTCCCTTTGTTAGAAAAAATTTTGCAGGATCTTCTTGTAGTGATCCTTGTCAAAACAGTTTAAAACTAGTGATCACCATCCACTAGTACGCTATGTTTCTATGAAATGGAAACACATTTACATAGTCGGGCCCGGGGTCTTAAACCCCACTTTCCTGAAAGTTCCCCCATAACTAACTCATAGAATTATTGGGACCATGAAATAAGATGATGCATGTGAAGTACACAGAGCCCAGCACTCTATAGGAAGTCCCCCCTCCCACCCATAATTGAGCATTACAAGAGCTCTCTTAGTGATGGGAGGGGAAGGATTACTATAAGTGGTAAAATGGTATTGTGGAAGAAAAGGAATGGATGCAGATAATTGGATAATCTCATGATGTTGGAACCCATGCCCATTTAGTTTTCGAAGAATTGTATCTATCACTGCTCTGCTGTGTTCAAGGACCCATGGTTGATATTTGCTTCATAGCAATTGTGGAAGGCATATAAAGACTTCCACTTGGAAACGATACCTCAACTTCCAGCTCTACACTGAAGTAATGAAGGAAGCCTAGTCTCCAGAGCTTCTTCCAGCAGCCAATCAGGTGGCAAAACAACATGGTACCAGGACATAATCCTCCCTTCACCATACCCCAGTAGGAAAGCATTGCCAGGATGGGTTCAGCAACACTCCGAGGGAGACCAAGAAGGGGTTTATAGCCTGACCATCTTATCAGAGGTGATGAGAAACCTAGAAAGCGACTATAGACACACCCTTATATGGCCACCACAGTCTAATTCACATCTTTGTGTAAATTAGGAGGTCCTCACTCTGAGTGGATGCAGCTCCATGGGTGCACAGCTGGGGTGGAACACAAGCATGATTTCAGTCCCCTCTGCTTCCTGTGCTTGGGAACAGTGCACAACACACAGCCACACAGAGCTGCCCCACCCAGGAGCTAGAAATAACTAAGTTCAAGGAAAAGTATGAGAAAAGATGGCCTGTGTCATGCTTGCATCAGCTCAAACCAAGGGCAGCCTTCTTACATCCCTCTGTGTGCTGCAGCATCAGTCTGTGACAGGCTCGCTGAGGATAGAGGTATTAGGAAGAGCAAGAGTAGAGGGAAAATGGTGGCAGGACTCACACTCAAGCCAGTAATGTCCTAACCTCACTTTGACACAGCCACTGAGACCCAAACCACTCCTGTCATCAGTCCCAGTCACCACCATCTGTCTCCGAGGAAAACTGTCAAGAATAATTCATGCTTACTAGCTCTGAGTGCATCTGGGGATCCAAAAGTAATGGGAGGTGTGAAACATGGGCCAAGCAGTATTGTCACCAATGAAAGAATCAAAAGGAATAGGGGAAAGTTCTCAGAACAGTGTGGATTAGTTCCTAAAATAAGAGGAATGGGACTATACCCCTCTCACCACTGCTCCAAACATAAAGTAACAGATAAAATATAAAAAGAGGATATTTCAAAAGTGGGCTCTAAAGCAAGATAATGATCTTCTTGGACCCAACTGATTTCAGCTCTTGGGGATGCATGGCGACTAGAGATGCTCCACACATGGTGGGTACCCTGAGCCAGGCTCACTATGAGGAATCAAAGGTGGGCCAGTGTGTCCTGCCCACCCTAGCCATGACAGGAGGGCTACTGCAGCTGCTGCCTGAGGTTAATTAAGCCTCCTGTTAAACTGCAAACTTAGGAAAACAGGAGGAAACCCACACAATCCTGAAATGAGGCTGCCCACAAATGAATGCAGGGACTAGGTCTGTGACCTATTCAGTAGCACAGAGGGCAGGACTCTCCCCTACCCATTTAATACCTGGTTCTGAACAGGGGTTCCTGGGGGCTTGGGGTAGAGACAACCATCCAGGGAGGGATGAGGGAAAGTAAAAGTGAGAATCTCTCAATAAAGAAAGACAACCAACAAAAGTCAGCCAACATTGCAAATGCAATGAAAATAAGAGAATAATCTAAAAAGTGTTTATGTATTTTTAGGACCCTCACAGAAATAAAGGAAGGAATAACATTTAAAAACCAAAACAAAAACAGGCGCATTTAATCAATTCCACAGGAGCAGATAGTTAATGGAAAACTAATATTAATATTCAAAGGGTTAAAAAAAAGGGCGGGGGGGGAGGTTAGTGGCTAATAATTTTCAAGAATTAAAGTAAGAGTCCACAGTTTGAAAATACACTCTGAGAGGCAAGGTGAATCAATAAAAATAAACCCACAACCATAGTCTGTAGTCGAACTATTAAACACTATAAAAGTTAATACAGAGAAAAAGACATATTCCTCTGAAGGATTTGACAATTAGAACGACATTGAATGTATCATCATCAGCAACAATCAATGCCAAAAGCAAATGGAATAACGTCTTCCACATACTGAGAGAAATAATTATCCACCTTGAATTCTATACCCAGCTTTTTAAGTATAATAAACTAAGGAAGCTTCCCACCCAGAGACTCTCTCTGAAAATAAACACCTAAAGAATGCACTTCAGCATTAAAAATAGAAACTAATAAAAACATAATGTTATATTTAACCCTTAACCATAAAAATAACAACTATTTTTGTGGGTTTTTTAAAACTTGAAATAAAATCCTAAATAACAATAAAAAGAAAGATGTGTGAAGTGTCTGTTTAAGGGGAGGGGAGGAACAAAGAGATTCTTACCCAGAAAAGAAGAAATATACTGAATAAATATGTTTTATAGAAATTTTTAAAATGAAGTATACATGTTAAAACTATAAGCATAACTGCTAAAATAGGAGAAATATATCATATACTAAGCTAACAAAAGGAATAAAGGAGAATAGAAAAATATTTACCAATCCCACAGGAGGCAGAAAAAAAAAAGAGGGTAGCTGTGGCAGAAGTGCCCAGATGTCTGCCAAAGATTTATATTCCTCTACCATAGTAAAGAACTGCAGCTGGGAAGTGGCCATCATGCCAGGAACTACATTTTCCCCGCCCATCTTGCTTCTAGGTGGGACCTTGTGACAGTTCTCCTCAACAAAATGTGAGCAATATTGATGTAAATAACTTTCAGGCTGCTGTGGTTAAGAAGCAGATGTGCTTTCTCTACCTTTTCTTTCCCTTTCTATGATGATTTTGGAACTCACATGTTGCGAGAGGAAGAGTCACAAAATGAAAGAAGCCCGGGTTCCTGAAAGCCTGTATGGGGTACATTATCCCCTCCGTGCCACTGATTGGATTTTACATATCAAAATATATACTTCTGTTGTGTTAAGCCAGTGAGGTTTCTGGGTTCATCTGTAACCTCAGCTAGCACTGCCCTGAGTAACACAGATGATAAACAGAAAACACAAAATAAGATGACTGAAATAAGTCCAAATATATTATCAATCACAAAAACGTAAATGGATTAAGTCCAGGGGTTGGCAGACTATGCCTGGCAGACCACAAAGCTGGCCATGTGCATTCATTTATGTATTCTCAGTGGCTAAGTTTTAGTAATTACAAGAGACTATATGGCCCACAGAGCCAAAAATATTAACTATCTGGCCCTTTACAGGAAAAAGCTGATGACCCCTGGATTAAACCTACTTATTAAAAAGTGGGCTAAGAGAATGGGTCAATTTTTTAAAGATTCAAGTAATGTTATTTACAAGAAATAATTTTTTAAAATGACTCCAAACATTTTAAAATAAAGATATGAACAAAGATATGCCAAGCAAATATTAAAAAAAAAACATACTCAGTAATAGTAATACCAGACAATATAAAAGTTAATGCAGCAGCATTAACAGAAATAAAGAAGTACACTAGATAAAGATAAAAAGAAACATCCCAAGAAGACATAACAATCTGAACTTGTAAGCACCTAATTATACAAAGCAAAACTGATAGAATTACAACGAAAACTTTTTCAAAACTATAAATACAAAGATACATTTTGCCATAAATCTTTCAGAAATCGATAAATCGAGCTGATAAATTTTAAAGAAGGAGCAGGCTTTAAGAGATTTGAAAGCTATGAATCCCAATGGAAAATAGATGGGGGTTTCAGAACCACTGAGAAAATTTTTCGGATGACACATACACTGCCCACCTTACCCAGAGAGGAGGAAAAGAACACCTTTGAGAACTGATCTAGTACACCTCTGTTATTGTCAGAAAGAGGGGTATCCCTAAGGGATGTTATGCTGTGGTGAAAAGAGGCTAAGAACTATAAGTCTTTCTCAAGGTAGTGGATGATGGCCAACCTCACTGATAAGTGCTCTGATAAAAAACATGTTGATTTAACAAGGACTTTAACCATTTCCAAGGTGAGCTTCTCCTTGGCTACCAGAGACATCAAAGAACTGGAATAAAAAGACCAAAAGATCTGCTATGATAGTGACCAGCTACCTCTCTTGATTTCTGAATAACTGTTTCCAATTTTCAAAACATATCAGAGCTTTGTCTTAGTAGATTCAGTTTAACTAAGTATATAACTGCTCAAGACAGATATTTTTTAACACTGCCTATATATATCGACTTACAACTTGGCTGTCCATCGTTAGAAAAATTTTGCCAATAAGCATATTAAAAGGTATTCTACACCCTGTAAAAAAGTGCATGGTCAAAGTTCATTAGGAGAAATCCAATTAAGGAAACCACCAAAGGGAAGTTTAACTCTGTGATAAAACAGAAGAACATAAGTTCTCATCCAATTAGTCTATCAATCCACTTGGTTTCTTCACTAGCCCTCGTCTCTGGGAAGGAATTTATAAAAATGCAGTCAATATATCAAAATTCCCTGTTAACAAAGTAGTTCTATGTCCATGAAAGTTTTTAATATATTTTGAGAATATGTACTCAAATGCAAAAGTAAGGAAACTGTCCAAATAATGAACTGGAGGCACTCGTACAGATACTTAAAATACATAATTTTGGATTACTGAGCGCAATCGATAGAAAACATAAAATACTAAGGAAAGAAGTTCAATTCTGATATGGGAGACTGAGAATCATTACTAATTCTTGAGTAGGTGAGTGACACAGTGAAAATGATGTTTGTACAAAGTGAAAGTCAGCTATATAAAAGAGGATTAAAGCAGGAAGAGAGAAGTTAGAAGACTTTCAATAGTCTGGGTTGGAGTTGGTGAGAGTGGGCATTTTAGAGAGTGAGAATGAAATGTAACATGAATGAAGACTGAGGAGGAGACGCCAACTAGATTTAGTAAATGACTAGATGAGAGCAAAGAAAAAGAAGGAAGGAGGATGAGGAGGAGGAAATGGAAGAACAAAGACTACAATGATTATATTCACAAAACTTTGGTTCCAAGTATGATGACAGGTAAGATAAATCTATAACTATTCCGGGAAATTACTTTGAAACTCCGAATTTAAAAGATGAAAATTATAGGTAAAATCAGCGCAATACTTGGAGAACACTGATCCCCAAAGATTAGTCCAGAGAAATCTGCATCAGAATCCCCAGGGTGCCTATTAAAATGTAGATTCCAGGGCTCCTCTCCAGATGTACTGAATCACAATCCCAATAATCTGGATTTAAATGAGTTCCAGAGGAGGTAAGTACTGAGCACACAGGAGTGTGTCCTCCACTGAACCAGAGATAAGATAGGCACATTCTGTAGACCAAACCCCAACTGGCTGAGCTAACCCAAAGTTATTGAAAAGGAAAATAGGACCCATGCACTAAGGCTGGGGAGAGGGGGATCTTAACAGTCATGGGTCATAAACAAAGAGGAGCCAATGAAGGAAACAGAAAAAAAAGTAGTTTGTGAGCTTAGCATGAGCCAGAATTATATGTACCACAGTGATGAAGGAGTTTCTGGTGAAAACACTATAAAGTGCTTAGATAATTCTTTTTTTTCCCTTAAATCCTAGATGATTACATTGGGACTCCTACAGCTGCTGATAGCATCCTAGACAATAAGAAAAATCAATAGGCTAAAGTGGGTACAAAGTAGTATGACGTTTAAGTCTTAACTTTCCTATAGTGGCAATAGATCTTATCTCTCATTTTCATCATGTATGTAACAAGAATACCCAAATGTACATAGCTGTGGGTTTCTTTAAAAAAATGATTAGGAAACGTTTAAACAGGTGCCTAATACTTTAAGCTTTGGGGTGGAGGGGTAAGGCTATTGGTCCCAAGTGTGCTTTTTCTCCCAGTTATATTGTTTCCTTTCCAGTGTTTTTAAGTGTTCCCAGTTTCCAAGGTAACAGCCAAAGAATACTGGATTGTATTCTCAGTTTATGAGTTGTAGGCAGGTGCTCTTCAGGATGTAGTAAAGGCCTCTGATGCAAATACCCAAATGCTTTTCTTGAATTAATGAGTAAAAATATTCAATCACTGCAAACCTTAAAGCTGAAAAAGCTTCTCATGGCAACAACAGCTATTTACACACCTGCAGAGCTTTGCAATGCACATGGCACTTTCCCAAGCATTTCACATAGATCCTTCTATCAATCCTCAGAAGCGTGCAGGACAGACATTATTATTATCCTTATTTCACAAGTGGATATGGGCTGTCCAAGGGGTGGAGCTGGGGTTTTAACTCTGACCATCAGACCTAGGGATCTATCCAGGATCCCCAAACACACAATTAATTTAAAAGAGATTTTTTCTCCTTTCAGAAATAAATCTGAGAGGAAGATTTGATTTATTAGTGTTTTATTTGTAGTTTACATTATCAAATATTTCAATGGGGGTAGTCTCAAGGTTTTCTGGTGAACTTGAAGCTTAAATTTCCTGGGAAAACAAAAACCTTCATCTGTATAAATGAATAGAATTGGTGAAGGAAGTGAAACAACAGAGTGGATAAGGAGACGTGAAATATAAATGCTTTATGCAGCTGGGGCCTTGGAATAGAACCAAACTTCTAATTACCTTACAATACAGAAATAGATAGAGCCACTCCTAGAAGCAGCGAGGCTGGGCCCAAATAGTCAATCTTACATGAGGGCCTAAAAAGCTTCCTGAAGGAGTGAGTGGAGTTCTCATAATAGGAGTCCAGGGTCAGGGGTCAGGATGTGGGTGTCTGTCACTATGACTCACCATTCTGGAATGATTCAGGACTAAATCCTAGCTAGGGAAGAGGTGGGTGAGATACAAAGAGGAAGTTAAAAAAAGAAGTATCTCTCTGTGATCTACCTAAGACCCTGAGAACCCAAAGCAACAGTTTAGTGGCACTAGTTGTGCTAAAGCATAGCATGAGAGTGTGCTAAAGTGTAGCAGTTACTTCTGGAATAGCCCTTATGTGAGCAGAGACTATTTTACCATGGCATAAATGGTATAGAGTCACGGAAATGCTATGTTCTTATACTTCCTGCAGCTTTTTTATATGTTAATTCATTCAGAAAGTATTTTTTGAGGTCAGACTTTGTGACAGATAGTTAGGATACACCAGTGAACAAAACAGATGAAGTTTCACCCTTTGGAAGTTTTATTCTAGCGAGGAAAGATAGAAAACAAAAAACACAAAATGTGGTGGAGAGAGTTGCCACAGGAAAAAAAAGGGTTATAGCTTTGGCAAAACACAAGATGCGTTTCTATTTTCATGGTTTTTATAACCATCAAAAGTCCATTTGGTTAATTTTAATAGTTGTGATAGTTGAAAAACATTTCATAATGATAATGGGATAAATTCCTCAAGAAGACATAACAATTCTAAATTTATATGTATCTAACAACAGAGCATCAAATACATGAAGCACAAACTGTTGGAACTAAAAGGCCAAATAGAACTCCTCTCCCAATAAATGATTAAAGAAATACAAAAAAAATTAAGTAAGAACATACATGATTTAACAATATTATCAACTAACTTGACCAATTAATATTTACAAAACATCCCAGCCAATAACTGCACATTCCTTTTCTGTGTACATAGAATATTCACTAGGCGTACCGTATCCTGGGCTATAAAACAAGTCTCAATAAATTTAAAATAGCTGAAATTATACCACAAAGAAATTAAATTAGAAAAAGAATACAAAGATACTTAGAAAATCCACCAATATTTGGAAGCTAAATATAAAACATCTAAATAATCAATGTGACAAAGAAAAGTAAAAAAGAAAGCAAATATTTTGAATTAAATGAAACTATAAACACAGCACATTAAAATTAGTGGGGTACAGCTAAAGTAGCTAAACTAGCCTAGAGGTAAATTTATGGTCTTAAATGCTCCTATATGAAAAAGGAAAGGTCTACAATTAATAATTTAAATTTCCACTACAAGAAAGTAGAGAAAGAAAAGCAAGTTAAACCTAAAGTAAATAGAAGGAAATAATATAGAGCAGAGATCAATCACATAGAAATAAACAATAAAAGAAAAATGAAACCAAAAACATTTTTTGCAAAATACAATAATATTGATAAAATTCCAGCCAGAGAGATGAAGAAAATTAGAAAGGGATCAAACTACTAACATCAGGAATGAAAGAGGAGACTTCATTACAGATACTAGCAAGATTAAAAGAAAAAAAAAGGTAATATAAAAAACTTCAAAGAAAAAAAGAAAAACTTCATGCTGCTTCTTTAAGACAAAACTAGTCTTTTCTTTGAAAAAAATAGAAGCACATACAATTATATTTCTCTGAAACTACCACTTCTCAGTGTAGTCTCAATCATTTATAATTTATTATAATTTATAATAATATAAATTATAATTTATAATCATTATAACATATAATATTAATTTATAAATTACTATAAATTGTAATAATTTAAAAGAGATAACCAAAGTAACTTCTATCCTGCAAAAAAAGCTGCGGGGTAGATAATGTGAACTGTCACACCTCAGCATTTCATCAGACTAGCAGAGCTTATGAATTCAACTTTCTACAGTTGCTTATATCCCACATACATCTTCTCAAAGTGGTAGAAATGAACATGTTCATTAACATGATCTAAAGATACAGTCTTTCTGCAGTATATAAAAATAAGGAGAAAAAGTATATAAAGTTATAATTATGCTTAACAATGAATACTTCAGTATTTGATTTTACCTAGAAATGATCTAGGTATCCAATTATTTTCCATTTATTAACCAAATTGAAGTCCAATCCAAGATTTTAAGTTACCTAGATCCTGGAAATTTATCTTCAAGTTGATATACTATAGAATATAATTACTAATGAAACAAAGTTCATCAGAATAACGATGCAATTTGAACACAAATATACATTGTTTCATAAGCAAGCATTAAGTAGAAGTAATGCTAACTTATTTGATTAGTAAACCTGTATAAGTTTAGAAAAACATACCCAACTATAATAAAAATGTACACTTGTATTATACAAAACACTGATAAATCAGAGAAGACATAGCTATTATTATTAAGCCAAATAATCAAACTAGTTTAGTTTGCCAAAGATTTACCTAAATTATGTGAACCTGAATTCTTAAAATGTTTCTAAGCTGTTTTTTTTAAAAAAAAAAAATACTTTTAAATCTAGAGGTTTATACCTTAGAAGTTCCATGCCCTTATTTTCTGAGAATTATAGAAATATTATATTTATATAAGCACTTATAAGCCAAACAGAACAAGGATCCTTTAATTTAGTAGGTTTTATAATCTAATTTATTAATACCATCTGGATTTAGGAAAACATTACACATTCATACAATGAGAAGTAAAGATCTTTCTGAATTACAGTCACAGACATAAAGACACAGAGTTAATAGCTTCGATTCTGAAATTTCAGTCATGAATCAAGAGTAAACACAGAAGCACAAAAAATTTACTGGTTCAGATATTAAAGAGCTGTTCTACTTCTTGGTGGCAGACAACATTCTTAATTGGTTTGAACCCAGAGAGATGAATAGGCAAACAAGCAAGACTAACAAATTAGTTTCTCTCTTGTCTCTTGCCCAATAGAGACTAGATCTCAACACATCATTGATGCATTCATAGAGCTCACCAAATGGTCAGATCATAACATCAAATATCCAATCATTACTACCAACTGTGGGCAAAGACTTATTGCTGTAAACAATCAAAGACAAATCGCAAAATTAATAGAGAACAATACTAAACACAGAAAAACAGAGAATCATCAGTTCTATTGTCATTTCAAGAGCCAAAAAAAGATATGTCTGAGCTTTAAGCAGCCTATGAGCTGCACTTCTCTGGTGAAAAGTATACCTGGTTTTGTTAGGTGAATACGTAGGGCATCTCAGTAGAAGTTTCCCAAACTATTAAGAGACAATTAAAAAAAAAAAAAGTGAAAAGTATGCCTCTAATACAAAACAAGCATGTGTTGAAGATTTTATTGAATGTATTAATGAAGAAACAAGGTACATGTAACCAGGAGAAACCAAAACCACAAATTTATATGAAGTAAAGAAATGTTGAAAGGAATGTACAAATGGAAGCAAAAATAGCTTCTTCCACAATGGTAGAGGGAAGTCAATTGAACCTCTACTGGTCAGGACAGATTTTGCATGTTTATAAACAAGAATTATTTTGCATAGCTGTTGATTATCTACTAATTTACATTTGTAAGATTGTTTCGATAGAATTGGAATCAGACAACCCTGAGGGTTATTCTCTAGTCTAGACAATGCAGTTGTCTACTCTAGCACAATTTTTTCCCATAAAAAGTACACCTTTCTCTGAAACCAAAAGAAAGGAAATAAAGATGTCTATGAATGAATATAGGTAAACTTGTAATAAAGACAAGAAATTAAGGAAATTCATCTTTGATAGTCTCTCATTTTTTTCCCCAGTAGAATAGAACATGAGGTTATTTGCTACAAATTAAAGGAACTGATTGCTTTTAAAGCTTTCCATGCACAAAAATCTCACAGCAGCCTTACCACAGTGACTTTCTCACTTCACTAAAAGTAGTCTAAAAGTTAAACACAGGTCATCTGGGAGATACACGGGATCATCCTTTGAATGCCTTGACACAGGTCAATTTTCTGCACATTGTAAGAAGTTGAGTCTGGGAATCTATCACTAGGCAAGTTTGGGAAAACACTCTGGCTTTAGTTTAATGAGGTTAGCTAGCAGAGCCTTGAAGAAAGAAATCCAGGAATGGTGAGTTTTGAAAGAGCATTGAAGTTCTTCTAGGGTGGGACATTTAGGAGGAATCCTGGGGAGTCAATGGGTAAAACATGAGGGAAGGGGTATGGCCATAAAAGGGAGTAACAAAGAAAGGGCCCTTGTGGGGAATTCAAACAAGCTTCATGTGATGGACAGTGTGTCCCCGGGGCAGGGGGCGGGGGGCGGGGGGAGGCGGGGAAGTAAATGGGGTAAGAAAGAAGGGTGGCTGACAAGCCTGAAGCAAATCTGTGAAGGCTGACAGCTCACAGTAGAGAGACAGAGAAAGTGAACGATTAAACCAGAACTTTCAGGGGTGAGCTTGGGGCACTGATACTTGAAAAAGTTCTTGTGATTACAACCTGAAGCCCAGGTTTAAAATCTCTGTTCCCCAGGGGAAGTTCACCAATTTCACACCAGGTAAAGATGGTCATTGGTCCTGTGGTTCTAAGCAATTCACCTGTTCCTTGTTCAAGAGGATGTGAGGATTTTGATTGAGTTTCTTTTAATTAGAGCAGAATTCCTGAAGAGGAAATAACTTGTGGTTTTTGCCTGTTTTCAATTGAGCCATATTATTGAATGTTCCCTCTATGTGAATATAAAAAAAAAGAAGGTAGACTTTCCACTTATCAGTGTTTGCTATCCTGCTGCAGTTAAATAACTTGGAAATGTGGTTGTAAAATGGCAGGCTTGAAGTCTTCATTCTCTTCTTTCGTAATATAATGCAAAGATTATGACCTACTAACACTACAAGGAACAGTAGAATAAGCAAAGGATTTGGCCCAGAAGATGGTAGGACCAGTGCCAGCATTGCCCCGGGGAAATCACTACACACTTATCTCAGCCTGTTTTATTCTCCAAAAAATCAGATACTACATCTCTTTGGATCTAAAATGCCATTGATTGTAATATGCACCACAGTTTTATATACTACTGAGAAAAGACAGATAATTGTATTATTCCACTGCTAATATAAATAATTGAAACTATTATGACAACAATTATCGGTAATAGAGTCCAAAGTTCCAGAATATAAAAATTAAAATTTTTGTTAAAAAATCGAATAAGCTAAGAAAAGTCCTTTAAAGCAATATCTCCTAAAGTCAGTTTGTTAACAATGCCTTTGAGACTCTTTCTTCTCAAACCTTAACTCAAGGGATACAAAAGATTAACTGAAAAGCCAATTACCTCATAAATTTCCTACATGAAAGATGTGATACACTATCTCCCCCTAAGAAAGTGATTGTAGAGTGACATATACTTAACCAGTGATAACAGCAAGAATTGTTTTTGTCAAAATGCAAATAAGAAATCTTGAATATTTTATCAGAAGCCAATAGTGTTTTAATATTGTAAATGCATAGCGTGAAGACATGAGCATGATTAAAAGGTCATAAAGTGAACTGGGTAAATGTATTCAGTTAGTGAAGTATGCAGTGCAGCTTGGGGGAAGAAGAAACAGGAGGACAAGACTTTAGGGGAACCCAGGAGTTTGGGGGTTGAAAGATAACTGTGTAACACAAAGGAGAACAGAGTAAGGAAATCCAAGATGTTAAAATTGAATGCCTCTAGCACATTCTCTTACTGGATGAAGCTTTCCATAATTGTATAGCCTGACAGAAAACATTCCGAAAATATCCAGAAAAGAAACATCAGCTTGCATTCAGAGGAGAGGGTGGGTGGAACTATTTTCTTACCCAGTTGATTCTACACAAGAAAATGTAGCTAAAGGATAGCCCACTGTGAGAGGTGGAGCCCGGAGACCCAGCACTCAGGGCCAACGTTAAGTGGTTCCAGAAGAACCTCTTAGCAGTGAGGAGGCAGAAACACAACTCTAATCTAGCCTAATTAAGAAAGGTAATTTGTTAGTTCACGTAAACGAACTATGGAAATGTCACGAATGATCCAGGCACTCAAACGACATCGACACTCTTCCTTTACTGCTTTTCCTGGTCTTTTTTTCTTTCTTGGGGCATAGACTTGGACAGCAGGGGCCTTGGGTTACAATGCATATCATTATAGCTCATGAGCAAATGGGTTAAAAACTAACCAACAAAACATCATCCTCTCTACCTGGGCACCGTTCATCAGTGTATTCTAAAATCATGAAGTGAAAGATTATTGGGAAACTTTATAATGGAGGGGTCAAGATGATGACCTTACCTGAACTCACCGGTTCAGCCACACATTACAACCGTTAAGTTGAAATGCAATAAAAGTATGCACCCAACTAATGAACCACGCATGCTTAAAAAATTGAACCAGGATCCCATTAGGCCTTTAGATCTAACTATTAATTTTCAAGTACCATGGAGGATAGAGAAACAAGTTAAACGACATCATCAGTAAGAAATGGACCAAATGCAAGAATCCTGACGTTCAAGGGGCAAATATCTCGTTTCTCCAATAAACCAAGAACATGGAGAAGTGTATGGGGCGGGGGGGGGGGAGGCGGGGGGGAGGGCGGGGGCGGGGGAGGTGGGGGGGTGGATTAAAGGATGATAGAGCCCTAAAAGACATAGCAAACAAATACAATGTGGGACGAAGGAACCTTGTTTGGATCCTCACGACAAACCAACAATAAAAGGCATCTTTGAAATAATCAAGGAAATTTGAACGTATTGTGAATATTAGGTGATATTAAGGTATTACCTTAACTTTTCGAGATGTGATAATGATTGATTTTTTTTCTTTTTTTTTTTTTTTTTTTTAGCTACTCATCAGAGAAAATTTAAGCGGGAAACGACGTGCTCTAGGAATCTGGCTCCTGCAGGGTCCGGCCTGGCCCTCTGGGCATCATCACCTCTACCTCACCCACCGCGTCTCTCTCGCTCGCCAGGCCTCCGAAGGCGCCGCTCCCGGCATGCCCCGCGGGTCCAGCGCGGAGGCCGCGAGACCCACAGCCGAGCCTTGAGCCGGGCGACGGGACCCCTTACCCAAGGTGCTCCGGGCGCTCATTTGCATGTCCCACTCCACAGGTAAACCGGCCGGTCAGTCGCGGCCTAGCGCTCATAGCACCGACCTTGCGGGCCTCGTGAGGTGATTCCATGGCAACAAATTTTTCCTAGACGGCCCGGGGATGTTTAGAAAAGGCGCGCGGTTCGGTCACCCTAAGCAAGAGAGGTGAGCAGTTGCCGTGCCTTATATATGCCGGGGGACGGACCAGCTACCGTGCTCGCTTCGGCAGCACATATACTAAAATTGGAACGATACAGAGAAGATTAGCATGGCCCCTGCGCAAGGATGACACGCAAATTCGTGAAGCGTTCCATATTTTGTGCACTGCCCTAGCCTCTTCACACCGGGTGCTGATTAACTAAAGAGGAAAAAAAAAAAAAAAAGAGGCTCACCCTGTCTCCCACCACCAGATACCAGCTCGATCGAGTGGCGACGCAACCTAGACGGTCCCCTGCCATCTCTCCATGGTCGCCGAGTCACATTTCTCTAAATGACCTAGGTAATGTTGGTGTCTGCACCCGACTGCTGGTTTTTATTGGTTAAAATCTGCTTTTGGTCTGGGCAATGAAATTTTCTCTTGATCAAATTTCCCATCACGGAATCCATCGTTTTAGGTAAATTGGCACTTCTGAGAACTCCTTAGAGCCAGATGGAACAGGCATACAAAACCGGTCTCGGAAAGACTTGTGAAAGCAGATGCGAATGGGCTTGCTGTTTCCAGCCAGTTTTCAATTGGTCTTGGAGCTCCAGGATCCATAAACGCCAGCCAACATTGATCTCATCTAGTGTAACCACTCCATGGTAACAGTCTCGGCCTTTGTGCGGCTCACAGGCTGACTGGCCTATGCACTCAGGTCTAAGAACACCGAAGAATGTCCGAAAAATGTCACAAAAGTTGACACGCGAAATGTGCACTAATGGTGGCTTACTTATTTTAGTAAGGATTCATTATTTCAGCAATAATTTAATAACTTATTTTAGAAATGACTTGGTAAGGATTAATCAAGCAATGTATGTGCCAGGCAGTCTTCTGAAACAAGAGCCAACCCACCTGGGTCTGGAGTGTGTTATTAAGGGAGTCAAGGCCATGAATAAGTCGATTTCAGAACTTTTAAGTTTTATGAGTCGATGTATTTGCTAATATCCAGGTGTAGCTCATTTCGAATTGTTTTACATGAATATTTTTATGAAAAATCATTTTGCTATGGCAGGCCATGCCTTGTGCTTTGACTCATTTCTTCTGAAGTGATCAAGGGCCCGGTGTGAAGAGGCTAGGGCAGTGCACAAAATATGGAACGCTTCACGAATTTGCGTGTCATCCTTGCGCAGGGGCCATGCTAATCTTCTCTGTATCGTTCCAATTTTAGTATATGTGCTGCCGAAGCGAGCACGGTAGCTGGTCCGTCCCCCGGCATATATAAGGCACGGCAACTGCTCACCTCTCTTGCTTAGGGTGACCGACCGCGCGCCTTTTCTAAACATCCCCGGGCCGTCTAGGAAAAATTTGTTGCCATGGAATCACCTCACGAGGCCCGCAAGGTCGGTGCTATGAGCGCTAGGCCGCGACTGACCGGCCGGGTTTACCTGTGGAGTGGGACATGCAAATGAGCGCCCGGAGCACCTTGGGTAAGGGGTCCGTCGCCCGGCTCAAGGCTCGGCTGTGGGTCTCGCGGCCTCCGCGCTGGACCCGCGGGGCATGTCGGGAGCGACGAGCCCAGCGGACGCCCACCGCAACCCACTCCGCCTCCTGCACTCGTGCGCGGAGCCCTGGAGATCCAAGGGAGCGGACTACGCGTTGTCCTTGAAGCAACCATGGTTCGGCGAGGGCTGGGCCGAGTTGGCATGACCGATGCGGCCTCTCCCCAAATCGCTTGGCCTGCTGGGCCACCAGGCGTTGGGTCCCTATGGCTCTAAGTCGAGCACAGGCCCTTTCAGCAAAAATGGAACGTATCGCGTATGTTTCATCAATAACACAGGGGCCTTGTGCCAGTTGCAAAAAGCATTGTTAAAATGAGCCCAACGTCCAGCCCTCCGTAAAACTCCTCCCATCGATTCAGTTCTGGATCGTCAGCACCACTCTACTTAGCACGCGGCTTTGCGAACTTCTGCTCGAGTCTCAGCATCACGCCATCTGCGCAGGCGTCACTGTGAAGCGGCGGGCGGGAGAGGGGCGGGGGAGTCCGATGGGTAGCCATGCCCTCCACAGGTGTCTTCCCCCTGGGCTACCTTGGTGTCAGGTCTCCAGCCGGCTGGTACGCAGAGAACGCTGAAGCAAACCTTTTCTGCCTGAGAGGTGGATTCGAGGGATTACATTATAGAGTTGAACTGGAGAATCATTCTCGTATTTCCTTACACCTCCCCGCACCGACCCTAGCCCTACATGACACAAACATGCAGAACAGACCTACCTGCAATAAATACCGGAATTTTAGTGTTAAATACTCTGATTTTAACTACTGTTAAAATCATACTGCCCAATAGCCTTGTGCCTTGTGAAATGAGGGCCAAAAGTGAAAGCCTCTGGTACTGAGGTGGTTACACTGCTCCATTTATTGAAGTAAAGTGGTTTGCGTTAAGATGGCACCCTTAATAAGGAATATGGCTTATCTACAGAATAATTGTTTTCTCCTTCCTTTGGTCGTCCTACCCTCTCCAAAACTATGGCATAATACTTTGAAGTAAAATCCTGTGAAAGATCAGTAATTTTGAGAAGTTTTAAAATTAGTACCCAATTTTATGATGTACAAAAATAGTGTGAAATCATGAGTTTCTGGTATTGCTGAGATGAAAATAAGGAACAGAAAGCCTATAGCGATTATTGCAAAAACTATTATAATTATCTTCATTCAAAACTTGAGGATTATGAAAACACTTTCTCCACCCCTCCCCCCCAAAATTGGCGAAAGTGACACTTGAGTAACCTGTCAAATTACAAATAAAATCTGCATTGATACATTTCTTCTAATGGCCTATCTTTCCAGGAAGCCATTTCTGACTTCAAAGCTATTAATAGTGATGTTAAATTTTACAATTTGAAGAAATATATCAAAAATCCTTCCTGTTCTTATTCTCTTTAGAAACCTGACAATCAGTTTATTAACGGATTACCTGGTTAGAAGAATCTATAGTGGGATGGATGGTCATGGATAGTCAGAGTTCCAGAATCATGAACTTGATTTCTCTACCAGTCGTAAGCTCTTTCGACAAGCTACACTCCTTGGTGACCATGTTTAAACCCTTTATATTCTGAAAAGAGGAAAAATGTTTTCCATATACATAAAAAGGGGCTGACAAAAGATCAAATCCTTTGGGGTGGGTAAATCTTCATAATGGCTTTAAATCATGGATGTGTACAGAAATTGCAAGGAAGTGTAATTTAAGTCATGGCACTGCTGAACAATGTGCTGTTAGAGAGCTAGACTGGAATTTCTCACAGGTGATTGTGACTCCTTTTAAATTTTAAAGCAAAAAATTATCTCTAAACCTCCAGTATTGCTGAAATTACTTCTATTACATTGTTATTTAAATATGTATAAACATAAAACCGTATACTCATAGCTGTTATAAACTAAAACCGAAGGTTTAAAAATTAAATACAGAACTAGTAATCAATACAATTCAAACAAACATAATTTATTGCAGATGATGTTTGGTTAAAAATAGGTCGCCATTGTTGGTTTTGATAGTTGAAAGATGTAGCCTCAAGTTCAGTTCTATACTTGCTTTGACTAATGCAGAGAATACCAATTCACCTAAGTATGTTCTGAAAATGCCTCACCTTTGTTCTATATCAAATTATATAAATACTTGTACATTTAAAAATATATATTTTAACATTTTTGAGATCAGGACATACATAGCACACAATGGGAGTCAAGTCTATGAAATAAGATAGTTTAGAAAAATCAGGCTCATACTGAACACTTACCAGTGAGCAACCCTTGAATGATAATATATATTACTTGATGACTGTTAAGCTGCATTATTTATTTCAACATGGAGTTAGCCTAAAAGTCTAATTTAAATCATCACTACATATCTGATCAAATATTGCTTAAATTGGGAACAAGATTATCTGGTTAAATTCTTAGAAACTTTTAAACTTTTAGTTTCAGCTCTGAGCTCATGCAGAAGGTAAAGAAGGAACTAGGTTTCTCGTAGTGTTTTATTTATATATAGTCATATTTTCTGAGCTATATAAAATCTGTAATGTGCAATTTCATCTTATTCTGTGAGCAGCAGCTTCCTCACTTCGAAGAAACAGACTTTCCTTAATTTATGAATTCTGATATATACTGAAAACTACATGAGTGTGGGTGTTGGGGGGAACACAGTCAGTATATTAATGGTGACTCAAGCATGACTATTCCGGTCATATTCAAAGGGCCTTCTTGAATACATGCACATGCACACACACAATTCTCCTTTGTGAATCTGATGTGGTATGTCTGGAGGAGCTACAACGACCAGTACATTCATAAAATTTCTCTCAAGGATAGGTTCTGATATGTATTTAAGACTTTTCCATGAAGGCTCTATCTTATTTAGTACAAATATAGTTTTTCATGCCAGTGTTTTCTGACATAGAGATTTAATCTGGCACTTAGGTGTTTTCTCACTCAGTACATATATATTATTTCAGTTTCAATGGGAATTTTCTGATACACTTGATATTGACTTGGAAGTGAAGGATACGTACAATCATTATATTCACAAAGTATCTCCCTCATATAAACTTTGATGAGTAATTTTACTAGTTATCTATTGCTGCATAAATTGTCCCAAAACTCAGCAGTTCAAAACAACTTATCATTTCTGAGGGATAGAAATCTGGGAATGGCTTAGGTGGGTAGGTCTAGTTCAGGTTCTCTGTGGTTTCATTCAAGCTGTCAGGAAAGAATCAGCTTCCAAGCTCATTCAATTATTGGTAGACTTCAATTCCACTAGCTGCTAACCAGACTTAGTTCCTCACCACGTGGTGCTTTCTGTATAGCTACTCACAATGACAATTTGCTTCCCTCAGAGCAAGAGAACATTAAGGATATAGTGTACAGGGGATGCCCAAGAGGGAAAACCAGTCATATATAATCTAATCTCGGACTCGACATATCGCCACTCTGCTGTTTGTTATTAGTCACACAAAGCCAAGCTTGGTAAAATAAAGTCGGGGACCATGCAAAAATGTGAATACTAGGAGCCATCTTAGAGGCTGGCCATCATTCAATGAATTTTTCTTGTGGCTGATGGATGGCTTTTCCACACTGTGTCTCTCCAGTATGAAATTCTTACGTACACTGAGTTGTGACTCCTGGGCAAAGGCTTTTCCACAGGCACTGCATTCAAATGACTTACCAGTATGAATTTTCTGAACTACAATCAAGATTGACTTACAGGTAAAAAGCCTTTTCAAATTCAGTACATCTATAGGTCTTTCTCTAGTGTTAGCATTACTGTACAAAGATATGAACTTTTGGTGAATGCTTCCCCATATTTAATACATGTACAAGATTTTTCCTGAATGTTTGCAGATATTCACTGAGGTGTGACTTGAATTTTCCAGCTACTCTCTCTCCAGTGTGAATTCTCCGATGTTCAAGTGTCTTCTAAAAGGCCTGTTCACATTCAGTACAATCCCTCTCATATACAAATTCTTCAATGGAACCTGATTACTGACCGGTGGGCAAGGTCTTTCCTACTTTATCCACAGAACATATCCACAGTTAAGTTCTCAGCTCTACTTTCCACAGAAGCCTGAAGGTGGTTTAGTCCTCTTTAAGTTTCAATCAGAGCCGCTGTAAGAAGTGGGATAGTCTCAGGAATGATCTCTCAGTCTCATCGTAGTATTTTTACCCAAGACACCAAAAACTTGGAACCTTGTGGGTTTTAGAGAATTGACACGATTTAATTCTGAGAACTTCAAGAAAGAAACCATTTGGAACTTTCAATGTCAACAGTAAATTGCTTGAGGACCACTTCTGCTTTCCTTAGTTTTTATTTTACTGAAGGACTGCTGGTGATGAAATACCTTACCTAGCTTTTGTCTGGAACCATCTTTATTCCATAAGGGCCTTATCGTTGACATTTCCCCCCTCAGCACTTTAATGATGTCATTCCATTGCCTTCTGTCCTTGATCATTTCTTTTGAGGTTATCAGTCTTACTGGTACTCCACTGAAGTCAGTCTTTTCTCCTTTGATTTTTAGTATTTTGGCCATGGGTACCTACCTACGTGTAGTTTGTAACACTCAGTTCTGCCTGACTAGAATTGGCCTAACTTTCATCTGTGAGCTTTCATCAATTTTGGAAAATTGTTGGCCATAATCTCTTCATCGTTCTTGCTCCATTCCTTCTCCATGACTTCAAATTACATGTTAGACATTTTGAACACATCCTGCTTCACTGGCATTAACTATTGAAATCTTGTCTTCCAGTTCACTTACCTTGTTTTCTGGTATAATCTGTTACCTCATCTAGAGAGTTCTTAATATTTCAGTTCTAGCATGTCCTTTTAAAATAAAACATTTTTGATGAAAAATTTATGTTTCAACGTTTTTGGCCATTTTTTCACATTAAATAACGATTATAGTCATTGTCCAACTCCACAATGTAGATTGAATAAATTATACTTTCTCCCCTTTTTGTCAAATGACTGTTGCTTCACATACCTAGCAATTTTATTTTATGCCAGATATTCTATATTAAAGAACATAGAGGCTCCAAGACAATTCCTTCCTCTAAAGGAGGGCCCCCTTTCCTGTTAGGCAAAGTTAAGGGTTTTGGTAAGATTTAGCCCAATTTATACCTGTTTTAGGGTATAGACCCAGAAAATTTCCAATTAAAAACCTGGACCTTTGTTTCCTCAGCCTTGAAAGACTGAAAGAGATTCAGCCCTGCCTTTCAGAAACTTTCAGCTTAGCTTTTTAGCTTCACTAAGCTCAACATTTAATAGGTATCTTGACAGAAAAACTATTCTTTCAAGGCCTTTCAAAAACTCCAATGTTGTCAATCCAGCTCTATGCAATCATTAAAAGCATAGCTGGTTTCACTTTCTTTTAACATAGCCCTCTGCCTAGGCCAAATCCAGATCCAAAGACTGAGCCCAGATTCTGCAAAAGAAATTTGGTGAAAAAAAACCCTGAACTACGGGAGATGAACACACAATGTGCCTTACGGTTAAAATGTACAGCTGAAACTTACTGTATTTCATTAATCAGTCACCATAAAAATAAATTTAAAAAAATAAAAAATTTTGATCTTCCACTACTAACCTCTGAAGAGTTCTCCCCTTTGTTGAGACTTGAACCTATTTTAGATCTAATTTCCACATGCCTTTAAATATGTGGTTTTTGAAAGTAATCCTATTTTATAATATTGGTGAGTTGACCTGCTGTGACCTATTATATCTCATACAAAAAGAGAACCTCTATAGTGTTTGTAAAGCAAATATTAGTGATAAAAAAATGAAAATGATGACTTTGGAAAATTCAGATGCAGTTAATTAGAATACTAAAAATCATTCTGGAATGCAAATTACTCTTCTCCAATTCCTTGCCCTATTCCTTTTTTTTAAAATCAGTTTTCCCTCTATTTCCTTCATAGAACTCTTTCATTCAGTTAATGGGAAAAGGATATTGTAAAGTTACAATTTTTTAGGACATTAAAAGCTGCCTTAGTAATATGTCCAGATAACTGTCATTAAAAAGCTTAGTTTTAACTAGACTACAATTTGATTACAAAATTGCTTTGCAACTATCTGTCTACATATTGATGAGTATGTAGACAGATGAAGAAATTTCTTCAGAAACTCTTTTGTCCTCCCCAGATGCAATGTATAAGCACATAACTCTTGTACCTCAGAGATTTGTATAGTTGATGGCTTCTGCACAGCTTCTTAGGAAGTTCCCAAGTGACTGATGTTTGGAAACCACTGCTATAAAAAGAAAGACATGAAAAAAACAGCATATTTTGAAAACTTCTAGTTATTTTAAAGGCGCTTCTTTAAACAAGTCTGAATCTGTTAAGATCTGTCATCTAAAATTCTTACACAGCACTTACAGACTAAAAGCAGCCAAAAAGATTTCAGAAAGAGAAACCTACATTAAATAAAATGGTTGCATTCTTCTAGATCTATTATGGACATGACTTTTATATTTTAGGGATAGTTGTTTAAAAATATTAATCACTTCACTTATGTCACATTTTATTGAAATATTTACAACATGATCATGATTAATGTGTGTAGAGATGCTGACCTCAAAAATATTACTTTGTCATCTTTCAGAATACAAATAAGACTATGAAATCAATTCAGTTCGGATATAAACAATTACAGCACCAGGTCCACAAAACTAATGGTATGAAAAAGAGCATTGCTTCTAATTTTACTTATTTTAGGGTATATTAAATGTAAGTTGGCTTCGCTGAACACCTAGAAAGACATTTATTTGAATAAAATGAAATACAAAGAATCTAGAAATAAGGTCAACTAAGAGCCCCAAATTTAAAACTGATATTTTAAAAACTGGTACCTAAAAAATATTAAGACAAAATACTCAGTTCAAGGTCACAAGAAAATGATTTGTGAGTACAGATATGTAATTAAAACAAATTTGGATGAATTAGTGAAGCAATGAATAGGTTAATTTTTATATCTACATCACTTATATTAGAATAAGATTTAATACAAAATAGAAATAACTTTAAAAATGTTTTAGCACTAAGAGAATCTTAACTAAAATTTAGGCAAACTATTAGAACAAGAGAGCCATTATTAATTTGTTTTTAATAATTTTTACCACTTGAGGCAAATAAAACTGATAGACGATTTGCCTAGTGGGAATAAAATTCTAAACTACAAATTCCGTAACATCTACTCAAAGTTAAAGTTCATATATTCCAAGTCTTAGCACTCCTAACTACTGATAAAAATGACTAAACCAGAACTGCCAGCACTGCATTAATTTCAAAGTTTGTAATTTTATATATTAAACTTATTAATAACAAATCTTAACTTTGACTACCATTAAGCTTTTAAAAATTATTCTTACTACCTGCAAAATTTATGTAAAAGACTAATATTAAAAACTTCAGAATTTGAACAATGTGAGAACTATGGATTCTCCCTTCCGCACACATATCCACAAAGATAAAACTAATGTTATGGGGAAAAAATGCAATCATGCTCACAGGATGATGAGAAGGTTCAACAGAATACTGAATATTTTGAGTTAACTAGATTTTAACTGCTCTAAAAAGATCATAATACGTGGATCACAATTAACATCTCATTAGCACATTATGAGCTATCACGTTGTCTCATCTCTAATATCTAGTTGTTGGATATTGAAGATATTAATGATAATGGAAACGAGATATTAATGCTTCCAGTATTCTCAACTACACACAGATGCTACCAAGAAATCAATTTTGAGTAGTTCCTTCCCTTATTTAATGTTAGAAATTTTTATTTTCAGACATTTAATAAATTGAAAAGGCTACTGAGAACTTCAGGAGTTCAAATACAATAAAAAATTAAACATATCCCGTAAGTATTGAAACAAATCAGAAATTGTTTAGTCTAGGAATTAAGGTACTTAATGAAATGATTAAATTCAAGATAAACACATACAAAAATTCAAGTCAAACAGACCTCACTAGATCCACAGAATTGACAATACATACCCATAAAGTTTGGCTTACTATTCATAAACCACGGAAATAAAAATGTTCTTCAATGTAAGCAGCTCTGCTATAAACTAGAATAGTCTTCAAAATATTTCTAGTGGCTCAAAAGAATGTCTAGCCATAGCTTAAAATTCAGATTAGGTAATAGCTGAGTCTTATAGTGGTTGATCTGTATAGTTTTCCTGAACATTTTAAAACTTATTTTCATCTGTATGCATACATTCAGAAAGATTTTTGAATCTCCTCTCATAGTACAGTAAAAGCTCAGTAATATACCTCCCTAATAAAACTTTTATCATATTGACATCAACTTTTCCTATTTTATGCACAAAAAAGAAGCAAATTTTTACCAATGAAATGGTAAAATTAGAGGCAACTATAACTTAAAATTATATAGCTTCTTAATGTTTTATTCATAGCATTCTTTATACAGAAGAAACTTCACTGATATTTACTGCAGCATCCTGTCGGTGAAGCACAAAATTATATTATAAACAAAAAACAAAGCACTTTTGACTTTTAAAAATTATATATAATTTATATCCAGTTGACAAATAGCATCACAATTATTACTGTATAAAAAACTAAAAATCACCATGGAAGCTAAGGCCTAAGTTCTTACCCAACTTTTATTTATGTCTAAGAGATATTCAAAATTAAATTCCTGTACCTCAAAGAAAATGTCTACATTATTTACAAAGAGTATGGAAAATAAAAGCTGCTTTTCAACTAAGTTAGATTGCTGTTACCTACAGTATTTACATTGTAAAAGGGGGCGGGGTGGGGAGCACTACTAACAAATACCATTTCAAATAGAAATATATTGTGCCTGGAATTTTAGTCTAAAATTAACTGTATATCCTAATAAGTGTTTGTTGATCAGAATTTGACTTCTAGTAAATCTACTGAAAATTTGAAACTGAGTACCACTATCCTTCTTTATATTGCTAATCTAGATAGTAATAAGTACAATACTATAATAACTACAAGCACTGAAGCTTAAATGAAACAATGGCAACATATAAGTAGATGGAATTTTATTTAAAATTGTAAAATATAATGCCTTAATGTTTTCTCATAATTATGAGACTAATATTTTTTCCATCCTTTAAGAAGTCTCATATAAAAATGTCCCTAAACAGTGAAACCTTCCAGTAACTTACCAGAAAAAAAGTTTAATTATATTATTCTGTTCTTAGAATTATTTTTCTAATATTTAAAAACAAATCTAAATCCTTGGCAAAACAACGCAATCAATTCAGTGTAACAGACTGAGCTTTAAATCGCACTTTAACTTTCAATTAACTATATAACCTACTAGTTAAGTGAACCAAATGTAGAATTTTAAATGACTCACTATGAAGATTTGCAAATCATTTATAGAATGCATAGAAAAGTGGAGATAAGTTTTGGGGAAGGTGTAAGGTAGTTAATGTAGAAAATGATGCTAATAATGCTAATTTTAACACAAATGGTACTAAATGCACATGGAAGTTAACACAATATAAAAGAGAATAGCTTAAATAAGCTGGGATTCACATATTACAATAGCAAAGTTATGAGTGAGTGAACTGAAGACACGAACAGTTCTGAAAATTCTCTTTTCAGCCTACTTCCAAAGAAATAGTCAGGCTTTTTTCCTGTACATAGTTTTGAGCTTTGTCTATACCATATATAGTAGAAAAATAAATTCTTTAGCAACCTAGAAACAGTTTATAAAACTCTTAAAGTTTAATTTTCTTTGCGAGACATGCCAATGTTAAACTGACAGCTATAAATTAAAGCTATATAGACAATAGGTATAAGTAATATAGAACAAGTTAAGAATACTACATTTACCGGATTTTTCTTTTTAAAAATTACTGTACTTTCTTAATTCCTGTGTGCTTTGCAATAGGAATAATAGGGACTTTGTTTTCTTAGAAAAGATAATAACATGGAAGAGTATAACACAAATAATTTATAATATACATGTACTTTAACAGCAGCCTGATTCATGTCAACATCTTGATTCTGAAGTTAAAATCAGAAGTACAATACCTAGGACATAACAGTTGGGAAAGACAACATTTATTTTAGGAAAAAAATTGAGCAAATCAAACTCTTGGGAGCCTCAAATCTCAAAATCATCTACTTACTATAATACACATAAGATAACCTTAAAATTGCAGTATAAATGAACATTAAAACATGGACCAAGGAATTTTCTCTTAACTACACAAAATATAACCTAGCAATGAAGAACAAACCATTTTTTCCTTTCTGGAAAAAAAAATGGCATGGTGTGATAAAGAACAAATCTTGAACAAAGCCTAACAAAATTTACCTATGCTACCTATTCTTAAAAATTTACCCATAATTTAGTGTTCTGGTTGTACTTCACCAACAAAATGTTTAACCCCAGAAGCAGCAGTCATTTACAGCAAATCTGGTACCAACATCAAAGGGAAATTGATTTAAAAAATGGTGTAAAAGCCACTTTAGATCTTACTACAACAATATCACAGAAAAAAATATGAATACAAGTTTGCAATTATATATATATACACATTCCAAAGAGGCTGTCAGTACCCAAAGTATTTTTATTGCTATATTAGCAATGGATTTTTGGATATGTTTTTAAGGGCCACATAAAAATAGATTCAAGGAACAGAGTAAACTGAAGTCCTAGATTAAAATGTTTGGTTTAAAGAATTTTCTACAACAAATTTCATGTTTATGTATGAAAAGTTATATAACCTTATATGAAAATGTCATGAAGTATTTTCTACACTATACTAAAATGTATTTCCCAAGAGGGAAAAAATTAAAATATCTAAAAATATAAGATTAAGATTACAAGACCATCATAGATCTTTTGAACATGCATCTGTTTATAGAATTAACAGTATACAAGATGTTTATTTCATTATGGACCATAAAGAAATGAGTTGGTGACAACTATCCTTTGCACAACATAATCAACTCAATTTAGCCACAAGCATGTCCTTGGTATGTGTGCACAAGAAATATGTTCGTTTTACCCCTCATCATATCATCCACAGGTTTACTTAGAAGATGAAGGTGCAGAAATGTTAAGAGTATTTTTCTTTCTTTCAAACATCCCAAGCATGGCATAAGTAGCCTGAAATTATAAAATACTTAACTGGGCTTTTAATTATCTACACAGACTGATAAAATGTAAATTAAGTTGCCCAAATTAGCACATAAACAAAACGAGCCATAAAGCAGGCTGAAAAGCATTAATGTTTCATATATGCGAGTTTTAAAATCATTTAATTTCTATAGAAAAATTTTATTCACAATATAATGTGACAGAAAATGCCACAGGAATGATATACTGATTGCAATAAGGTTGCATGCAACAGCAGCTTTGTATTTTATAGCTATTTTTGTTTATAAAAATTAAATCTCTCCAGTCATGCTTATCACATGGTCTTAGATTTGTAATGTAAATTAAGGAATACCATATAGTTCAAAGAGAAAATGTCTCATCATTTTGAATGTGAATTATCTGTAAGAAACATGAAATATACTACTGAACCCTGAAACATGCATGTCTAGATTTGCTTTTTGTCCATTTTCAGGCTGTCTGCAATCACTTCCTACTCATATGATACCAAGAGGATCCGTCTGTAACTGTGGTTGTATCAGCTGAGGTTGCAATGGTGGTGGTAACTGAAGCGGTACCATTGGTTCCACCAACTGTCCTGGGTTTGAAGGTGGTGGAGGAGCCACAGTATTTGCGATTTCTACAATTTCTCCATTGTAAAAAAAAACTGACACTGCTGAATGAATGTTTCAACAACAGATTGATGGATCTTCGTGGTAGACAGAAATTCTCGATTTTCGAAGTCAGGTCTCATCAGGGTTGGCCAAAAACAGATGGATAAGTTGTCTGCTGTCATTAGGTTGATTTTATTTTGCTGACTAACCCTAAAATTATGATAGAAAAAAAAAAAAACAATTAGAAAACCATCAAGGCTCATTATAATTAAAGAATCCTAGAGCTGAAAAATGATCTCAAATGACTTCGTTTTACCTTTTATCTTAACTTCAAATTTAAAACATTCTATGTTCAACAACACTCCAGTAACAGGAGACAAAAAGTAAATTCCATTCCTTATGAGACTCAAAGGTAGTCTAAAAAATGTACCTTGGGTTTTATAATTACTTATAGAATAGAAGCCACACTTAATTCATGTGAAATAACTGCTTTTTGCTCAGGAATAGGACATGTGACATACTTTAATGAGTTTCTGGCAACAAAAACAGAACATTCTAATTGCATATGCAAATTCCTTGTCAATAGTAATAATGGCAGATGAAAAGACAAACCATAGTATGCCACCTCTTTGAACCTTGGAAACATAAAACTTTGAACTTTAGAAAAACAACTTTATCCAACCAGGAGACTTTTCCTAATTTTTCAAAAAAAATTAGTTTCTAGTATTTTAAAAAGCAATCTTTTCAATCATTAAATATCTCATACATTGTTACACATTTAATTTGAAAGCCAAATGCAGTTCACAGAAACATTCTACTTTAAAATTCTTTAAATGATTTAACAATAAACATAATATAAACATTATTAACATTACTGCATCCAGTTCTTTAAATTTGAGGCGAGCACTTCTATCAGTAAGGAATATAAGAAAAATCTTGAAATATAACAAAATTATTAAACTGAGAAGGAATCTTAAGCATTTTATCTAGCCCTCTTATTTCACACATAAAGAAATAGCCTGATATGCAAGGTAGCAAGAAAATGTTATACTTAAATTCCATATAAAAACTTATAACCAAAGGACCCCCCCACCACAGGAGTTGCTCATCTGAGGAGAAATATGTGCCCTACAAACATGTTCTGTGGCAGAAGTTATTGCCGTTTTTTAAGATTAGAATATTCAGAATAAAATCAACCTTTTGTTATAATGTAGTGAGCCCAGGTAGGTGTTTTTATGTAGCAGGCAAGTGTAGATTCTGACAATACTTATAAAATTGAAAAACATGAGTATGGGAGCATCAGTTCTAATTGCTGAGTCAAAGTACAAATCAGTTAGAGATGAGGGTGGTTAGAGATAAGCAAGGCTTCCCTGCGGAGGTAATGTCTGAGTTGAGTCTAGGGTGGTTAAGTGTTGGTAAAATGGTAGGAAGGAAGGATAATTCAGTCAGAACTCTGGTTGTCTCAACTTCAATGTGTACCTCCTGATGAAAGACTGTGTCTGGGGTGTGGCCTGATAATTTGTGTTCCTAACAAGTTCCCAGGTGATGCTGCTGCTGTTGGTTTGAAGACTGCAGCTTGAGAAAGAATGAACCAGTCTAGTTAAGATGTGATGAGGGATGAACCATAAATTCAATCTTTTGGTTAAGTGCTATGAGTTTAATAGTGTGGCACTAAATTCGTGAGTATATGGGGAAAAGGAAAGGAGATGTAACTAAAGAAGTTAAAATTAGACCACTTAATGTTAAATAGTTTGGATTTTTTTCTGCAGGATATATGGTGTTATTTAATTGGAAGTGACCTTTATAGAAAAATCTTTTGGAAAGATCATTCTGGCATCAGGATCAAGCGAAAAACAAAAGGAAAAACTGGCAGGGAGAAAGTCCGACGACAAAAGAACCAGAGCTCACTATATGAGAAATGATAAAGCCTAAACTAAGGCAGTGGTAGAGGAATGAAAGGAAAAATAATTAAGAAAAAAAAACTAATTTGATGCAGTAACTCACTAAATAAAGAGAATATAAACAAACAATAACTCTATGGATTAATTTTTGCTATCTGTTGCTCATCCATTATATATTTATTTATCATTTATTTCCTAGAAATGTTAAGTTTCGTGAAATAGGTGACTGCTTTATTCACTGCTATGTCCCTAAGACTTACAAGAGTACCTGGCCCACAGAGTATAACCATAGTCTAGTTGAGTATTCCCTTTAAAATTTAAGTCTGAATATGTTATTTCTCAGTCTAGAGCCATACTACCCTGAAACGCGCCCAATCTCATCTGATTATGTTATTTATCTGTTCTACTCTCCATAACCATTCAGAGTAACAGACATGCAACACTATTTTCACTGAGAAAGTCTTGCCCCACCCCCAATCAACTGAATGTCAGTTGAATTCCAGTGTGCTTACGTGACATGAAGCATCCTTTTTATCTCATCAGTAAAACATTTTGAGGACTAAGCTATTGATCTGACACTGTCCCTCTTCCCTTTATGATCTTATCTTTCACTCTGTCCATCACTCTGCCTGAATCACATAGGCCCCTTTGCAACATGTTCCTCAACATACCAAATATGCTTTTGCCTGTGTCGTATCACTGGAGCCAAACACAGTGTCTAAAATAATATTAACGGCAGGCTAGCACTATGATTTTTTTAACATACTTGTCCCTTTTCCCTATTCTTTCTAATGAAGTACAATTCTTATTTCAGGACTTTCTTTGGGCCAGAGAGTAACATGTGCACAAACCATCCCTATACTCCACATTGGGTAAGGTCTCCTAAATACCCTGTGCACATCTGTTATCACATCATGAAGTACATGTACGGTAATTTTCAAAAGCAATTTCACCAATATACTTCAATACTATGTATGCTGGTATTTTCTCAGGAAGGGAGACTTTAAAGAATAGTTACTAGGAATAATATAAATAATATAATGTATTCTATATTGACAGCAACAAAACTTTAAACATTGGTTAATACTCCCTGCTAAGAAGTATAGACTGAAAGTACTTGGTTTGGGCACTGACATTACTAGTTAAAAATTCAAACTTCAGTTCAATAAAAATGTCAGTTGAAAATATTACGAAGAGTAGAATTCGAAAAAATTAGTACAAATACTAGTAATTCTACTCAGCCCCAAGGACAACTTTGTGAATCTTATTCTTGTCATCTTTTATAGTTTAGGAAATGAAGGCTTACTTAAGCAAGCGTTAAGTAAATTGTCCAAAGTCACAGAACTAAAACTGTTTCTAAACCAAGCCTGTCTGATTCTGCAGTCTGAAATTTAAGCTATTACACGATGCTGCCCTTCACTTAATGTATGGCACTGGGACGATTATTATTTTTTTAGACAAAAGCATAAACTTGAAGCTAAACATATTTAGGGCTATTAATATCCTGCATTTTAGGTAACAAGGCAGACAGCAATACTAATTGAAGTTTCTGATAAAATTCCATTCCTGATAAAATTTCACTGTGTGGAATATCCAAACAAAATAAGATTAAAAAAAGGAACAGAATGATAGAAAAAGTATAAGATGTGTAATTTATTAATTATATGACATTAGGCACATAATTTCCTTCTTTAAATCTCAATTTTTTCAACTTCAATAGGCTGATTTGATTATTATCTAAGTGTCATACCTAAAATTCTAAGATTTTATAAAACAGAACTTAAAAAATAACAGTGATAATAATGAAAATGTACTTACCACACTTACTATTTATATAATCATTACATGTATTAAGAGTCATATACCCTCCTTTAAACAAATTAATGAAAACTCTATTTTAAAAATCCAGAAAATTTAAAGAACCAAAACTGAACTGTATATTTTAAGTCTGTGTCTCTTTTTCTATCTTATAATTACACATTTATAAAGTCAATGTCTGAAATTTGTAGTGCATTTTATTTGCAAAAATAAAAAAAAATACCTGTTTAGATGTGTTATTACATATCTGAATACATCATAGTTTACAGGATGAAACTTCTTAACAATTTCTTTCAATGCATGAAGACGTTCTGTTTTATCTAAGATTTCTGTAAAATTAAAGTAAGAAATTTGTGTGAAACTCACGCATCTAAAAATATGTGATAAAGCTTCCTACTATGTTTATTGTTAAGAAACAATCAATAATGTGTTTGATGCATATTAGGATACGTAAACAACAAAAAAAGTTTTAAAGAACTGCTAAAATAATTACCATCTATTACAATAGCCTTTTGAAAGTAAAGCTAATCATTAAAGAACAAAGTGACTCCAAGATGGTAAAATGGGAAATGGTATATTAGCTAAAAATTTACTCAAGCAATTTATTTAACTACTGGTTTAGAATTAACAAATTACTTATAAAGCTGTTAGACTCTTAATATTCATACTACAAAGAGTAAATACTTTAGGTTTTGTGGGCCCAACTACTCAACCCTGCAGTTGTAGCACAAAAGCAGTCACAGACAATATGTAACAAATGTGTGTGCTGCAATAAAACTTTTGAAATCTTAATTGCAGATAAGTTTAACCTGTCATGAAATTTTTTCTTTAACTCTGTCAACCATTTAAAAACTATTCTCAGCTCAAACACCTACCAAAAACTGGTAGTGGGCTGAATTTGGTCTGTAGGCCATAGTCAGCCAATATTGATTTAAAAGCATCACCCTATATATATGCTTATTGAAAATCTTTCTTCAAAAAGCAGTACAAGCATTTAACTCAGTTACTCTCCAAATTTATGCAAATTATGAAACAGCATTATTGAAATGAAATGTGGTTCTGCAGTAAATAGGAGATAAGAGAGAGCTTTACTGCTCTTCCTCATTCATTGCAATCTTCCAAAAGGTAATAATGAGTTTCTCTGAAGGAGGCCGATCTGTATACCAACTCATGGTAGTAAAACTAAATATTACCAAATCTCATTTGCCACAGATTACTTCTAAACCAGCCCTCAAAAACCCAAAATTGTAGGAAAACTCTGAGGTTACTGTTTATGGTCAAAAAGTAAGAAAATCTAAGCTACTGATTGAACCAATTTCCCAGTTTACATATGAGAGTATGTATAAGGCAACAATACCTGTGACAATATACTGTTTTTTTTTATTAAGGCAGTTTCTAATGAAAATAAAGTACTTTCATGTAATCAAAATTATAAGAAAGTAGTCTCACTTTAAGCTGGAAGACTTGTAATCAATCAAAAGGAAATAGGAATACTAAGAAATTATATTCATTTTAGCCACTGAGACAACAATGTAGATTAAGCACTAGGTTACCTGATACTCAAATAAATCTTCTGTATCATTTTCTAGATAACATGAATATTTAATAGGAACATCTGGATGAATGATGCTAAAGTAGGAATACATACTGAATAAGTACCCATTTTCCTGCCTTGCTTTTTTAAAAAAAATAACTTTAGACATGAGGCCAAAGTTAATTTGACTTGAAAAATTTTAAATCCACATGTGTACACACCATACACAGGTTAATATTTTATTGAAGTACATTACAGATAAAGTTTATTGAAAAGTTTATTTAATTTTCTTACAATGCCTCTGAGTTTGAATTAAAAATACAACTTTCAAACTTCTAGTACAATGATCTTCAAACTTCTAGGAACAGTGTCACCTGGAAGTCTAGCTAAAACTAAGTATTCCTGGGGCTAACCCCAAGGATTCTGATATTATTTATTTAGAGAAAAAATATCTTTAAACAGTTCTAATAAGCTGAATTTTTATTAGTTACACAATCTAGTGCATGGTTGATTTTAAGATATAGCGATCAACATACAAAACCCATCAAGCCTCTCAAAAAAAGGAGGCTTACATACTTACTTGCTGCTTCTAGTAGCTCTGGATGAAGAGAATATGGAATTAAAGGGTCTGGCAGATCTGCAAAGAAAGCTTTAAGAGCTCCAGCTACAGCATTTACTGTTACTTCCATTGATAGTAGACTGATACTATGATCTACAAGACAAAAAATTAAAAATTTATAATTTATATAAAATTTTAATTTACAGAAGTATGCTAAACAGGTCCTTGAAGACCCAAAGATATTTAAGTCTTCTCATCAGCTACCTTTCTTCACAGCCTGATTCACCTCTCCCTCATTGCTTTAAAACAGATAAACTATGTAGATAAGGGAAGAGAGAACGAAGCTTAGTATATGGAAGAACATTAGCTTTTACTAATAATTATCTTCTTTTAAAATATTTTGTTTACATAAGCTATTTAAAAGAGGTCATAAGGAAAAAAGACAAAAGATAAGAATATACGCATATAAATTCAGTTTTATACCTTGTAAGTTAAAATTTTTATGTTTAAATTTAAACACTTAGTGAAGTTATGATGTAAAAAAACAATGGAACACACTAGAAGTGTATCATAAGGTTAATTTTCTATTAAAAATAGCTTTTCCTTATTATAATGAATCCTTATGACAGAATATGTAAAAATATAGACCACAAAAAAAAAAAATTAACCCCACCACCTAGAGGCAATCACTGTTTACACTTTAGTATGTTTCTTTTCAGTCCTTTTCTAATCATTAAAAATAACAATAAAACCAACAACAAAAATCAGATATACATTTTATAATGGATTTCATTTTTAAGGCATTGCATAAACTTTGACAAAGTAACTTTTTGATAACATTTCATTGTAATTTCAAACCAAGAATTCACATATATCCTTAAAGAATCACCAATTAACATTTTGCTCTACATAATTTTAATGGCAAAATATTCCCTAGATTTAATAATTTACATAATATTCTATTACTGAATATTTAGATTTATTTCACTTAAAAACATCATAAAGATGCTATGATAAATATTTTTATGTACTAAAGCTTTCCCTTAAGGCTACATTCCTTATAATAATAGCTACCCAAAGAACATTTAATAGGGTGCCTGGCACAGAAAACTCTTCTTGCACATTATCTTATTATTCTTCATAATTAGTCTTCTCACTCCCATTTCTAAATATAAAAAAATTGAGATTTAGAAAGGTTAACTTTCCTAGGGCACTAAGACAGTTAAGTGACAGAACCAGAAAACAAAACTGGGAAGACTAATTTAAGAGGCCCTGGTATTGAATACTAACCTTACACTTCATAACTAGAAGCAAAATAGTACCAGTTTCTCTAACACAGTATTTTTTTTAAACGAAATGATGTATTGTACCATATTCTTTCGAAGCAAGGCTAACACAAAGCACTCAACAACTGACATTTCATTATTACAACACACATAAATCTAAAGTATTTTATATAACTATCTAGTATTCTTCTTATAAATACATGGGTAGTCCCCTCTTCCTTTAAAAAAAATTACAAAAAAGTCTGCAATGAATGAATGCCCTTGAAAGTATACCTTGGTATGTTTACACAAAGACTTCTGTAACATAAATATTTACAAGATGAATTTCTCTAGCAAAGCTACCTGAATTTTAATATTCATAGACTGCCTCCCAAAATACACCCATAACCAACAGTATACAAACAAAATATTGGTTTGCCTACATCATACTAATAATATTTTTCACTCTGATAATAAAATAACAAATACGATCTTTTTAATTTTTATTTCTTTACAACTGATAGAGGCAGAGTGTATTTTTATGTTGGTCACTTTCTTCTGATGTGAATTCCTTCATCTAGCATAGATATCTACACTCTTCCAAGTTAACAGTTTGTCTCTCATTTTATGTTTTATCCACTGTCTCAGACAGAATTTTTACTTTTTTAGGTAGTCCAGTTTATCATCTTGTTCATATTTTCCAGATTTCATATCAAGTTTAGGCCTGTCCCTATTCTAAGACCATTAAAATATTCAATTACTTTCATCCCCATACTTATTATAGTTTCTTTTTTTTCATTTACATTGATCTCATATATAATTTACTTTATTATGATTAGAAAATTCAGCTTTTTATTTTCATTCCTAATGGGTAGTTAGTTAGCCCAATATCATGGGGAAAAATTTTTACTTCCATTTTTAAATAAGAACTATGTGACATACAAAGATGCTGATGTTTCATAAGTCAATTTATTACTTTGCCAATTTTGGTAATAGATTTGTAGCTCTACTCATTCTTGACTGTGGTATCTATTTTACTAAATACATCTATCCCGCTTCCAAACTCTCTCCCCTCAACATCTATATCTTTAGAAAGTTTTCTGTGAAAATAATCCTCCCATCATGACATTTCAATAAAAAAATAATAAAACAATGATTTTATTTTATATAATAATCTTCTTACCTTGATCAAACTGCTTTTGAATGTTGTCTTGATCAGTTTTGTTCCCACTAACACGGTAGAGTCCTTCAGTACATAATCCTAAAAAATAAAAATATATACATGCTTTTTTATATGTACATATATATCTACAATAAAAAATATACTTAACCCTATATCTAACTTAGTGACACAAAAATATGGTGGGAGAATATTTTAAACAATTAAATATTTTTGAGTATTTCATTTTAAATAAGTTCTTAATGGACTTCTTTTAATTTTAAACTATTTAGGACATCCAGCTCCACACAAAATGAGAAGATACATTTCTCCTTATTTCTTCTACTAAACACAGCTAAATTCCTGAATGCAATATATAAAAAACAAACATCGAACTTTGAATGATGGAGAGAAGGTGCACGCTGGCTAGTGACCTTGAATCTTGAAGAACAACATGACACTGAGTTCCCTGTGTTTTCTTTTTATATCTCATGTATCCTGGACAAGACAACAGGGAAGCCTGCAACCCAGAAATACCAGTGAGCACTGGTAAAAAATAAAAATAAAGGAAAACAACACACAGAGAAACAATAACAAAAAAGCCTACTCTCACAGTGAAAGAATTAGAAAAAGCACAGCCTAGCAAACAAACGTTTTTTACTATAACTGCCCTATTTCAGCCAAACGCCATGGAACCCACTACTCCTCACACACATTAGTGGTGAGCAAGTAGGGAGACCAGAATTCCACCTCTGCTTAGCACTAACTTAGCAGTAACTAAGATGCCCCTTTCACATCCCTGGACTGTCGGCAGAGTCTGAGTGGAAGAGCCTGACCATCTACTCCTCTTCGAAGATAAGAGAAACTTTAAAGTCTGGGCTTCTACCACCACAATACAGTATCAAGGCAGCCTTCCTCCCCTAATAGAGTACAGTGTCAGAGGAGATCTGCTAAACTAGATGATTTAAAATAAGATTTAAAAACTCACAGCATATCCAAAATGTCCAAGATACAATAATAAAACTAAAATCATTCATCATACAAAGAACCAAGAAAATCTCAAATTGAAAGCGGACAATGGTCACAAACACAAAGAAGTCAGTTGTAGAATTATCTAATGAGGATTTTAAAGCAGCCACCATAAAATACTTTAGTGAGCAATTATAAATGCACTTGAAATAAAGCTCTAACATATATGTCACTGGCCAAAAGTCTATACCCAGCTGTATGTTTGATGGGAAGTTCGTTAAAGCTCTTCTGAAAGAGACTCAATTTGATAAGACATTGTACTCTTCTGATCAAAGGGGGCAAAAAAAAAAAATCAAAGGAAAAAGATGCTATCAAACTTATTTCTGGGATAATGTCATGGCCTTTGCTTGGGACAATATATTAATTCTTTCTAATTTTTCACCTGGTTACGATTACTTTATTCTTTACCAACAAATGTATAAGGATGTAAAGGGGTACAAAACATATCTCATATTGAAGGGGGGAGGGGAGTCAATATTAAGAAATCCACCGACATAAAGGGAGCAAAAATCTACTGCAAAAGCTTCATGGGCCAAAGTTCTAGTTTTAAAAGTTTTACTGGTATAGCTAACATGAATTAATCTCTGGTGAATGAAAGAAACCAGACACAAAATAAATTTAGTATGATTCCATGTATATAAAGTTTTATATCGGGCAATACTATTTGGGGGGGAGGGCGGAGGATCGGAAAAGAGGTTTAATGGGAGGAGACAAAGGGTGATGAAAATGTTCTGTATCTTGATAGGTGTGTGGATTAAACAGAGGTATGTACTTGTTATAACTCATCTAATTGTAGCCTTAAGGTTGGTGCACTTCACTCTATATAACTGAACCTTAGAAATAAAAAGAACCATGAGTAAATACTGACAAATACTGATCTTTATAGTTAGTAGGTTCCCAGTCGAGAGTGGTATGTATACTTTTTGTGTATTCTGGATGTGAGCAGAGAGTAAATATGTGAAGGATAAAGGGAGAAAAGATTCTCATTGCTGAAGAAGAGAATTACTAATAACAAAAGTGGAACTAGAGCTAAAATACTTTGTGGTGTTAGAGTAAAGGAGGCATTGGCATAAACTCGTGGTTTTTAATATAGATGTAGAAATAAGCATATATATGCAGACAAACATATATTTCCTATCTTCGTCTGCTGAGAGTCCAGAAGCAGCCCCAATAATGGTTTCTAAATACCATTCTCTACCAAAATAAGCCAGAGCTCTTTGGAGAAAAGCCTGATTCCAAAGCTAGATCAGGAAAAATGTAAGCTAACACTGGTAAATCCTCTGCCAGATAAGAAGTACTTAAAAAGTTGTAGGAACATATCTTCAAAGGATGTGAATAATTTATAACTCACTAAGAATACATGAGTCCATACTAATATAAATAAAAAGTTATTAAATCCAAAGTTTTACCTTTAGTGAAGAAGTCTGGCAGACAAAACCAAATGATCAAAATTAGTATCACCTATAGTGAAACAAATTGACATCCTATCTCAATAGATATTATGCACTTAGAAGTTGATATAACATCACTTCAATCATATTTCTAAAAAAATGAGTAATTCCAATGTAATAATGAGGAAACATCAGACAAACTCAAATTAAGAATGTTTATTTGTACAGTAAAATACCAAGCAATAAACATAGGAGAAATGAAATAGAGAAAAAATAATCAATGAAGACTAAACCTAGTAGCTGAAAGTCTGACGACAGCCTCAATGTTAAGAAGAGACAAAAGCAGCTGAGGAACTATTCTGAACTAAAAGGTGCCGAAAAAGACATGATCACTAAATGCGATGCACCTAGATTAGATCCTGCCTGGACTGTCCTCTAATAAAGAATTAAATGGCCCAAAATGTCCATAGTGGTGAGGTTGAGAATCCTTGACATAGTGATAAGCCTTTAGTATTATTTGCTAAGTGAAAATTATAAAGGTACTTATTCATCCAAACCAAAAATCTTGCCTTCCATTCACCACAGTAACTGATAGAGATGTGAAACAACAGACAAAACCATTAACTCCATTATCTAGCTGTGATATTACCCAAGTTTTACTCAAGCTTAAACCACTTAAATCCCAAAGTATCTATTCAGAGACTACAAGCAATAAAGGCATTAGAAATCCATGCCAATATTCCAAAGCTAAAAAAAAAAAATTTAGAAATTCAAATACCTTTTAACTAAGTATCATCATCTTTTTTTCTTTTATTAGGTAATTAACCATTTTACCACACAGAATTCTTGACACCTAAAGTTCTATAAAATTACTCTGACTTCTATTTGAGTTGCTAACATATACAATATGAGAGTTTTACAGCTTGTTAGCATACCTTTAAGGTCAAAATAATTAAAAGTCATAGAATAAATTACAAAGGGTAGAGAAGTAAGGTACATAGATAATCCATAAATCCATGGGGAATTGGTATCAGCAAAAGAAATGGAGATGGGAATTTCAAGATTTGGTTCTCTCACAAAAGAAACTACTGAGCTGCCAAAAAGTGTCAGAATCAACTTTTGCAGAACTCTGGAATCGGGAGGGAGGGAGGGAGGGAGGGAGAGAAGGAAGGAAGGAAGGAAGGAAAGGAAGGAAGGAAGGAAGGAAGAAGGAAGGAAGGAAGGAAGGGAGGGAAAAGAAAAAAGAAAAGAAAATCATAACCACCAGGAGGAGGCATGGTGAAGAAAATAAGTTAAATTGCCACCCCAAATTGGCAGCAATGATGAGGACGGCAGTCTATACTGTATTGCCAGAGGGAGCAATACAGATCTTATTCTCAACAAACTGGTTAACGCCCCAATACAGAACCAATCTGCAAAGACTTGGAAAGAATTTTTTTTCCCAATGGCTCTAGGCAGACTTCAGTGGTCACAAATGCAAGAATACAGACTTTACAAAAATAGTTTAGAAAACTCATAAAACAAGCAAACATAGCCAATAAACAGCAACAGCACATCCTGGTGATGGGGGAGAATCTGATTTTCAGAGATGCCATATTATAATATGCAAAACCTTTATTTTCAACAGAAAATTAAGAGGCATGGAAAGAAACAAAACAAGATGGCACATACAAGGAAAAAAGAAACAGACACTAACTATGAGGACACCAGTTATTGCACTTACTATACTAGACAAAGATTTTAGATCGACTATTTTTAAAATGCACAAGGAATTAAAGAAAACCATGAATGAAGGAAATCAGGAGAATGATGACAAATAGCAAATATCAATACATACACAGACATTATTTAAAAAAGAACTAAAGAGAAATTCTGGAGCTGAAAAATTTACTAGAGAGATTTAACAACAGATTTCAGCAGGCAGAAAAACAATCAGTCTGGGAACAAAAAAAGAAGAAAATAATTAAGAAAAATGAACAACACCTAAGAGACTTCTGGGACACTGTGAAATGTATCAGCATACACATAAAGGTTTTCTCAGATAAAAAGAAAACTATTTTTAAAAATTATGGTTAAAAACTTCCTAAATATTAAAAAGAAACCTACAAATCTACATATCCAAGAAGTTCAACAAACTGCAAGAAGGATGAACTCAAAGACGGCTACAATGAAAAACGAGAAGCTACTCATCATATCCTAGGAATCTACAAATAAGATTAACAGCCTATTCCTCTTCAGGGCCAAAAAAAAAAAAGAGAGAGAGAAAAAAAAAGGCTAGAGGCAGCGAGATCATATGAACACCTGAAAGAAACCATCAACCAAGATATTCTGTATCTGGCAAAATGATCATTCGAAAACAACAAAAAAAGTTATGACATCTTTAGATAAGCAAAAGTTGAGAGGATTCATCACTAGTATATATGCCCTAAAATAAATGCTAATGGGGGTCCTCCAGAATGAAATGAAAGTGTATTATCACACAGTAACCTGAAAGCCATACAAGAAAATAAAAAACTAAGGTAAAAGTAGTTGCAGAGATAAGTATAAGCCAGTACTAGTATTGTATTTTTGATCTGTAACCTATCCTTTTGTTCCTATATGACTTAAAAGGAATACATAAAACAATAATTACAAATTGATATTAACAGGTACATATGTATAAATTCAGTCATCAGGGAAGTACAAACCAAAACCGCAATGAGGTATCACTCCATACCCACTAACAACGGCTATAATTAAAAAAAAAAGAAAGAAAAAAAAAAGGGAAGACAATAAGTGTTGGTGAGGATGTGGAGAAATGGAAAGTCTCATACATTGCTATGTAAAACAGTGCAGCTTTCTCCTCAAAAAGTTAAAACATACTCCTAGGCATATACCCTAAAGAACTCTTAAGAGGTACTCAAAGAAATGCTTGTACATGAATGTTCACAGAAGCACTATTCATATCACAATAGCCTAAAAGTATAAATAATCCAAATATCCATCAATGAATGAATGGATAAACAACATGTTCTACGTCCATAAAATGGAGTATTATTCAGCTATAAAAAGGAATGAAGTGCTGATACAAGCTATAACGTGGAACAATCTCAAAAACATTACTCTTAATGAAAAGCCAGACATAAAAGGTCACATATTTTGATTTCAGTTATGTGAAATAACCAGAATAGGCAAATCTACAGACATAGAATACAGATTAGATTGGTAGTTGCTAGGGCCATGGGAAGGGTGAATGAGGAACAGGTAACTCCTTAATAGGTTTGGGATTTCCTTCTAGAGTAATGAAATATGTTGAAAACAAAGAGAAGAAGGTGAAAAGTTAATAAAGAAAATATTACATGCATCGTTTTCATTCCATCTTCAAAATAACTGCCAAGAGGATTTACTTAAAGATAAAAGGAAAACAAGCTTAGTAAAATGAAGTAACTTCCTTAAGGCCACACACTGAGCAAATCAGGGCTATTAGTTTGTTCCATCTAAAATGTTACAGGATATACTTTTGAAATGCCTCTCCATTTGTGTTTTATGGTAAATGGTTTCTTCTGTGCATGCTCTGGGCATAGCAATCTCATGTTTCATGGCTGGACATAGCAATTTCATGTTTAGGCATTTTTCCTAGAAAATAAAAATATAAGTACAGAAAGATGACAGGTTCAGAAAGAGGATTACTGAATAAATTATGATTATCAAGATGTTAGAATGATAAATCATAAAAAGTAATTCCAAAGATAAGTATCTTATCCCATGGAATGAAGTTGCTCATGTATAAAAGATATTACAAAATGTTTAATTTTCTCCTTTTGAAAAAATTATATTTAAATGTGTATTATAAATACATAGGAAAAGAAAAACTTATCTCTTGATCATTAAATCTCAGGTGATTTTTCAGTTCTATTCCTTAATGAAGATATCTGCATTTTTTTTCCTGCTATAATAAGATAGTTTCTTTCCTTTTAAACAAAACAAAACAAAACAAAACAAAACCCTGGTTATCAAAAACTACCTGCAAGCAGTAACAGTAAGTGAGATCTGGGCTAGACTTGAGTGACCTCAGGCAAGTTACTTAATTTCTGTGGGCCTCGGTTCCTTCCTCTGTAAAATGGAGATGGTAACTGCATATACACTACATAACTCTAAAAATTAAATGAATAAACAATACATTTATGTTATAGCATACTGAAAGTTTACAAAACAAGTAGTAAACATGTAGTAAAAGCTGATTATTATATTATCAAAGTAATTATTTCAGCTGAGGAAAAGAATAAAGGCCGAGTGTTTCTTTAGACTTGCACGACATTCATTTTCCCGCATTCTAAATCTGGATGTCAACCACAAAAATGACAGTATCATGTATCAATTTAACTTAAAAACAAAGCATTTAAGATAGCTTTCACCTAAGAACAGCCTTTCTTTCCTTATTATAATCATACAGAATCTTGCCTCTTGTGTATCAGTTTCATCATCAACTATTATCACAATGAGAAAACCCGTGTTTTATGAATTATAACTTAGTGATTCAGCATAATACAAATTACTCAAGTGATATAAAAATACCAATTTTGAAAAGTCTTACTGTAGCAAAAATGCCTCTATTCTCCCATCTTTTGCAATGATCATTCAGTCTTTGTACTGTAGGAAAAAATAAATGCTAATTCTAGTTTGGTCAATAAAGACTTAAAGAAATATTAATGTATGATACAAGGACAAACACTCAGGGTTCTTTCAAAATATTGGGGTTCCTTTTTAAAATTTTTATTAAATAAGGGTTTAATTATAAACACTGTTTTAGGAGCTAAGGGTCTCTATTCTCATGGAGATTATGGTCTAAAGGTTGTGGCACAAAAAAAATTTTTTTTTAAAGCATTAGCAAAGACCAGTGAATGACCAGCTACTTTAAGACAATGTTCTCAATAGATAAAAACACGGACATATCTCAAAGCTAGAAACCACAAAAGGTAATATTAACACAACAGAAAAACCTCAAGGAATTTCTGCTAGACATAGGCATACTAAAACTATCTAAAGAAATATTTTAAGGGCCAATTTACAATTCTTCTTTGCCAGAACAAGAATAAAATAGTTCACACTTTAATCATTAAATTCAGATGTCAATGATAACAACTTTTAGCACTTATCTGACACTGTTAAGGTTATTAACAGTCCAGAATTTCAAAAGCAACATAAAAAGTCTTTTGAAAATGACATCACTTGTCTCCTAATACATCCTATGATGTATTAAGAAGGATACATCAGCCTTATGTAGAATTCTAGCCAAAAATATTTATCTGGAATCTGACTAGGAAGGAATTCAACAATTAGAATTTAGGAACATTCTGGGGAAAAAAAAGGTTAAAATCTTCAAAAGATGCGTCATGAAAACACACAAAAGGCTAAGGAAACATTCTAAATTAAAGAAAACTAAAGAGACATAACAAGAAATATAAGGCACGATCCTTGACTAGATCCTGAATTGAAAGAACAGAACAGCTAGCTAAAAGAGGACATTATTGGGGCAATGAGGAAATTTGAATATACAGAGAATATTAGATAATGATTTTATCTAAGTCAAATTTCCTGAAGGTGGTATTTATATTGTGGTTATGTGGGAGAAATGTCCTTGTTCTTGGGATATACATGCTAAAAGATTTAGGAGTGAAATATCATGTTGCCTATAACTTCCATTCAAAGAGTTGGGCCAAAAAAAAAAAAAGAGAGAAGAAATAGTAAATAATTGGTGAATCTAGGTGAGAGCTACATGGATGCTTAATCACATTATTCTTGCAACATTTCTGAAGGTTCAAAACTTTTCAAACTTTAAGGAAATAAGAAACAGCTATTTAATACGATAAATAATCCTTTATACGAGTAAGAGAATTGTGAGATGATTACTTCAGATCTGTGGTCACATATTTGAAGTGAAACACATGGTTTTTGTTTTTCGACAACCATGATCCACTTTCTGATCCAATCACAGAGTAGGCAGGGAGTTAGTTTATTAGCCAAAGTTGAAGTTTCCTCAAGTGAGTAATAGTGGGAGCTGAGGAGGTACACAAAGCAATGAACACAAAAAATAGATCTCTTAGAAATGAAAGGAAAAAAACACATCATTTCAGCTCATCTCAGTTCACACAGAAAAATCATTTAACAAAATCCCACATCTTTCATGATTAAAAAAAAAAATACTCCACAAACTAACAGGTGACTTTATTTGGAAATAGGATCATTGCAGATGTAATTGGTTAAGATAAGATGAGGTCATACTAGAGTTGGCGTGAATCCTTAACCCAATGACTGGTATCCTTATAAGACAGAGAGACACAGGGAGAGCCCCAAAGGCAGAGGCTAGGGTAACAAAGCTATCAGAAATCAAGAAGAGGCAAAGAAGGATTCTACCCAGAGTCTAAGAGGGAGTGTGACCAGCACATATCTTGATTTTGGACTTCTAAACTCTAGACTGTGAGCAAATAAATTTGTTTAAGCTACCCAGTTAGTGGCACTTTGTTATGGCACCCCAGGAGAGTTAATACAGAAGGGAACTCAATATACTAAAGTGCATTTATGAAAAACTCACTGCTAACATTATAATGGTGAAAGAATCCTCTAAAATAAGCAAAAGTTAAGGATGATTGCTTTCATCATGACTATTCAATATGGCACAAGTTCAAGCTGGAGCAATTAGGCAACAAGAAGAAATAAAAGGTATCCAAATTTGAAGGAAGAAGCTACTGCTATTCATGGATATGACCTTATATAGAAAACCCCAAAGAACACAGACACACACACAGACACACACACACACACACACACACACACACACACACACACACATACAAAACAGAGCTAACAAAAAAAATTAATTTAAGTTGCAGGATGAAAGATAACACAAAAATCAGTTGTATACACCAACAACAAACATTCCAAAAATAAATTAAGAAAACAATTCTGTTTACAACAGCATCCAAAAGAATAAAATACCTAGGAATTAACTTAACCAAGAAGGTGCAAGACTTATACAATGAAAACTAAAAAACAATATTGAGAGAGATTAAAGAATACCTAAATAAACGGAAAGACTTATAGTATTCATGGACTGGAAGACTTAGTACTGTTAAGATGGCAATATTACCAAAGTGATCTACAGATCAAAATGCAACCCCTATCAAAAAGGAATTGGATGGCTAGAATTAAAGAACAAACATAGAGAATATAACCAGTGCTGGTAAGGAGGTGGACAAATTTTAACCTTTGCACACTGCTGATGGAAATATAAAATGCTGCATCCGCTGTAGAAAACAATTTGACAGTATCTCAAAAATTTAAACACAGAATTACTATGTGGCCCACCATTTCATTCCTAGGTATGTATCAAAAAGAACTGGAAACAGGTACTAGAACAAATATTTGTACATGTTCATAGCAGCACTTATCACAACAGCCAAAGAGAAAGAAACCAAATGCTACCAACTGATGAACAAATAAACAAAATGTGGTGGATGGCCATATAATGACACATCCTAGAATATAGATGAAACTCAAAAACATTATGTGAAGTGACAGAAGCCAGACAAAAAGGTCACATATATGATTCCACTTATATGAAATATCCAGAATAAATCCATAGACAGAAAGCAGGTTCGTAGTTGCCAGATGCTGGGGCATGAGGATACTAGTGAAGGGAGTAATTGCTTAAAGGGTACAAAATTTTCTTTGAGGTGATGAAAATCTTTGGAACTAGATGAGATGGTGGTAACACAACACTGTACATGTAATGCATGCCAGTTCATTGTCGTATACTTTAAAGTGGTAAATTTTATATTATATGAACGTACCTCAATAAAAATGTTTTTTAAAAGTATAATCTTGTCACCTGACCTGTGTAAAGTCAATGCTGATAACCATGCTTCCTTCTTATTAAAAAAAATTTTCTCCTTAGTGTTTTAGGACTCCACTCTTTCGTAGCTTATTTGCATTATGAACTTTGTTTCTCACTGTTTACCCTCAATTTCATCAACACATAGCTTACATTAATATCTATATAATATCAATTACCAAAAATCTTAAGACCAAACCATTTTTAGCAGATCTATAACCATAATATGTTCAACCAAGTCTTGGGCGTTTAAATGGATATCTCACAGGTACCTTGAGATTTAATGTGCACATAAAAGAAATACATTATCAAAATGTCTAATCTACTTTTCATACTATAATTTTTATTATCATTATTGATACACCACTTACTGTCACCTAATACAGCAATCTGAAAGGCATTTTTGAGTGTTCCTTTAACCCTATATCTATTAGTATTATCACATCCTAATTCCTGAGAGGCCTATTGTTCCCTTTCTTTTCAGTCTTCTCCACACTACCACCTTCTATTTTACATTTATAGTAATATTTCAAGGGTCATTTCCCAACAGGAACTCAACTCAACTTATTATATAGCACTTATTATAAAAACTTCTATTGGCACATCTGATTCCACCATGAAGGGCTAAATGCTATAGCAGCTGTCCTACTTTAGCAAACAACTAAAATCTGGAAAAATTATATGAAACAAGTTTCCATACACTGAAAAACAGGCAGCTCAAAACTGTGACCCGTAAAGGAAAAAGAAGCAAGTAAGTTGAATTGTCTGCCCAAAATCTGTGACTAGAGACAGTTTTTAGATCGTAGTGCAGAGAGGTGGAACCCCATCAGAGCAGAATGGTCTACCAGAGTTCAGAAGATGGAAATAGGAGTTCAGAAAGAATAAGATTAGAATTTGTAGGGCAGAGTACCAAAAAAGAGGGAAACATACACAAAGATCCTCCGAGATATGCAGAAAACTTCCCGAGTCTTTGGTTAAATACTGCACATGTATGAGAGGAAACTTCTTGAGGCCAGAGGCTGAGAATAGTTCAAATTCTATTCTCAAAACATCTTTTAACAAGCAGGACTTTGGGTTAAGTTCTCATACCTTATTTTAGGTCTAAATAAAAACTAGATTAATAACTGCTCTGGATCTCACAAAACAAATTCACAAGCAAGCCAAGAAAAGGACCAAACATATCCAGATGAATAAAGTTGGAGGATTCAATATTACTTGATTTTAAAACTTACTACAAAGCTACAGTAATGAAAACAGAGTGCTACTGGCATGTATGGATAGGTATATGGATCAAGAGAATAAAAGTTGAAGTCCAGAAACATTCACAATTATGGTAAATTGATTTTCAAAATACCAAGGCATTTCAATAAATGGTACGTGGACAATGGATACCTACATGCAAAAGAACAACCTGGACCCCTTCCTTGTACCACATACCAAAATTACCTGAAAATGGATCATAGACCTAAATGTAAAAGCTAACAGCATAAAACTCTTAAAAGAACATATAGGAATAAATCTTTGTGATCTTGGATTAGGCAAAATCTTCGTAAATATGACACTATGCAGACAGTACCAAATTTTTTTTTAATCTGAACATTTGATATTTACAACTTTTGCACTTCAAATGATACCACTGAGGAGTTGTGAAAGACAACCCACAGATGAGTTTTGCAACTTGTATCCAGAATATATAAAGAGCTCTTAAGCCCAACAATAAGACAACTCAATTTAAAAATGGGCAAAGGATCTTAAGAGATATTTCTCAAAAAAAGATATACAAATAGTTAATAACCACTTGAAAATATACTCCACATCATGGGTCATCAGGGAAGTGCAAATCAAAATTATATGAGATATCACTTCACACCCACTAAGATGGCTATTATCAAAAGAGAGGAAAGAGATCGTAAAAAAAAAAAATGGTGCAGATGATAGTTGTGACAGAAACACGGAGCAAACAGCAAAGTCACCTAGGATCTAGATGAACAGAAGCACTACAACTAGGGAGAGAAATAATTAATCAACCTGCAGCGATAGAAGGTGGGAGGGGTCGAAGACATGAAGCTGCCAGGTCCCCAGCAGCTAAGTGGGACAGACTACAGTAGCAGCAGCTGCAGACACCTCTTAAAGAGGCCGTGTCTGTGAGTGAACTTTCGCGGTGACTGCTGTTCACTCTTGAGTACCAGCACTGGGTCAGCTTCACGGGGCACCAGGGACTTATAAGGGGACAATGAATTGTCTGAGCGAGGGCTGGAGGCAAGGCTCTCTCCCAGGCAGAAGTGTCAGCGGTTTGCATTGTTCCTCTGTTGAGCCCCAAATATTCCATGTGATGAAAACCCAGGATCTACAACCAAGAATACTCTATCCAGCAAAGTTATCATTTAGAGCTTCCCAGACAAAAATAAGCTAAAGAAATTTATCAACACCAAGCTGGTATTATAGAAAATGTTGGAAGGACTTAAGAAAAAAATAACATGTATGAAAAACAGGAATAAAGAATGGTAACAACTACATTCCTATCAACAAGTACCTCAAATGGAAAAGAGTTAAGTGCTCCAATCAAAAGAAAGAGTGGCTGAATGGATAAGAAAACAAGATCCCTACTTATGCTGCCTACAAGAGACTCCAGATTAAAAGACACACACTGACTAAAAGGAGATGAGAAAAGATATTGCTTTGATGGACCTAGAGGATATTGCACTGAATGAAACAAGTCAGATAAAGTCAAATATCGCATGGTTTCATGTACATGTGGAATCTGAAGAACAATAAACAACAACAAAAACGGAAATAAACTCATAGATACAGAGAATATTTTGCGAGATACTAAATGCGACAGGGGTTGGGGAGGTGAAAAAGGGCAAAGGGATTAAGAAATACAAACGGACAGATACAAAATAGTCATGGAGATATAAAGTGTAGCATGAGGAAAATAGTTAATAATGTAATAAATATATAAGGGGGAAGAGGGGTACTAGATTTACTGGAAGTGATCATTTTGAGTTAATAATGTAATAAATATATAAGAGGGAAGAGGGGTACTAGATTTACTGGAAGTGATCATTTTGAGTTATATAGATCTCTAATCACTATGTTGTGCAACTGAAACTAATATATTATTGTATGCCAATTATAATTGAAAGCAATTCCACTCCTAGGTACACACTCAAGAGAAATAAAAAACATGTCTGTACAAAAACTGGTATAGGAATGTTCAAGCACCAATATTATCAACAGTCAAAAAGTTGAAATAATCCAAATGTTCATCAATGGAAAATTACTCAAAAAAAAATGGAATACTGACAGATGCTACAATATGGATGAGCCTTGAAAATTTGTTAAATGAAAAAAGCCAGGCACAAAAGACCAGGACAGGTATATCTAGAGAGACACAAAGTTAAGGGGGTGAATTAGGGGGTGGGTAGCTATGGGAAACATGGGAGTGACTACTTAATAGGCATGGGGGGTTTCTTTTGGGGATGATGACAATGCTCTAAGATTGACTGTGTTGACTGCTACACAGCTCTGTGTAGCACCACACACTTTAAATAGATGAACTGTAGGGTATGTGAATTACATTTCAATAAAGCTATTTTGTAAAGACTTATTACCTAAAAAAAAATATTTTAAAAATGAGAATTATTACCTGTTTAAAGCAAAAATTGTCCTGTAATGTTTAAAAGATATTGTAGAATTAAAATGTACAACAGAACAAGGAATAGGAGGGTTTACGAGATTCTTAAACTACACATTATTATGGTGTAATATTTTTTGAAGAGGAACTGTGATTAAAGATGTATATTTCAAATTATAGAGCACCACTAAAACCCTAAGAAATAGATAAAACCAATAACCTGATATTGGAAAAAGAGAATTAAAAATATTTGATTAATTCAATGGAAAAAAGGAAAAGAAGAAAAAAGGAATAAAGACCACATGGGGACACAGAGAAAGTAAAAACACGGTGGGAGACTTAAAACCAATTATACTGATAAATACATTAAACCAACTGACCTAATAAACACTCCAATGAAAACAAGTGGATTGTCAGACCTAATGATATTTTTATCTACAAGAAACTACAATAAGTATAAAGATATAGAAAGGATAAAAAAAAGGATAAAAAAGATATACCACATAAACACTACTCAAAAGAAAACATCATTGGCTATATTAATATTAAAGTAGACTCCAGAAAAAAGACTATTATAAACCATAAAGAGAATGGAGAATGATTCATAATAATAGTCCGTTCACAGAGAAGACATAATCATAAATGTATACACAACTACCAGAATTTCAAAACACATGAAGCAAAATCCAAGAGAACTGAAAGAGGAAATATCTTCATGTTCAACAGTACTATGTAAAAAAACAAGCCAACAAGAAAATCAGTAAGGATATACAAGACTTGATCAATACTCCAAACGAACTTGATCTGATATTTATAGAACTCTTCACTCAACAGCTTAATAAACATTTTGTCCAAAGTCCCATGGAACATCCTTTAAAATAGATCATATTCTGGACTATAAAACAAATCTAAATAAATGTACACTGAAATCAAACCATTTTCCAACTGGAATAGAAATTAAACTAGAAATGAATACAGAAAAGTAATCAGGAAAATATTTAGAAATAAAACATAATAACCAAAGAGTTAAATTTTAAAAATCAAAAGAGAAATGACAAAGTATTCTGAATTGAACGGAAATGAAAGCAAGATATCAAAATCTGTGGCATGCAACTAAAATAATGTGTAGAAGAAAGCATTAACAAACATAGCAGAAAAGTTGGTTAAATCATTGATCTAGGCTTTTAAGAAACTACAAAGAAACCAAATGAAAGCAGAAAGGAAATAAAAAGAATTCAATGAATTAAAAAATAAATGAGAGAAAAAACAAAACCAAAAGTTGGATCTTTGAAAAGATAAATAAAATTGGTAAACCTCTAACAAGAAAAAGACACAAATTAGTAATACCAAAAACAAAAGACATCACTTAGATATGCTACATGCATTAGAATAACAATAAATTTTATAAACAACCTTATGCCAAATTGTATAAAATGGACAAACTCCTCAAAAAGAGGCAATAAAACAAACAAACAAAAAAACCAATGTTTACTTAAGAAGAAATCGAAAATCTGGACAGCCCTGTATCTATTAAAGGAATTTAATCCATTGTTAAAAACCTCCTACAAACAAAAATTTCAGGTCCAAGTACTTTCACTGAATTCCACTAAAATTTAAGAAATGTTACCAATTCTATACAAACTTTACCAGAAAATAGTCTATAATGCCAGCTTTACTGTGATACCAAAACCAGACAAAGACATAGCAAGAAAACTACAGACCAGTTTCTCTCAGGACGCAGAAATCCTTAATAACATTTTAGTAAAATGAATCCAGGGATACATAAAAAAGACAAAACATTAAGACCAAGTGGTGTTTATCCCAGGGATAGCAAGGTTATTAACATTAGGAGATCAATTAATATGTCACCATATAAACAGACTTTATTTTTTTAATTAATCAATTTTTTTAATGGTGATATTGGTTAACAAAATCCAGTAAGTTTCAGATGTACACTTTAACAGGTAAGGCACATGTATATTTACACTGTGTTCACTTTGCATAGTTAGATTTCTTTCCGTCACCACATATGACTGACTCCCTTTACCCCATATATCTCCCCCTGCTAAAAGAATTAAATCACCTCAATAGATGCACAAAAATCATCTGACAAAAATCAACACTCATTTTGGATAAAAATGCGGCCAACTAGGAATAAAAGGGTACGACTCAACCTGATAAAGAACATCTACAAAAAACCAACAGCTAACATTATACTTAATGATGAAAACGCTCAATGCTTTTTGGGGTAATGAAAATGTTCTGTATCATGACTGTAGTGGTGTTTCCACGACTACAGAATTATCAAAACTCATACTACTGAACCATTAAAACTGGTAAGTTTTATTGTATGTAAATTATAACCATAAAATTGATTTTTAAAGTCATCATAATATTTTCTTTGGGTTTCTTTTAAAAAAGTTTATAGTTTATACAATAAAAGTACTACTTGTTTATAACACTATGTCTAAGAACCTACAAACAATGAAGTACAATTTTTAATAGGTATCTAATATATAGTTACATTACTACAAGTTGAACCTGAAATAGAAGATGGCTGCGCTACAGTCCATACTGAGAATTCGACATTGAACTCTTAAGCAAGTGGGAATTTCTGCTAAAACTGATTAACATTAATCAATAATAAAATCAAATAACAACAAAAGAACTAGCTTGAATTTTATATAAAACTATTCTTATGGTCTTATAGTACCTCAAGTATACTTCTAAGAAAGCACTTAAATTTATAAATTACCTATTAGTTGACGGAACTAATTCAAATTGTGCTAAAAATTGGACTAGAATTCCTTTATTTTTTTATACTTGGAATTCATTCATTCTCCTCAAACTAAATCACTCAACTACCATCAAAATATTCAAGAAACATTTTTAATCATGAAAATAAATGTACAAAATGCTACCTATTACTTATTGTTATTCCCTAATCATTAAAGTATTTTCTAACTTTCCAGTCATACCCTAAGTCCTAATTATATTACTAGAGGAAAATAATAATTAAGCCCAAAGTGGGAAGCATTTCTACTGAATGCTAAAGAATACAGACAAGAAATATGCCTTTTAAACATTTTGTTGAAAGAAAAACAAAGGACTACAGGTATATCCGAATGCAGGCCCAAAATTAACTCTTATTAAATGAAAGAAGATATAGGCTATTTCAACTAGAATACTAGTAGTTAACAGGTATGATTAAGTAGCAAAATAAGTTAGTCTATATTCCAGAATAAGGAAAGTCCAACATTTTCACATTTGGCTTAGCCATTTATTAAAGAGAAGTTTTGGCCAACAAAACTTTCATATATCAGGTGGTTACATCTAGAGTTAATACTCAAGATAATCAATCTTAATAATGAGAACTATACACCTCTTTCAAAACTTAGCTTTAATGAATCATGAAAATTAGACCAATTGTTGGTGTAGCAAAAGTGAAATTTTAAATCAAATCTCTTGGATTGATACTTCTATCCTACCTGTATCTTCAATGAATTCCACACACTTTTCAACAAATAGTGGTATGGGCTTCTCAGCTGTAACCAGGTCTTGAAGGGGCATCCCAAAGTAATTACTTTCCCAGTTTCTACGTGTTGGTGGATTGAAGTTCTTAGTTTTCTTTTTCTGCTGTTAAAAAACATATTCAAGTTAAAACTCTTAAAATTTATTTCCTTTAGAATGTTAGTATTAAGAAATGTAAATACACATTTCATATCAAAAGAAATATTTAATACTACCTCCCACCATGCCCATCAATATGGGACTCATTAAATAAATTCTGTTGGAAGCAACAACTTGTGAGTAATGGAACGAGACAAAAGTGAACAGAGAGAAAATGACTGACTTTAAAAACGTTCCTTTTGGAAAATAATAGGAAACTGAATAGTTAGGGAAGTTAGAAAAGATCATTTTCAATGCAACACAAAGGAAAAACTAAGAGTAAACAATGCTCAATTAACTTTAGGTGTGATCTGTTAATTTTATTTGGTCTTTGGGGCAGGTCAAGTGAGGGTTTTGTGTATGGCTATATTTGTAAGAACATAATAAAGCTTTAACCACTGATTATACAATGAAGCTATAAACTTTTAATCCCATCATTTGTCCCTTCTCATTTTCACATTTTCTTCCTATATACTGACTATTTCTTAAAGATTATTTTCTTAAGTCATGGACAAAACATTTTCACAAAAAACAAATGAAAAATTATATAAGAATTGTCAGAATTTAATGTCAATCTAGCATTGAGAGAAAATGGGTCCTAAACCAGAGAGTAAACATCTCAAAAACCTAAGGAAGTATTGTCTCGAAATCAACCATTGAGGAGATCTGAGTCAGTCTTTCTGGAGTAAGGCATAGTACACATCTTCACAAATGATTCTATTGTGCATCCCCAGCTGAGAATCTCTAAAATATAGGAAAATAAGGAAGTTCAATTCAGAAATTTGACAATGTTAGAGCATTTTCATTGACAGCTCTTATTCTGTCTTTTCTCTGATATAAATAACTATTCATATTTGTCATAATCACTGACTTACAAACAGGAGGAAACACAGGCAGAGCTTTCAACGCCTAAAGCAATAATCCTCATTTTAATTTCCTATTCCTTCAGGAGGAGTCTCTCCTTTGGATGGATCCTCCAATGTAGTCTTCCAAGTCTCTGAATATCTTGAATAATTAAGTCCTTTCTTCATTTCAATTTTAGGTTGCCCCACCTAAAAAACCCCAGAGCTCATGAAATTCAACTTCTAAATCCTCATATACTTATTACTCTCTGGTGATAAAGATTACATATAGTTGAGAGGTCCTCAACATGTTTGGTTGACACTGGTGCTCCTACAACAATCTAATGCTTGATGATCTGAGGTGGAGTTGAGGTGGTGATGCTAGCGCTAGGGAGACACTGCAAATATAGATGAAGCTTTGCTCGCTCGCTTCCTGCTATACAGCCAAGTTCCCAAAAGACCACAGACCAGTACTGGACCAAGGATCAATACTGGTCCACAACCTGGGGGCTGCGGACCCCTGACCTACAATATAACCAGATATCTGGAATGTTGCCAAAAAAGCACTGGAGTGTCGAATCTGGCTCAAGAACTAACTCATCAAATCAAGTAGTGTGGATCCTTAACTCCTTAAATGATCCTTTCACTACCACCACCACCAAAACAGAACAATGTGTAAAGAAATGAAAATTAAGAGAATTTCAAAGCTGAGGGAGCGATACACTGGCCGAGTCCTGTCTCAGGAGCACTAAGGTACATTCTAGCCTGCAAACCACTAGCTGCACCATTTGATTACAAAAGTAAAAACTGAAACAAAGATGTATGTTTTTTGAGAGCGATAATACAATGGTGAAGATTACATAGGTAGAGTAAAGGAAACAGCAATGTCCAGCCTATGACAAGAGCAACAGGAATGAAGAGATAAAAAGATTTTAATGGTCTACAATGCCACCTAAAGAACACAAAGTTTTAAGTAAGCTAGCTAGTCCTAACTGTTCCCAACAACTCTTTAGAGATATTCTTTTCAATATTGCCCTTTAGGAACCAATCTAAACTCTCAGATGACTTTGAAGTCATTCTACCCTTACCAGTTGGGGTAACAAGGGAGAGGAAAGTATAAACTTTATCTAAGAAGCTCTTGATACTTTACTAAAATTGGAGAGACAGGGAAGCAAAATAATGTAGACTCTCTAACATATTCTCTCTCTCAGGGAATATCCCCCAAGGTCCATAAAGTTACAAGAGCAAGTTATTTAATTCTGCAATTACACTAAGATTCAGAGCTAGCAATCCAAGATAATGAAAAGCTAAGTGGCTTAGACATAGAAATTCTGGCAAACTCTAAAGGGGTAATTTATTAAAAGAATTGTCCTGATAGTCAAGTTATAATGGGGGTGGGGGGATACAAAAAGCTTATGTGACTTTAGAACTTTACTGACACTAAAAAGAAAATTCTATGCAGAAAAACAGTTTGGATTAGACATTCCTGGATGAGATTTTATGATGGAAAAAAATGTATACAATTTCTTTCTTCTATAAGTGATAGTTCTTAAGCAACAGAATCACTTCAGAGAGTTCTTTTAAAATGTGAATTCTGAATAACTCTACATTATGACATACACTCCTCTGGGTTAAGCATTGCTGATCTTTAGCTATAAATTTATACCAATTCAAAAAGATTTATATGACTTAATATCTATTTCATAAATTAAACCATCTAAAGCTATATTATTACAACTGTTATAATAATGGCATCAAGATTCTCTGAAATGCAAGAAGAAGAATGAGGAGTATGGTTATTTGGTCATTTATATCTATAGCTTATGATCAACCATTAGTAAGAAATGAAGCCCCCAATTAAGTAATTGCACCAGTCAGAAAACGAGATCCAACTTTTGATTTATTACTACATCCATACATCTCTTAATTTCCACTTAAATGCAAATGTCATGGTCTTTCTTTCTGGCCAATTAAGCAAATCTCATGTGTACAAAAGTATATCCACAGTAAAATAGACATTCCACTCACAAATAATAAAAACAATATCATCAATTAGGTGTCCAGGAGATATTAAAAACAATCAATAGTATAAGTAAATAGGACCAGGAAAAGGTAAATAAATATCTCTTTCCAGAAACTGCTCTCCCATTTCAGTAATATCAGCAACACAACCAGGACATCTAGGCACTACCCTCAAATACTATAATGAATAACACTGACATAACACAATACTCGACTGCTTCACTTGTAACCAACAAATTGAAGAAATCTTAAGGAGCAAAAAGCAGCTGACAAAGCTTTCAAAGAACCGATCCAGGAAACAAGAAAATATGGACTTTTCTATTCTCTTAAATTTAAGATGGGATTCCTGAAATAAAAGATTAAAGAAGAAATGAGAAACGGAAGGTGAAATGTAAAGAAAATGAAGGAAAAAATCATTAAAATGAAAATCTCTTTAGTAAAAGTCATAAATGATTAAAAAAATCAAAATAAAGTGGCAAAGATCAACAGAGTTCACCTTTCCATTGTACCATTCCTATGACACACTCCAAAAAAATAATACTCCTTTTTGCTGACAAACTCCGCAGTAGTCATCTATATTAGGTCTCTAATTGTCCGTTCATTCCCTCTTGAATGTACTCAAATTAGTCTATCACCCTCATCCTCTACTAAATATGTCCTAATTAAGGTCATCGATGATTGTTGCAATAATTAGCTATCAGCACTTATCTTACCTAACCTTTCAGCAGTCACTCTACTGGACTTTCAGACCACCTACCTCTATTACCTCACTTGCTCTCCCCTTATTAGTCTTCTTTGCTGACTCCTCCTCACCAACCTTGTAATGCTGTGAATATTCCAGGCCTCAGTCCTTGATTGTCTTTTTTTCTAAACATTTACATTCAGCATCTTGGTAATGTTATCCATTTGCTGGTAATTCAAGTTAATAGTTCCTGCTCAGCTTTTTCTCCTGAACTCTAGACTTTCCAACAGTTAAGCAAATGTATTAGATATAGAATCTAACTACTACTTAAACATCTTCACTACTAACTCCCCGGTACACAAAGCTATCATCATTTCATACATCTAGATCCTCAATCCATGTTCCCTGCTTCTACCACCATCTCCTACAGACCATTCTCAATAAAGGAAAATTCTGGCTTCACAAGTAATGGCCTGTAAGGCCATACACAATCTGCATGCCTTAAACTCTGCCTTTATAAATTCTGACCCCATTTCCCTCTACCTTCCTCATTTACTCCCTTGCTCCTGCCATATGGCTTATTTGCTTCTTTAACATGCCAGACATGTTCCTGATTTAGGACCTTGGCAATGGCTGTTCCATTTACCTTCTCAATGAGGTCTAAAGTGACCACCTTATTAAAAACTGCACTCTTACTGCCTGTCTTCCTTTAGCTCCTGTCCAGTACTCCCAATCTCTCTTATACTGCTTTCACTACCCACAGTTCTATATAATTTACTCATGTATTATTATTTTTGTGCCTCCCTGATACAATTTAAGCTCTAGACAAGGGCAGGGATTTTTATCTGCTGTTTGTCAACAAATCCAAAATTCTGGAATACTGCCTGTGAAAAATAAACAAGTACAAACATATTCAAGATCTCTTCTGCAATAATAAAAATTTGTAGACTAATCTCACCATGTACTAGAAAAGATAAACAATAAATAGGGGTGAACCATCAAGTTGCAGATATACTACATTGAACTCAGTAAGCTTCAAAGAAACTTAAATGCATCCAGGCAGAAGAAACCAATCACCAACAGTGGAGGAAAAATACCAGGCTAGCCTCAAAGTTTTCAAGAAAACTGGAAAGACAGAAGACTCATCATAGGAATGCTCATGGGAAAAGTATGTGTCAAGAATTCTTTACTTACCCAATATATCACTCAGCTGATATATAACAAGCACCTACAGATTTTTTAAAAGATTTTTTAAAGTTCTCAAATATGTAATAATTAATATTTAAAATATAGCACTCTCAAATTAAAAAATTTTAAACACATGAGAAAACATTGTCAATAATAAAGAACTAATATTTGGGGAATCTGTGCTTTGAAAAACATTAAGAATGAACACTGTATACAGTTAAACATAAAACTAATTCTAAGTTTCATAAGTTTCAATGATATGGCGGTTAAATAGAATATAATCTACAATTTTGTGGGTAAAGCTATAAAACATAAAAATAATTTGATAACTGACCAGAACCAAAAGCCTCAACCTACCCTAAAGGGTAGGAAGGGGGTATATAAGAGATGATGTAATTGTGCTAATGCATGACATGGTTACACGATATACTACTGGCGGGGGGTTAGAATGATAAACTAAAACAGGGGTTCAAATTTAAAAATAAAAGCAAGTAGCACACAAATAGTCCCTTTTTCTATTATTTTTGTTTGTTTTTGTTACTGATTAAGACGAGAGAAACTAGAAAAAAGCCAACGAAAACTTATAAAAATAAATAGAAATGGAAAAATATCAGCTAAAAAAGATTCTCAGACTTGGTATAAACCTAAATCCAACTAACCACATGCCTTAAACAAAGAGTCAAAAATAAAAAGAAGGGCATTTTTTAAAGAAATAAACAAAAAACCCCATCACATTTGTATGGAACTACAAAAGACCCCAGATAGCCAAAACGATCCTGAGAAAAACAAACAAAGGTGCAACTATCACATTCCCTAACTTCAAATTATACTCTGAAGCAACAATAATCAAAACAGCATGATATTGGCAGAAAAATACACACAGAACAATAGAATAGAACTGAGAGCCCAGAAATAAACCCATATACACATGGGCAAATAGCTTTTGATAAAGGAGCCAAAAACATACAATGGAGAAAGTAGGCCTCTTCAATAAAGAGTGCTAGGGAAATTGGAAAGGCACATGCAAAAGAATTAAATTAGATTGCTATTTGTCACCATATACAAAAATTAACTCAAAATGGATCAAAGACCTAAATATAAGACCTAGAACAATATATAGAAGAAAACATAGGCAATAAACTTATGGACCCTGGTCTTAGAATTTTATAAATTTGACCTCAAAAGCAAGAGAAGTAAAAGCAAAAATAAATGAATGGGACTTTATCAAACTAAAAAGCTTCTACACAGCAAAGAAATCATCAATAAAACAAAAAGGCAACTAACTAAATGAGAAAAAATAAGTGCGAACCACACCTCCGATATAGTGTTAATATTCGAAATGTAAACAGAACTCACATAACTCAACAGCAACAAAAATAATCCAATTAAAAACTGAGCAGAGGACCTGAACTGACAATTCTCCAGCAAAGACATACAAATGGCCAACAGATATATGAAAAGATGCTCAACTTCACTAGCTGTTAGGGAAATGCAAATCAAAACCGCAATGTGCTACCAGTCACACACCTATTATCAACAACACAAGTAAAAATTTTCTAAAGGATGGAAAAAGTCACGATTTCTTGTTTTTAAAAAGAGCAATATTATATATATAATATATATAAATATATATATTTATATATATATTTTTATATATTTATATATATATTATATATTATATATTATTATAATTTATATTATTATATTTATATTATATACATAATATTTTTAATATTATATATTATTATATATAATATAAAATATAAATATAAATATATTTTATATTTTATATATAATATGTAATATAAAATATAAAAAATATATATAATATAAATATAAATATATATAAATATATAAATATATATATATAAATCATATATATAAATATATATATAATATTATATATGTAATATATATGTAATATATTTATATATAATATTATATATATTTATATATATAATTTATATATATTTATATTATATATATTTTTATATATATTTATATAAATAATATATATTATATATATATATATATATAAAATATAACACTGGAGTTGTCTTCCAGACAAAAAGCTTTTCAACTATAAAGTTACCCCTATTCCCCATACCTTTTCTCCTACATAATCAATTTGTCCCTCTCCTGGGTCATTCTTATAAATGTGTAAGTACTCTCTAATATCTATTATTTTAAAAAACAAACACAAAAACCTTCCTTTGATCCCATACTGACCTCTAGTTACCACCCCAATTCTTGCTCCCTTTCACAAGAAAACTTGAAAATGTCATCTACATCTGCTATCCTTAATTTTCATTCCATTCATTCAACCTATTTCCCATCTGGCTTTCTCTTCCATTCTACTAAATTGCTTGTCAAGATCAAACACTTCTGCACTATCAAATCAAAAAGTAACTTTTTATCTTTCTTGAGCTCTCAGCAACATTCTTTGACTACTTCCTCTCAGTTTCCATATCACTCACTACTCTACTAGTTTTTCCTCTTTACTCACTAAGAATGCCTTTTCCAGTTTCATCTGCCTACAACTTTTCCCCCATTTACTCACAGTTGAGTCCTCCTTCTTCTCTAGCTGTACTCTCCCTTTAGATGAATTTATCTAATCTCATGGCTTACATCTTTTTACATACTGATAACTAAGATATATACCAGATTATATATCAAACTTTTATACTTCCACAGGGATGTCAATCTAGATAGTTTAAACACAACATAAAAAGCACAAAACAGAAGTCTTGATTCCATCTGGCCTGAAACTTTTCACCTTCAGTCACTACTATCTTAGTAAACTTACTCAGTTGCTTAAATCATAAATCTAGGAGCCAACTTTGATTTTCCTTTTTCCTTTACTCTCCACAGTGAATGCATAAGAAGCCTTGTTGGCATGACTTCCCAAGTACTATCTAGAATACATTCACTTTTCCCATTTTTGATGCCTGTACCTGGAACAATGTCTAGCATGTGGCAGAGGCTCAGAAAACACGGACAGAAGCAAACATAATTATAAACAGGAACCAAAGAAAGCATTTACCATATAATATTACTGTTAACAAATATACAAAGTATTGGTGGTTTATTTAGTTTATGCAGTTTCATTATCCCTACTATTTCATTCCAATGAAAGTTACTCTATAGGTGTGCCTAAGCTTAAGCATCCAAACATAATAAAATTAGGATTCATACAAAATAATAATTATAAGAAGAATTAAAAGGTGAATTCTATGTAAATTCATTTGGATATAAAGTGATATACTTTCAACAGTAAGAAATACGCATTTAATATGTGCATAGTATCACGCTAGGTACTGTGCAGAATACAAAGTCAGTGGAAGTAAAGTTAAATGCCCTCAAGAAACAGATAATCTATTATGAAGAAAAAACATCTCATTACCATTTAATTAATAGCTCATATAAAATAGCATATGATTGTCAAAATAATTGGATGTAAGGCCTAAACCCAAACTTCAAAAGTTAGAACTTATAAAGGAAAAGATGAAGTCAGGAATATTTCAGGAATTTAGAAAGAATCTAATCTGTAAGTCATTTACTCATCTAAACATCTGGGTGTCTACTATATATCAGCGTAAGTACTTAAAAAATACTAGAAACTGCCATTTATTTACTGCTTTACTATATATTAGGTACTTGGTAATATTATTTGCATAACCTAATCATCATGACAACTTTGAGATAGCTACCATTCTGCATCTCTTTCAACACACCTGGAAGAAGTATGTATAGGAATGAATAACGAGGGCAGAAAGGTAGGCAAGGACCACATTGCAAATGGCTTTAGATGCCTAAGAAATCTGAACTTTATACAAAGACTATAAATACATTTTGTAGAGAGAGATTAGGCACTTCTATTAGTAATAGCTCCCAGGAAGCAACATAAAAGAACGGTCTGAAGCAAAGGTGAACAGAAAATACAGAAACTTAAAAGTTTCTGCACTATCAATTCCAGTGGGTATTTAAAATAGTACACCCACTCTGGAAAACAGTTTGGCAGTTTCTTATAAAACTAAATATGAAAGTACCAACCCAGCAACTGCACTCTTGGGCATTTATGAAAACTTGTTTATATAAAAATCTACACTCAATTTTCATAGCAGTTTTATTAATAGTCCCAAACTGTGGGGGGGGGGGAACAGATTTCCTTCAACGGGTTAAAAAAACTATGCTATCCCTATACACGGACTATTATTCGGCAATAAAAAGGGAAAACTATTGATTTATACGACTTGACTGAATCTTGAGGGAATTATACTGAATAAACAAAATCAATTCCAGAAAGTTACAAACAGTATGATCCCACTTATAGAACATTCTGGAACTGACAAAATTATAAAGTGACAAAATGGAAAACAAATTAGTGGTTGCCAGGGGTTACATATAGAAGGGAATGAGGAAAAGGAAGGGTATGGTTATAAAAGGACAACCAGAGGGATCTGGTGGTGACAGAATTGTTTTGCTCCTTGACTATGGTGGTAGACAAACAAACCTAAATGTGAAAAATTACAGAGAACTAAATACAAACACATAAATGAGTATAAAGTAAAACTGGGGAATCATATTAATGTCAACACCCTTACTATAAAATTGCATTATAACTTTCCAAGATGTTACCTTTGTGGGAAACTGGACAAAAGGTACATGGGATCTCTCTTACAATAGCATGTCAATCTACAATTATCTACATTAAAATGATTTTTTTAAAGATCACTAAATAAGATCTCTAAATAAGTTATGACAACCTCAGACTGTAACAAAATGAAAATAAATTTTATAGAACACAGATCAGCTAAGTAGGACAAACAGTGATAAGCATGCAGGTTTGGCTTACAGTAGCTCCTTTCTGAAAATATATGCTTACCCAATTATGGTGAAAATTGGGAAGTAAAATCTATGATGTATGAGGAAAAACCTGCATTTCCTAATGAGTAGGTACAAACGTGTTTTTTCCTTAAAGACCACGTTCTGCTATACAGGGTTTCTCCACTTCAGTATTACTGACATTGTGGGTTATATAATCCTTTGCTGTGGGATATCATCTATAAATTTTAGGTGGCTTCACAGAATCCCTAGCCTCTACCCGATAGGTACCAGTAACAACTCGCCATCCTAGTTAACAACCTTCATCCCAGTTAACAACCAAAAATGTCTCCAGACATTGTGAGATGCTTCATGTAAAGCAAAAGTGTCCCTGATTTAGAATCACTAAGCCAATAAAAACAAGGATCAAGAACTCAAGTTTTGGGAAGTCTGAGAATTTTAACTTTAAAATAGGTCAATACATTACTCAAGATTGAGAAACACTACTGCAGGGCACACAAAGATGAATGGTAATCATAACTGCCCTCAATAAGCTTACAATGTAGGAAGAAAAACAAAACTTATTAAACTACAAAGCAATACTACTACTACTACAGGGTGATTACTTTAGTGGGAAGTATTCCATCATAGCATAAGTGTAAGAAAGACAGTTTTTGTGGGAGCCCGGACTCCATGAAGGAGGTATACTTAATCCTTTTTGTAAAAGTCTATAAAAGGTATAGGTGCTGGATGAGAGTCCAAACACACTTTGAAAACCAGGGATGTTGTGAAGGCTCTGACATTCTTAAGCTAATACCAGGTGAAAAGAGGAAAAAGAAAATAACTGAGGGTAAATAAATGTGGTCTGGGTTCTTGTAAGCACTAACAAACTGGTTCTAGCACTGGTTTATCTCTAAGACAGAATCTTCCTATTAAGCATTTTGACATATACCTGGCATGTTATTTTATTAATGCCATTAACAACTTTATGAACCAAAAACACACCTAAAGTCATCTCCCCTGTTAGAGAGTCCTAGCAAAACACTTGGCTATTCAAGTGAATAATGGGTGGATTTCTTCTCAGCTTCCCCAAATATGTTTTTAAAATATATTTGAATGGAAAAAGTTTCTTATCACACTCTGCATATCCTTCTTAAAATAATTGTTTTCTCTCTGTTTCCAACTGCTACTCTAATGGTTGCCAATCAGAACATCAGTAAAGAACAGAGTGCCTTCCTCCTCCCTAACATTAACAGAGGTTCTTAAGCTAAGAGTCCACAGCTTTAGGAAGTATGTGTAACCCTCAATTCCAATCGAATTTTGTGGCATTTTTCCAGGGAAAATACTCAAACCTGTGTGTTCAGATTTTTTAAAGGCTAAGGACAATTTTTTTAAAAAGTTCAAAACAATTATTTTACACAAAGTATGTACCTTTTACTTGGACAAAGTTAGCTAAAATCACAAGCTCACTTTTGTCACACCCTTATATTTTGCTCTAAGAATTGGAAACATCAAAAATTACTGCTTTTAAAAAGCAATCTTCCTTCTACCAGGGGTTCTTTTTACACAGTAATAGATTAAGTCCCATTTTCTTGAAGACTCTTTCAAAATATCAGTTGACAAGACAAGAAAACATTACAGGACTATAAATCATAAAACTGTACCTATGGTAGAAATAACTCTCCTTGGAGTGAGTGGGACAACGTGTCATTTTGGAGTACGTAAAATTGACAACCCTATAAACTTATCCTGTAAGTTTTACAATAGTAACAATTATACACTGATATAAAATTATAATAAGAACACAACTCTTCTGTTATAGGAGTTAAGTGTCTCCTTGATATACTAACTAAATATATTTTAAGAATTAAATTTAAGAATTAAAATTAACATGCTACAGAAATAAAGAGTAATTTCAAGAATTTATGCTATGCCAGCTGTTGCTAAACATTCAATAATATGCTGCTATGAAAGCTAAGAGGGGAAAAAAACAAGTTTGAATAGAAACCACAATGAAAAAGTTTATATTTGCTTTTAAATTAGTGAAAACAAGCATACCACTGACACACCACTGAAATTGTCTCAAGGGAATACAGGAATCAGAAATATACTTTAAAAACTGACTGCTAGTTACATTTCAATCTGAATGTGCAAAGTAATAAATCATGGTCAAATGGACATCAAAGAAGACATAATAATATAGGCAAAAATACTTACATTATATATCCATACATGTATAACACTATAAATTGATATAGCCAGCAGCAGAAACTAAAAGCACTTACCCTATAATTTATGCATTTTGATATAGACAAACAACAGTTCAATACAGACATGTTTTCATATATTTCATTACTTTTATCTCAATGAACAATTTACAGATCAAAAGAAAATTCTGGTTATCACTGTTTGGTTAACAATATTTTTTTAAAAAATTTACTTAATAAAGACTGAGGTTCTAGAAGTCAGAAGTCGAATAATTCTAAACCCAAGATTTACTACATTCTAAAAGATCTACCATATTAATACCGTGGTATCAATTCACTATTTACTAATATTAAATTAACACCTTGTGACTCAATACATACATAGAGATCTCTTCAGTTTTTAAAGAAAACATACCTAACTCTGGTATTCTTCCCCAAACAGGCTCCAAATCCTATTACAATGGATAAAGCATTAGAATCTTCTAATACACTATTTGATAGTGTTATTTAGTAAGGGAGCAGTAAAATACATATGGACTGGAAAGAACATTTGAGAATGAAATAGGAATTTGTAGTTGCTACTATAACTAAGAGTTGAAAAAAATTCCGGTTCAGGAAAGAAGACAGGAAAACAATTTAAAAAGCTGAAAATGAAAATCATCAGAATACCAGCTTACTCTGAAATGGACCAATATTTTAGTAAGAAAGCCCCAAATAGATCAGAAGAGAAAACACTAGCTTCAACACAGGTATACCTCACTTCTTTGAATAGATGTGTTAAAACACTCGCAATTTTATCAATAGAATTAAAATTTTCTCATTCAGTTCATTCTCTTAAAGCACTGTTTTTCAAACAGCTATAGGTTATAAAATCAATTCAGCAGGTCACAACTAGCTCTTCATTTTTTCCACTGTAATAGACTAAAAAATTAAAACAACATATACAGTAGAGGGTAAGTATTGTTTTATGAGATTTCATCTATGTAGAAGTATTTACATGTATAAATGGGTAAAAATTTAAAAAATAATTCTCACTCATGGTTGTAATAAAGAAATGTCTTGGAGATTTTCTTCCCGTAACTAATACTAAATTCATTTTTGAGTACAAAATCAAAGACAAGCATAAAGCCTTCTCTGATTGGCAAGAATGACAACTAAGACTAATTTAAGAGAAACAGATCTCTTAGCCTTCCTTAGATGCCACTAATGCCCAAAAGTTTTGATTTTCCATGTCTGAGAAAAGATTCCTAGACTGCAGCTCCAATCTTGGAATCAAAGAATGAAGGTAAACAAAATGAACTTTTAGAGAGAAAAGAAAAGGTAAAAAAGTGCATAAACTCAAAAATCATAGGCTTACTTAAAAATGAGTCAGAAACTAATCCAGCAAATGGGACAAAGGACTGTTCTGAAATACAGGCAGAATACACTGGGATACTTCAAGGCCTGATGCATGCCATAATAGGAGTAATTGAGCACCATTATATGCCAGGTACTTGAAACACAGTTCTAATTTCTAGCACAATTCCAAGGGAAGTAATATACAGATGATCCTCAATCATGATGATGGGGTCCTGATAAACCCAAGGAAAATACCTCAAGCCAAAAATGCATTTAATATACCTAACCTATCGAACGTCATAGTTTAACCTACCTTACATGCTCAGAACACAATATCCAAAATCTGCTGGCAACACAATACACTGTAGCATATCAATCATTTACCTTGTGATCACATGCCTATTCAGGATCAGTAGCTCACTACCACTCAGCATCATGAATATCATACTGCATATCACTAACCTGGGAAAAGGTGAAAATTCAAAAATTTGAAGTATGGTTTCTACTGTGTATCACTTTCTAAAGTCAAAAAATCTTAAGTCGAACCATATAAGTCAGGGACCATCTGTTATTACTAATTTACAGGTGAGGCAATCAGCTAAGAAAGGGTAAGTGGTTTACTCTTATTCTCTACCTACTGTTCTTAAGGATCATCTTTGCTACTTGGCCATTCAACATTGGCAGTTCCTCCTCAAGGCTGTTAGGCACTTTATATTCAACCCCTAGGTCATTTCACCTATTGTCATCACTACTTCACTGTCTCCTAAATATGTATCTACAACTCAATGCCAAACTTTCATCTGCACCTGAACTCTAAAACCAGGTATAATTTCTACACCCCAACACCCAATCGGGTAAATTCCGAATGCTCTACATCATGAACAGCATGCACCATCACTGATGAAGCTGCATAAGCTAGAAACCAGCAGCCTACCTTTCCTATCTTGTTCACACATAATCACCTTTGCCCCACATATACAAAATATCCAATCCTACGGATTTTAGGTATCTCTCAAATTTATTCCATCCACTGTCACCACTCTACCACCTCACTCCAACTACTCAGCTTTCATCATGGTTAGTTTAAACTACTGTAATACACCAACTGGTCTTCCACATCATCCAACTCATTCTCCACACTAAAACCAGGTGATTTCAAATCCACTCACTGTCTAGTTTCAAATTACTCTTGGGCTAAATAAAAATTCCTAACATTGTTAAAAAGGTCTGAGTCTAGCCCCTACTCTCATATCTTTATACTATTCTCTCCCATTGATCATGGGTAGCAAAACCATGGCCTAGAGGCTCAATCAAGCCTGCTGTCTGGTTTTGAAAATATCCATAGCTCAACCATTTACATATTTTTTGTGGCTGCTTTTGTACTTCTACAGATTTTAGTACTTATAACACAGGCTGTATTACCCTAAAATTATTTATTATCCTGCTCTTTAGAGACGTATGTTAACTCTGCCTTAAATCAATGACCAACAACAGTGACCTCCTTTAAGAACATACTGCATTCCCTCTCACCACATGAACATTCTATTCATTCAGCATTATTCTTCCATCCCCCCAACCATTCCCCCCAGTTAAGTCCTCTTCACATTTCAGATGTGACTTAAACGACATCGCTCAAGGAAGCTTTTTCTCACCCTATAGACCATCACACATGCCTCATTTCAAGAGTTCAATAGCCTCACACGGCTACCATGTTAAAGGACAGCTCCAAGCCAGAAGTCTCTGGTTTTGGAGATCTCTATTCTATTGGTCAATGTACCTATTCAAGTACTAAGATCATATTACATCTAATAGAATAAGCACACACACACAGCTTCACCACTCCACCTCTGCCTTTCTTATTTACAAGTGTGCTGGCTATTCTAGATTCATTGCTCTTTCGTTAATGGATTAAAATCAGTGTGAAATTTCTTGAAAACCTTTGAGATTTTGAATGAAATAATAATGAATACGGACAGCAGTATGAAGAGCAACTTTATGCCGTATTTGTGGACAGAAAGGCACTTGCTCCCCATTTATTTAGGTCTTTAATGTCTTTCAATATATACAGATTTGTATATGATGTTATTACTCCTAGGCACTTGATAATATGCTATGCTTCTGGAAATGGTATATAGTTGTTTACTGCTGATGTACAGAGATGTAATTGACGATTTCTGATCTTACATCAAGCTATTCTGCAAACTCTTTTATCACTACTAATAATTTACCTGCAGCTCCTTTTTGGTTTTTACACAATCACATCAACCAAAAATAACAATTGCTTCCTTCATTCCAATATTCACACTTTTAATTTTTCTTATTGCTTTGAATACGATTTCTACATAATACTGAAAAGAAGTGGTGATGGTGTATACATTTTGCCTTGTTCCTGGTTGAAAGGGGAATTCATTTCCCCATAAAGGATGTTTATTAGATACCTTTTTTGAAGTTAAAAAAGTTTATCGTCTGTTCATGATACAGCAGCTTTTTCATGCATTTAAATTTTATCAAGTGCCTTTTATATACTGCTGGATGTTTTTGCTATTATATGTCCAAAATCGCATATCTAAAATCTTTCGGTCAAGATACATTTTAGAATTCAGAAATTTCTAGTTGTGAGCCATATGTATAGTATAAAAAATGTCCATTATGTAACAACCCCAGCTAATTGTGGGTTGGTAACTTGTATTCAAATTACATTAGTATTTCTTAAGAAAATCGTATGGATATTCACTCTAAATAAGAAAAACAATGATTTTAAGTAGTCTGACATGAGTTTGAATTTGACTTTATCAACCAAAAAAAAGTCAAAGCAGGTTGTCCTGCCAAGTTCTAAAAATAATTTTGATTTTCAGAGGTTATTGTACTTCCGAATTGCAATTAAGGGTCTGTGGACCTGTCTTTTATTTAGGGTGTTTGCACATACACTGGTAATTAAAGTGAGACTATAGTTTTCCTTTCTTATGTCATCCTTGTCTGATGCTGGAATTGAGGATAGGTGACTTCAGAGAATAAATTAAAGAATGTGTTCTCCTGCTTTCCATTTTCTCAATTTGTAGAACACTGAAATGATTTGTTCCTTGAAAATACTCCTGAAAAATTATCTGGGCCTAGTGGCAAGATGTAACTACTACTCACAATTTATTTAATAGTTACAAGATTATTCAAAGTTTTCCTCTCTAGGTAAATTATATTTTTCTAGAATTTTAATTTTTAAAAATTTTCAAATTTGTTCACTTATAATTATTGCTAGTATTTTCTATTATCTTTTTAATCTTATCTACCTGCAATTATGTTTCCCTTTTCATTCTTGGTGTTGACTTATGCCTTTTTTTATTTTCTTTCTGATCAGTCTTGCCGGACATATGTCTATATTTCTAGTCTTCTTAAAAATCAACTTCTAAGGAGTGCCTCCACAGTTTAATGGTTAACACATCTGCATTACATGCAGAAGGTCCTGGGTTTGTGCCCCCAGTGGAGCTACGGACCATACCACAGGTGCCTGCAGCAAATGCATGGGGGTAGATGCCCCGCTTAAGAGAGCCAGTTCTTTAAAAAAAAAAAGTGTGTGTGGGGGGGAAGATGACATCATCTGTAGGTTAGGGGTGAGGGTGGAAGTGGAGGGTTGGATTAAAGAGGGGGAAAAATCAACTTCTAGCTTTGATGATTTCTTATTTTGTCTCTGACTCCCAGTTTATTTTTTGTGTTTGTGAAAAATAGATTAATAATGTAACAAAATGTTTATGCGTTTGGTAGGGGGGAAAAAGGGGGCAGGATAAAAACTGCAAATGTTGTCTTCCAGAAAAACAAAGAAAAGGAAGAAGGGAGGGATGGAGGAACAGAGAGTGGAAGGAAACATACCAAAATTAGAATAATGCTTATCTCCAGGAAACAGTATCATGGATGATAGTTATCATTTTATAATTTCCTGAATTTTCATAATATTTCACAATGGGCATATATTACTTTTATAATCAGAAAAAAATATTTTTATTTAACATAAATCTTAAAGATAAAGAAATACTGGTTTTAATATTGTTCTCAATCTTTTAACCATAAAAACAACGGCCTTTTATGATGCTGATGATGCTTTACAAAAAAGACAAAATGACTACATGCGCCTGGGACTGAAAGAAATCAAGTAAACGGTCAAACTGTGATTAAAAAGATATACTGTAGTTCTCAAATTTTAGCTTGTATAAAAATTGTTGGACATCTAGTTAGAAATACAAATTTCTCCCAGACAAGAAAAAGCTCAAGGACTTTATCAACACCAAACCAGTATTAAATGTTAAAGGGACAAAAGGAGGAGGAAGAGGAGAAAGTGGGGAGAAGAAAAGAGATTTAAAATATTCCTATCACTTTAAAACTGAATATGTACATCAACCTCTAAACTACCTGATGCACTCTCTTCCTGACTTCGAACCCAAAGTCCAAACCAACTTTCCTTACTGCTCAGATTCTGTTAACTGCTTTTGGATTTAAACTAGCTATTCGGTTTAGCAGAATCTTATAAAATGCAATGTTATTTCACAATACCCTGGATTAGAACAGTTTCCTATCATATCTCACCTTTCTTAATCACAATTTTATGCCTCTGTACAAATGATTTTCCCCACCTAAAACACCTTTTCTCCTTAAAAGTCAATCAACATACTCAAAAACCAATGATTTACCTTTTTCATGAAGTTTTATGAAACTAATGCCACACACTCTATAGTGACCTCTCATCATGTATTCCCCTAACATTTATATCTGAACAATACTATCACAAAATAGCATACATACTTTTTTACTTAACAAATTTACCACATGCCAGGCACTCTAAATCAATGTGAACTTATTTCTACTAAGAACCCTAAAAAGTATGATTATCCTGACTTTCCTCGATAGAGGTACAGAGAAATTACATACACACACAGCTGGTAAGTGGCAGAGCCTGGATTCAAATCCCAGAAGTCTGGCTCCAGACCATGTGCTCTTAACTATTACACTATGCTTCCTTGCTTCCTTAAATTGCTTGTAATACATTTCAACCCTGCCCCAAGCACAAGGTATTGTCTCTCAAACTAATATTCAAGCCCTTTAAAGGATGCACGTCTTTAACTTTTTATATCCTTCAACAGCTTTTTTAATAGACATAAGCATGTGTTTAGTGAATGCTTGCTGAACTGAAACATAAGAAACTTTAATTACTCAAGTCCAGCTTACACTATGAGAATAATTTTTAGGCAAACTAAGCTGCAATAAAGTGCTCCAGCCTTTCTATAATGCTTAAAGAAAAAATACCATGGATAACTGTAATATAGTTAGCCACAGAGAAATCCAAGGCATTTCACTGTGTCTATATAAAATACAAAGCTCTAAAATATAACTGTGGCACAAAACTGTATGTATGAAGTTGCATTGTAACCTATGTTTATCTTTGGAAGGCCATTTGTCCAGAAACTAAATGTTTAAGTGACATCAGATTTAAAAAATTACTTACAGATCTAAATATTTATAAAATATAATTTCTTTAATTTTCTTATAATTCAAATAATTCAAATATTATAATACATGAATCTAAAAATTAAAACATCATATAAAAGTGCAAGGAAATCCCCTAACAACTCTAAGTTAAGACAGCTGAGACTACTGAGTTAAACCAACAGAAAGCATATTATAAATATAACTCAAAGCCAACTCACCCCTTCAAGTGAGAAAAAGACTGACACCAAATGAAAAGAGGCATATTACATGAAGTATTATTGAGTGGAATCAAATATATGAGCTTTCTTCAAGTGAGGAAGAGGAGAATCTAGGTCTGATATTAATTCCCATTTGTATTTGTGGCTAGGAATAATAAAAATTTAAGACAAATTACTGTAGTCAGTGAATGTAAGATGCCCGTGACTGAAAACAGCACCATTATTTCGTGTACCTCTAAAAAGGGAAGGGGAAAAAACCCTGTTACTTTAATTATGATATGACATCAATTGTTAGACAAACGCAGATTTAAAAATGTTTTAAAACACTGATTTTAGAATTAATGAAATATAGTTAGGTTACTAGGTAGGATGAATCAGACATGAGATTTAATTTAATTCAAGAATCATTATCATTAACTATAATCAGAGACTATGCTAAAATTTAAGGGCATAAATACAATTCGGCACACTCCTTCCCCGTCATAGAGCTCATAGTTAAGAAATTAACAATGAAAGAGCTATTGGAATAACAAATATCAAATGACTGAAATGTTCATGCCTTTTGTACATTAATCCTAAAGAAATAATGTGAAAGGAATAAACTTTTATGCAAACTGGCCACTGAAACAAAAGAGAGTAAAATTTGAAACTTCAAAGCCTAACCATCAGGTTTTTTGCTAAATGGAAAACTATGTAATGACTTAAAGTATAACTTGAAAGACTATGGAGCAACGTAAAGAAATACAATTCAGGAAAAAGTATGGAAAAACATATGTATACACTGATTCCAACTAAATAAGAATTAGGTATAATAGGAGGAAGATAAAAAGAACATTATTGGGACATAGGTTCAAAATGTTCAAAACCCTGTTCTTAAACAAAATCTATGTTTTTAAACATAGATCGTAGATTAAATAATACAGTAGTCCTCTCCCGCCATCCACAGCTTTCCTTTCTGCAGTTTCAGTTACTTGCATCAACCTCAGTCAGAAAACATCAAATGGAAAAGTCCAGAAATAAACAATTCAATAAGTTTTAAATTACATGCTGGGTAGCATAATGAAACCTCTCACTGTCCTCACCCAACCCAGGACATGGATTATCCCTTTGTCCAGGGTATACGTATATGTCACCGGCTCCTTGGTCACTTAATAGCCATCTAGGTTATCAAATCAACTGCATCACAGTACTTAAGTTCAAGTACCAATTACTTAATAATGCCACATTCACATGACTTCTATTAAAGCACACTATAATTGTTCTACATTATTACTGTTGTTAATCTCTTAACTGTACTCATCTATAAATTAAACTTTATCATATATATATATATATGAAAAAGCATAGTATATATACAGTTTGATACCCTGGAACATATCCCCTATGGATAAGGGGGGATTACTTAGTATCATTTAACTGTTAAATTTCCTCATTTTGGTATCAGAACTACTGCTATTAAGAGAATGTTCTTGTTCTTAGGAAATACACAATAAAGTATTTAACGGTAAAAAGAGTACAATACTTCCAACTTAATTCCAAAGGGCTCAAAAACATATAAACAAACCCCAATATATACACACGCACACACGATGGACAAAATATAAACAATGGGTAAATCTCAGTAAGGGACATACAAGAGCTCCTGTTACTCTTCCTACAACTATCACTAAGACAAAGTCACATCCAATTAACAAGTTAGCAAAACAATTTAGACTTGTGATCAAAAAAGGAAAAATACACACAAAAATAAATGCAATTTAAAATGGAAAGACTGTGGATGCTTTATTTTTAATAAGCATTAAGTAATTTTAATAACATAAGCAAATTAAAAGAAAAATACTGAAGTCTTTTGGTAGTGATAAAATATGAAGTGAGAGTAGTGTGCTCGGGTGACCATGAAAATACCAGATATGTAATTAGTAGGTTGTCATGAGTTGAGCTGAGCTCTAAGTCTAGATGAGTCTTATTTCAAAATAGTTTACTTGCTCAATCCAGAAATAAGCTAATGATAAAATAAAGAAATATTACATCTTAAACTTAGAAAATAAAATGGAGTCTATCCAACCATAATGGGCAGCAATTACTGTACACAGAAAAACTAGAATAAGCTTACTCAAAATATCTGTATCTTTAATTGGGCTTAATAAACAGCAGTCAGATGTAGTAAATATTAAGACTATGGACTTAATTGATGAAAAAATTATCAATACATAGAAAAAAACCTTGAATAAAAATTTGTGTACACTCAAGTGTCAAATAGTATTGGATGTGAAGGTGCTAAAGTAACACTGTGAAAAAGATCTAAAAAAAATTATTAAATACAACTTTAATAATATGCATATTTAGATCTCTAATGCTTAACACCATGAGATAAATTGGTGACTAAAATATAACAGACAAAAACTTGCTATTTGGTCAGAACTCTAAAATTCAAACTTAAGAAAGCTTTCTGTAAACCTTCTGAGAGCGTACCACTACCCACAAAAAAAGCTGCCTGGAGAAGTTAATAAATTTCCAAGACTACAAATTCTTATTTTATTGTATTGTTCATATCCTTGAGTGATGTAGGTCTATCAAATTAATACTGCAAAACTGGTAGGTCAGAAGGAAAAAACAGAAAATGTGATGCACACAAACAAAAAAATAAAATCACTTGGTATCTGGGTTTCTGCAAAGAGAATAAACATATTCACCCAGAATTTTTATGCTTAAGAATATGAAATCAGACTTCCACCCCAAATAAAACACAAATACAATAAAAAGTAATGAAAAAATAATTTGTCCTCACAAAATATTCAGAAAATTAAAAAGCTAATTATATTTACTGAATTATATAAAGCAGCTTTTCACCTGTCAAATCTTTAAAAAAAATAATTTTTAAAAGGCAAAAACAAACGTCTTTATAAACATACTAACCAAAAATTAAACTTACCTTTTTATCTTCTTTTACTTTATGAGTTTTCTTTTTCATTTTCTTATCATCTAATTCCTGGTCTGAAGTGATTGCAGGGTTATCAATACCACCTTTCCATGTTTCAACAGGAGAAAGAAGTGGGTCTTCTTCACTTCCACGATGTCTTCCTTTTCTTTTTGTTTTAGAAGTAGTGAAAGCCTCATCATCACTTGCATCTGAATGCGTTCTTCTATAGTATGATTTGGCTTTACTAAACAGGGTTTTAGATTTATACTTGTATTTTGAAGGCCTCCGTTCCCCATGACTTTTTGAGGTTCTATCAGAAAATCCATTTTCTTCATCTCCTTGAGTGTTATTTACAAAGGAGTTTCGAATTTTAATAATGCGATTCTGACTATCATCTGGGACAACATATATCTCATCAGAATAGCCCTTTTGTTTGAAAATTGTGTCAATGGGTTCCGCATAGTTATCTGAAGAATCCATATCTTCAGGATGTGCCAAAGGCACCCGGGAAGTCTGTTTCCTTGGATTTTTACCAATACCGGCTTCAATTGTTTTTAAAAGGTTTGGATCCAATTTTTTCACATTTGTCTTAGGTACAACTGGTTTAGGTTTAATAGGTGGAGGCACTTTATGGTTGCGTTCGTGGTCATGACAGTTGGGGGTACTATGAATAGGATATTCGTTGCCTTCCAAATCTAATCTATATCTGGAACGGTCACTAGGTGTTGGAAGCAACTGTACATCATCCCCAATAGGACTATAAGGAGGTGGTGCTTCTGTATCATCATCTGAATCAGGGTAGTTATTATAAGGAAAACAGTCTCTGGGAGATGGTAGAAAAACATCCTCACTTTGATGGGTCGATTCTCTCGTATTATCAGATAAATATGAATTTTCTATCATATTTTTTTTCTCTAGAACATCACTGAAAAACAGTGTAAAGACCTCAGTTTGCCGATGATATTGAGATAAAGAATACAGTGCTGTAAATTTAGCAGTGATCTCTGTTGCAATGTGTTCTCCTTCAGTCATTAACTCCTTGATAGCCTCATTTTCAAAAAAATCTGCCTGGCTGTCAGTAACTGCCACCAGCTGTACAGGAATGGTGTCCTGAACTTCTGAGAGAAACGCTCGAAGCATTCCCATTGATGCTTTCCGTTTGGCAGAATAAACTAATATATACCCATGAACCAGTTCATCTTTCCTTACTCCGATTGATGAATGATATGATAATATTGTGATCTGTATTCGCCTCCTTTTTTCGCCAATGATTTTATCAAGCATTAGGGAATTATTCTGTCCAGCTTGAGCAGCACTGCAAGAATGAGAATCAAGGAAGGGTGAAAGAATAAGATCCACACTAAATGGATCACCACACATGGCACACATGACAATTCTCAAGTCGGCTTCTGATACATCCTTATTGGTGGGAACTGGGCTCACCACATCTAAATTATGTTTAACTGATTCTAACACTCCTCTTAGTGCTTGCTTTACTTGGGTTTCATTAAATTTGCGAGGATATGTACCAGCAGGTACATCTACAAAAGGGCACTGTAACTTGTTTGCCAACTGTTGCCCTTGGTGCCTGAGAATTGGCAGATTCTTACTAATAGAATCTCTCTGATTAGCCAGAATTAATGTAAATGGAAGATTAGCCATATATTTATCTTTTCGGATCTGAGAAGCTTCAGTTCTTATTTTTCCAATAAACTCCCCAATAAAATTCAGTGACTCAATGGAGTTAAATACACAGAAGCACCCATGTGGTTTAAAGGCGGCAGTCCATAACTGACTTAAAAAGTAAGGCGACTTGGCATCAACTGGTCGAAGATCAAGTTCATAAATTTTTCCATCTAAGGCATACTCATCGTCAGTGGATTGTGTCCTTATCTCATTTGCTAGTTCTTGGGCAAGGCCATCTTTCCCTAAAATGAAAAGGTTAACTTTATCTATGTTGGTACTATCATGATACAACCGTAAGCGGCCAAGATCCAACTGCAAAAGACTACTGGCAAGTAACTGTTCTACTTTAATGTCTGTGCAATTTTGGCCACTGAGACATGTTTCTTTAGTAGGATGATAAACAAACCCTATATGCTTAAGCAGAAGAGACTCCCTATCCGGTGCAAGTTTCTGTAAAGCTTTATATCTAGGTTCTTCACTCAGTACTGTATGAATTTCACTCATTTTATCTGAACTAGGTGTTGCATTAAGATCTAAATCATAAAAAAGTTCAGAATGCTCAAAAAGCATTTCCTGAAACTCTTCTTTGGCTTTTTCAACTATTTCTCGCTGATGCCTACTATACACCTCTTTGCTATCAGCCTCAGTAATATATTTGAAGGCTTCATCCTCCATAACAAAGCACATAACTTCCTCCCATGGCTGCCCAGGTGAAATGAACTGAATTTTTTCCAAAGTCTTTTTGAATTTTTCCTTCATTTCTACCCTCCTTTTCTCTGATACTAGATGTTGTACATGGTTCTGATAGACTTTTTCAGCTTCTAAAGTGCTCAGGAGGTCAAATGGGATTCGCCTATCATTAATTTTGTCTATATGGTCAGTTTCATCCCAAGGTGTTTTTTCTAGCACCACAAAACATAACTGAAAATCTGTTCTCTTTTCCATTAACTTCAAAGCTTCTGACCAATTCAAATGTTCAATCTCTTCAAGATTTGGCAAAAGAGTGTTAAAAGCTCTTGGTAAGGTATTTATATATTCTTCTCTCCTTTTTCTTATATGTTCCTGTTTAAGTTGTTCTATATGTTTTGAGAATGTATTTCTGGCCTTTCTTGTTCCCTCTAAGTTGATGTATTCTTCATAATCAGGATGATTTTTTAATTTATTACTAACAGTTTTCCAAGTTGCATGATAATCTCTCACAGTCTGCACAAGTTTTTCAAACTTATCTGTTGCTGTGACAACAAGTTGTCTCTGTGTTTTATAAGCATCCAGATAGGGAATAATTTTAGGCTTGCCACGAGTTTTATCCAACATTTGTACCAGTGCAGTGAAACAGGTTTCAATGTTGACGTTAAACCGTGCTGATGTTTCCACTACAAGAAGGTTCTTTTTATTCGAAGCAAATGCCTGTACTTCTCTAAGATAATGATCCACGCATTCATCACATTTAGTTGCTGCTATTATTACAGGTTTTTTTGATTTTGATAGTTGGACAAAAAGGTTATTCACAAATTTAAGTTGATCATCAAACTTCCTATTGCATCCCTGACTGACATCAATGCACAATAAAAATCCATCTACACTGAGCTTCCCCTCAGGCATTTGCTTCTGTTCAAAGTCTTGTTCCAAGCCTAGTTGATCAGTGCAAATGTACATCAGTTTTTCTGCTGACTGCAATTTAGAGGCAGCTGCACGTTTTATATATGGTTGCAAATTCGTACTCCGATGAGGCAAGAAAGTCTGGTCATCAATGAACTCTGTTTGTTCAATGACATGAATTTTGCATTCTACTCCATCTTCACCATTTTGTGTTATGTCACCCCAGTACAAAAAGTGATCATTGTTTACTACTCGTCCTCCAAAGTCAATGGTGCTAAGCACAGAAGTATGCTCTGGATAATATTCATCTGCTTTTGAGCGTACAAATCTATTGCACAAACAAGACTTTCCAACTCCGCAGTTACCCTTGTCTTTTTCAGTTCCAGAGAGTCCAACTACACTGATAGTATAGGATGGGGGACGAGGCTCTTTGTTTTTTGCCATCATAACTCTCTTCTCATGTCTCTACATTCATAAAGGTAACCAGATATATTTCTCATTCTGAAAATAAAATCATCTCAAAATACAGATCCTGAATTTCAAAACTATAGTTGGTTCTTTGTATCTCCCTCATTTCTGTGCAGAAAGGTCTTCAAGGTAATATGGATCATCTTCCTAGAAAGAAGAGAAAAAAGACATGTCTTAATCATGAATTGCACACATTATATACATATTAAAGATGTTCATAACAGCATCATGCAAGTTAACATTACACGTATTTTAAGAAATCACCATAAAGTTTGTGATGTTATAAATGCAACATGACTTCAAAATTTAACACAATTTTAACAATTAAAATTATACGAAATTTAATATCTCTCAAACTTTAAAATAAGCTCTTATTCACCAAATTTCCATTTTGTCTCTATTTCCTATGAGTTTGAGTCCCTTCCTTTCCCTCAATTTTCCTGCCTTCTATGACTGGAGACTACGTTTGGTGAACTAAATTGCACTAGTTGCCTTAACAGCACCCTCACAACTTTTAAAAACAACATGCTTTCAATTACATATGAATTTCATATAAATTAGCAAGATTTTAGAATTTAAAATATTTTTCAAAGAGTTTCAACACACTCTTGTGAAATCTATCAAATTTTATGCCCCAAAACAATTAAGAATTTCAAATACTTAAAAGGGGAAATAGAAACAGAGTTAATCAAATAACGACAGCATTTAACTAACACTCATGCGACCTATCGAAATAAAGGGCCAATTTTTATTTCATACCTTCAAGTCCACTTTTGCAAAATGAAAAAAAAAATTTTAAAAACTAAGCCCCAATTTTTTATTAGATTCAGGAGATATAAAATTACTTTCAAACCATTTCTAAATGTTCTTGATATCTGCATTTATCTCCTCTCAGACTAGTTACAAACAGCTCATGAACCACATTTGAAGAGTTCCAAACAAAAGAATTTTAAGATTATATATTTGAGACAATCTTTTAGAAGTATTAGCTATACCGGCAACATTAAATAACCTTTAAGAATTGCATTTAATAAAATTTAATTTCTGTAGTTATTTATGTGGAAGCAATAAATTAGTATCATAAAGTTTTATCTGGAGATTCTTCACATTCTTCTGAGGTTGAATTAAAAGCAAAGCATCATTTCTACCATCAAAATTTCAGAAGATAGGGAAAATATCTGATTATGTACACATCAACATATTTGAAAACTACCTTTACTCTAGATAAAGAATATAAAGAACACAAAGAAAAAAAATAAAAGGTATGAAGGCCCCAAACACTTGGCTTCTCTACTAACTTCAAATCCAAGTAAACGTGTATTCACATTATGCTGCATATTTGCTATACTAACAACTAATGTTAAAGAGAAAGTGTTCTTGTAATTTAAATTTTTGACTAATATTTCAGGTAAAATTCTTAAAAATAAGATTTCATTCTTATTATGTTCTAGAAGTTCACTCTATTAACCACAACTAAATATTTAACAATATTAGCCATGTGATATTCAAACAAAATGTTTATTAGATTCACTTTTATAATAAATAAAATATTACTATTTTAGGAGCAACAAAAGTAGTAGAAAACAATTAGTAAATACAAATGATTTCAAATAAGACTACCATTTCCTAGTTTATGACAACAGTAAAGCCTGAAACCTTGAGACATGGTTCCCTCACCTATAAAATGGGGCCACCACATATCTATACAAATTTAAGAACTAAATCATTTTTTTAAATGCTCAGTGCCTAAGCAAACAAAAGGTGCTTAATAAATTAGTTGTTTCTTAATTTGATTCACAGAACCAGGGAAGCTATTGAAGATTTATAAAAAGTGATTATGACCAGACTTGTGACTTACATTTATCTGGCAGCCAATTATACAATGACTAGAAGTAAAAGAACCTTAGGGCAGTTCCATCCAATTCTATTAAATAGGTTTTTTTTTTTTTAATAACTTTAAAAAAAATCTTAATCTAGTCAAACTAAGTATTTGTATCTAGCAGCGAGTTTAACATTCTTTACCTAAACTGTATAAAACAATTGGACTCCTTTATTTATTAATATTTACCATAAAGAAAACAGCGAATTAACTAACAGTTACACGGTGATAAAAAGGGAAATTAGTTTGTGAAAACAGCACAATTCTACAGCTACCAATTAAGGAAAAAACTGAAAACAGTAGATTATAAGGTTTGTCTTTCCTTCTTACTAGAAAAGAAAAATACTACAGATGATATACTTTAAAATATACGTTAAAAGAAAATATATCTAGTGATTACTTTGGGGAATTTTTATATTAAACAGTATGAACAGTATAACTAAATACAGCCCTTTATTAAACAAATATCTATATTGAAAACTAAGAGCAATTCAGAGTATAGGACTCTTCTAGGCCTTCCATAGTTTGAGACACAAAGTTAATAGAAAAGTAGTAATACAATATCGCATGGACTTGAGTATTGCAGAAATGTTAACTACGAATCTAATCTTTGCCATAGCTACGCTACATCTGTAATTATATTTCTTATAAATGCTTATCCAAAATACATTAAGACTCATTTCTGCTCTCCTACAGCATAAATCTCAAAATACTGAGACACCTTCCCATCTGATGTTATAGAATTTAAGAGCAGAAATGAAAACACTCTACCACAACATGTGTTTTAAAAGTTTCAGAAAGAAAAGGGCCTTAAAATTAAATGAAGATGAGTGGAGCCATCATTCTTTCTTTGGTCACTGAAAACTAGAAGGCTTTTTACCTAAGTAAAACTCTATTATACTGAGGATAACTTTTACTACTGAGGCTTTGATACACCCTAATTAACTAACTCGGTAACGGCAGTCTGAATCATGATTAAACTTTTAAACTAAAAATAAGAGCTTTGCATATTTATGGTTTTCACACCAAATTCACAGTAAACTACCAGAGACAGTGAGGAACATCCATGACCTTCTTTCTAACAATGCTCTCAGGCAGGTTACCAATCAATATTTTGAAGTCAGCTCCAGAGTTTATGTCATGAGTCACAACATAGTGATTTTCAAACTGTGGTGGAAAAATTTTTTCACAAAGACATAGGAAAAGAAGAATATTGGGCAAATAGTTACTCTCTCCTTCAAACTCTCTCAACAGAGCATTGCTTTCTTTATCTGATTTACAGTTTTACTTAGAAGCTTTAGTTAAAATGTTTTCGATTGTAAAAAGTTGAGAAACCCTAGACTAGAAAAAAATTATCACCATCCTGCCCTCAAAAAGATTTTGCCATTTGTTTGGGTGAAAACGGGAGAAAGATAGCTTTCACAAGTTTGGCTGTAATAGGTTATAAGGGAATTTAATTTCAGACATAAATGAATTATCCACTGATCCCCAACATCCAGGTCAAAACTGCCCTCCATTAACTAAGGTAGTTTTTCTTCTATGCTGAGAAAAGAAGAATCCATTCTGGTTTTTGTGCTCCCACTAATAAACTAATAGTCAATGTCTATATGTAAGATGTTTGATTTATTTTGAAAATTCCTTTCAAATGTTTAATGGTAATATTTATGTCACTCCAGACATCTTTTCTTCTTTTGACGTAACTTCAATATAACTTGATCTCTTTTTCTCATAACTTCTAGTTTCATGTTCATTTTTACTCATGAAGAAACCAAGACAAAAGTAGCAATGACCTACTCAAAGTTAGAGCTGAGTCTCTTGATGACTAATCTATAATGAGCACTACAAAGCTCTTGTTTTTAAGCTTTTAAGTTAGCAATGCAGTGTCTCATTTTACCTTCAGATTACCTTTTTTCAAGGAAACATTTAGAATACGTATCTGTACAGAAATTAATGACAATGTATGAGTGGAACTGTCCTACAATTCTCTGCTGAAATGAAGCTACCTTTACAACTAAGTTTTCTAAGACATTTTACTAAGTTATTCAAATAAATATGATTCTTTTAATGGAGTTTTAAAAACATGAGGTGGCTGTCTACAAAAACCTGGAAAACATAAATTAGTAATTCCAAATTTAAACTAAAATTGTTTAGTACCTTTTCACAAAACTGTTGTATTCATTAATAAAAAGTATAATTTTAGAATTACTTTACACTTCATGCTATTATAATGTGTAAGGAAATTCCTATTGGATCTATCTTTAAACTATATCCAGAATTTATCACTTTTCACTAACTTTACTGCTATCACTCCGACGATCATCTCTGGCCCCAGATTATTCCAAATGCTTCTAACTTCCACTTTTGCTCCCCTTCCCCAGGCTATTCATATCAGAGCAGCCTGAGTGTTCCTTTTAAAATATAAGTCAGAACCTCTCATTCTGCTCAAAACTTTCCAATGGCCCCGAAAAGTAAAAAAAAGACCAAGTCCTTTCAATGACTTACTTTAAGACCTGCCTTCTTCAAGCCTTTCTTTCTCTCTGAGCTACTCTCATACTATTTGCCCCACTCTCCTTCTGCTCCAGTCACAATGAGGAACTCTGAACTGTTTCTTGACATGTTAAGCATATTCCTGCCTTTGCACTTCCTTTTCCCAAAAACCAACAAAACCCCCCTTGCTAACACCTTACCACCTAACCTGCTACACAACTTACTTCTTTATTACTTGTCATGAACTCTCTTTCCCCACCCCAGTTCAGTTTTAATAAAGATCCACAATGGCACAAATTTCTATTTCACCAATATATCCAAAGAGCGTAGCACAGTGCCTCCCACATAGCAACTACTCAATAAATGCATGAATCCAAAAAATATTAAAATCAAAATGTTAACTCCTTGACAAATAAAAACAGTAAGGTACATTATATTTACTAAATAAGTGCTGTTAATTTATCTAAAAGGCTATTTACAGGGGGAAATATACATATATTTCGAAGTCCCAAAAATTTAGTCAAAAATTAAGCTATCAGAATGAAGACTATGATCTATAACAACATATTCAGCCAGAATCATCATGTAATTATTACTGACACTTTTATTAAATCTTTAGGTCAAATAAATATCCCTTATATAAAAAGATATTCAAGAGAAGATATAAGCCCAAAGATTATGATATATTCCATAATCTTAGATAACTCATCTAGAATAGTTTAAGAATAAAAATGTTGACTGTATACTAAAAGATGAATATGGTATAATTTTGATATACTAGTACTTTTCTTAATGTTGATCATGTTCAATGACAAATTTATCAATACTGTGAAAAATTAAGAGGAAATAAAAAGCCATTTTAACATATAAGATAGCTAAGTAAACAATGTAATACCTGTAGTAGAGTCAATCATATTCCACAATAATTTCTTTGACTAAGATTTCTTCTACATAAGCACACAAGATTAAGGTTGAAATGGTAAAAAGTCATCATTTCCTATAAATTAGTCTTTAAACAAGACTATAACCAGGTGAATAAAAAGAATCTATTAAAAATTTCAACAATTTATGTACTGACTAAATAACCTAGAAGTGTATCTTGGTAGGATTATGAAATAAACTCTGTTAGGATAAAGATTTTGCTTGAGTTTTTTTTTACCATATTCCCAGCACCCAGAAAAGTACCAGACACACTGTGTGGGCTCAAATATTTGATAACTAAAAGAATTAATCTCCAGACTCAGATCCTAAATCAGCAGGCAATCTTGAAGTCACATTTATAGTAACAATTAATAAAAATCACAAATTGCTACAGGCCCACAAAATCTAGTACAACAAAATACTCTAAATGTCCAGTTGTTGTTTTTTTTCCCCCAGAGCTATAGTCTGCTCATTAACACAAGTAATGCGTGTATAAACAAAAAGCCTGAAGACTCAATGGAAGTATTTTCAGGAGGGTCCAAATAGGCAATACTCTGGAAGCTCCACAAGCCCAACTCAGTGAAGGTAATTCTGCTCCTACCCATTGTTACCTTTTGATATTTCGAGTATATATTATTTGGAAAAAAGTTTCACGGAATACAATACGTGAAAACCAATTACTTAAACTATTCCTAGATTAACTGCCTACCTTATTTAATTTAATCAATACTTTCTTCTAACAACACGTTAAGTCACTGAAGTCTTGGTGCTAAAGCTACTTTAAACTCTTCTAGACCATTTCCTTATTCTGTGGTGAAAACAGAAGAACCAAAGGTCATTTCATTTATATCAACCTGTGTAAACAACCCATTAAGTATGTACTGTGCTTAACTACTACCTGCTTAGCTTCATGTCATGAGGATATAAAGCTATATTTGGTGGCTAGGAATGTGCTCACCTCCTTTCCAGAGTATGAGTCCTGTTTTCTCACTTTGGAGAACTGAGAAGTGGGGTAAAGGGCATAATCTGACATTTAATAATGCAATGCTATTGAGGAGGGAAACCATTATTTTCCTAATATGAACTACTTAAGTAAGGTTTAACAATTTCCCTAATGATGGGGACATTAAGAGGCTGAACAAGAATCTCAGGAATGAGTAGAGACTAAAAAGTGTGATTAAAAAAAAAAAAGGCTCAAAAGCACTTCCTCACTATTTTTAAGAAGCTTTACAGTACCACAACTAAGGAGATGGACAATGCACTATACTATGGAAATGATAAATGAAGAGAATTCAAATAAATGAAAGACCAGTACAAGTTGGAATAGATGAGGGCTTGGAAAATTTTCTGTAAAAGGCCAATTAATAATTTAGGCTTTGCGTTCCATGTTGTGTCTGTTACGGCTATTCAACTTTGCAGTTACAGTGCAAAAAAAGCCATAGATAATTCTTAAATGAATGACCATGGCTATGTTTATGGACAATGAAATCTGAATTTCATATAGTTTTGACATATCACAAAATATTATTCTTTTGTTTCCTTAACCATTTTCAAAATGTAAAAAGCCATCATACAGGCAGAAGGCTGGATATGACACAGAGGCGATAATCTGGAGATCTCTAAGCCTCAGTGAGGAGAAAGGATTCCAGTGAACTTCAAAAAATTAACTGGATTCAGATTTAAAACATAAGACATTCCACATGTGTGATTGGGGAAGAGTGGTAGAGCACAGCTGCCACGTTGGAAAGTAAATATTTCTTATTTCTCTTATTTCTGAAGATATAAGTTATATGACTCAGAAGGATCCTTCAAGAACAACAACAAAAAAGAGTTAGATCTTGTAATAAACAATGAAAAGACATTATAGACTAGAATAAAAAATTAGATTTGGTGGGGCCAAAAGCCCAAGATGGACAAATATTAGAGACTTTTAAAGCACCTGAACTATCACAGAACTGTGAAGAGCAAACCAAGACAAAGAGAGACTGGTGACTGACTGCTAGATATAAGAAATAAAGACAAGTCAATGTTTCTTAAGGAAAAACAAACTGGTTTTAGCAACAGGTGGTGGTTATAACTTGAGTTTCAGATAACGATATTTCTAAAGACAAATGAAAATACAGAAATGAAATGGGGCAAGGTCAAGAGTACTAACATAAAGACCATAAACTTTAGAAAATTATTTAAGTTTGATTTAATACTCTAAGAAACATCGAAAGGGTTACATACTTAGTTAATAAAGAAGAACAGAACTCTAGACCTTTAATTCCCCAGGTCGTAGAAAAATTAATTTCTCATTAGTCTGGTAATCAACCAAAATAAAAATAAATAAAAAGAGATATTTTCCTGGCTCTGAAAAGGTAAGTATAGAAAGAAACATAAAATTTTGGATCAGGAAGAGTACCTGCTCAACAGGAAGAAAATGAACTATTTTCTTCAAGGTAGGGGATTTTTTCAAGGCTGTTTAATAATGCCAAATACAGCAAAGAGGATAGACAGTAATACAGTTTCCCCATCACTCCTTCTATTAACCTTGTGTTAATACTTTCCCCAAATCTTTCCATTGGGCTCATAAAGTACAAACTGGCACTCTTAAAACTTTTACCTTATATTTTCCCTCACTAGTCAATCTGTCCTGCACTTCCCTGTGATTTTGGTCCAGTGACATTAACTTACCTATCTTTTTTCCCTCTTCCTATTAAACTTCCAAATGTTATCTCCTTTATCTAAACTTCTTCCTACCATTTTTAAAATCATTATGTATTCACCTAGGAAAACCAGATGCTGTAAGTGTAAAAAATAAAAATATAAGGGATTGTTAGATGACAAGGTCCTTGCAATCTGTGAGGTCAACTAAGGGCTGCCTCGCCTAAAAAATAAAAAATAAAATAAAAACAAAAATAAAATCATTATGTATTGCCTTGTATATGGTCCTTCTACTTTGCCTTGAACTGACATTTAACTATTTCTAAATTGTCAAACTCCCCACCAAAGTATAAGTTCTTTGAAGGGAGCAATATTTTATATTTCCTTGTTATCACTCACAGTGCTTAACTGCTCAATAAAAAATATATTGAATTAAAGATAGGCTATATCTAAATATGAAGCTAGGAAAAATAAAAATTCACTTTTCACCATTAATTCATGATGAAAGCTAGAAAATCTAGAAAATCAAGTGACATAAACTAGTCATTTCTAACCCTAAAATGTTACACAAAACTCTCAAGTAAGAGTTCTAATTCTAAAAAGTAAAACACACAGATGTAGCCATACATTAGCAACCTATTTGATTTGACTGCAAATCTAAGGTACCGTGGATAGTTAACTTCCAAAATATAGTGGAAAAAAAGACCAACCTTCTTTATTGCCTCTCTCACACTCAAACTCCTACCTGCAGTTAAAACATTCAAATTCCGATGTTTCTTTTTCTGCTAAAGGATTCCCAAAGAGGCCTTAACAGAAATAGTTGCTCTCTTTTGTGTATCTTAGTATTTACAACTGTTTTACTCCTATAATTATAGTTAATAACACTTCAACTGAAGCTTGAGCTACACCATCTCTAATTTATTAAGGCCAGGCACACAGTAAGTACTAAATAAAAGTAATATGAATTAATAAACAACAAATCAGAGGCTTTCAATTTTTTTTTAATGCAGATGACTTTTTTGAAAGGAATTCTTATATTTAAGTAGAATGCATTTAACAGACAAAAACAGAAGCTGCCCTTGTTTGGGAGGGTGGGTTAGAGGAAGTCTCAAGATACCCAGGAAAAATCCATAAGGGGCCCAAGGAACAGAGTCTGAAAACTAATTAATTTTAAGTTATAGTTAAAATTATTACCATTAAACCTTTTTTCTTAATTTCTAATATGGTTTTTCCTGGTTTGATAAAATGATGGACAACAGCCTTCCCTTAAACAAATAGGAGCTTGATTACTCAAAGTCACCAAATGATAGATCACTTCATCAAAGTTTCTTCACGGTTCTTTTAAAAACTAAATTCCCTTGGTGTACTTTAAATATATTTTACAAACATCTTTCAAGAACATAAACATTACTGAAACATAATACTACACAATGCTCTTCGGTCAATTATATTATCTACATACCTTCATGGTGTACACACAAAAAAAACCATGAATTTTACAGCCGGAAGAAATAGCTTCTAAAAGTGTATCTAAGAAAGCTGAAGTCGTGATAATTAAAACTCATTCCACAGCCACCAAGAAAATCTGTCATTTTTATTTTAAAAAAAAGAATACTTAGCCTTAAGTCCTGATGTTGAAAAGGTAGGTTCAGTGCAGTCTTCATGAGATTTTTGCTTCAATTTAAAAAAGTGAGTTACAAAACTTGTTCTAAGCTGTACAATTTAAATTCCAAAAAAGGAATGCAAATATCGTATTTTATTCCTAAAAAAACCTTAACTTAAAAAAATAATTTATTTTCTCCCCAAGTGTATACTAAATCTGCCCCGCAAAAAAAAGGGGGGGGGGGTTGGTTTCAAAACATTTAGGATAAGTAACCTTAGAGATTTAATAGAACACTTTCACACTACATTTTTTAAATTGCTAAAGTAATTTAAATGGGGGAGGGGTACTAAAAACTGATAGAGATATCAGAATTCTGTGACAATTTTCTTTTATTAAAGTATAACCCACCCCATTCCTTAATGCTCTTATAATTAATGTACAAAGAATGATAAAAATAAGACCTGCTGAGGTGAGTTACTAAATGTAACCTACACATGACAACCAAATCGATTGTTATCTAGTCATCCCTATTGTTCTAATTTCTGCTTAATCAAGATCAATATTGCTTTATCTTTAAAGTTACAGGCATAGACATACCCAGCTTTTCAATCATGTATGTTTAGTCATAAAGCGCTCCAAGGCCCATGTAAGTTTTTTTGTGATCTGCACTTACCACTCTCTTCCACTATGGATACAAGAAATGTGGGTCAATTACAAATACATGAAAAGAACCAAAAATGAAAAAGCAATTTAAAATGGAAGCAAAACCTTAATCTGGAAACTGTCTAGTAGATTACCTATATGGTCAGTATGCATATCTAAAGATAGAGAAGTTTTATCATATTATAGTCAAATAATCTTAAATTGACAGTAAAACATTTCAAAACACATTTTACTAATATCTTACTTAACCAAATATTTTTCCGAAGTTGCATCTAATCAAATTGTTAAAAGAATCATTTTAAATGGAGATTTAGAGAAATATTTTCTGAAGTGAATGAGATCCTCAATGCAAATAAACACCCCCTAAAATATTGCTCAAATTGAATATTGGTTTTGGACCTAAGTGGGGCCGGAAACCCCCGCCCCCAACACCTGTAGAAGGCAACAAAAGCAAAGATCAGTAAATACAGCGACATATACCACTGCTTTACACTTGAACATTTTTTTAAATGATATCGTTTCCTACCTATCACAAAGGAAGAAACAAATTATCATTGGGAATTTAAACTAAAAAACGCGCGTACACACCATCTGCATGCCTATTTTAGTTAAGATTTAAAACATTTAAATTCCCATTTATTAAGCATGGTCGAAAACTGGATCTCTATCAAATGGTGCGTCTCTACAACTTTCTCGAAATTTTACTAAACGTCTGAATAGTTTGACTTTACTCCCGAGCACCTTTCGGTCTCAGCTACACCCAGAGCCTCACTTGCATTTCTAATAACGCTGAAGAGGGAGGGGATGAGGGAGTGTATTTATGTGTGGATAAGTGCGCGCGCGCTCCCGCGCGGTTCCCCACCCCCACCCCGATACTTTTCTTTAGTGGAAACAGGAGAACCTAGAGATCATTCTAGCGAAAACTCAGTATCAAAACCCCAACCCAGTCGCAGTCAGCCGATAGAGCTGTGTTTCGGTTGCGCAGTGCAACTTCTCACACCCTACCCCGAGCTTGAGCAGCAGCTGTGAAATTGGTGAGGGGAGCCCAGGGAGAAGTGGAGGAGATCGGGAAAAGTGAAAGGGCCGAGACCCCTGAAAGGCGCTTAAGTTTGCAACGAAGATCCTGTTTCGGCGAATATGCGCCCACCGCCCCCCTCTCCCCCCCCCCGCCTTCCAGGTGGAACTCGTTAGCAGCCGCCCAGCCAACAGACACCGCCAACCTCCCTTCCCCACGTACCATCCGAGACCAGGGCAAGTGAGGGCGGCGGGCGAGAGCGGACGTCTGGCGGGGCCGGCGCGATCCGGCCCCCGGCAGGCCTCCGCAGACCTCAGCCCGTCACCTGTGGCGAAAGCGCCCCCTCCCCCGGCCTCTCTGCCCTTCACGCCGACCCTATCTCCCCCCGCGGCAGCCGCCCCCCGCCCGGCTCACGAGGACGGTGCGCGGCGCCAGGTTCCCCTCGGCGACTGCGGGGCCCCAGCCCTTGAACTGGTTACAACCAGCCGCGGCGACCGAGCGAGCGAGCAGCCGGCGGCAAGAGGGGCCCTGTCTGGGCGGGGAGGGGGCGAGCGGGCAGGCCCGGGGGTAGGTGGGGGCGTCGCAAGGTCCTACCTAACACCGTCGGTCTTCTCCGTCTCATCCTCAACGGCAGCGGCCCCGGCGGTGGCGGCGGCAGCGACATTCCTGGGGAGCGCTCCCGCCGCCGCCGCCTCCTCCTCCTCCTCCACTCTCTGCTCGCCTCTCTTTCGCCGGCGCGCTCACCGAGAGCCGCGTCCCTTCGGCTACCTCCCCCGCCCTCCACAACACACACGCCCCGAAACCTTGAGCCCTACGGCTCCCGCTGCCGGGTAACCCACCCTCCCGCCCCGCCACCAGTGGCGGCCCCGTCCCTCCCCCTTCCCCTGCGCCCGGCCGCTGCGCCGGGCTCAGTAATGGCGGCCACTCGGGCTCCCTCGCGCTGACGGATCTCTCTCCCTCTCTCCCGAACTTTACCTCAGCATCTCTCCCGGCGCGCACCGCCGGAACGCACGCGCGCGCGCGCAGCCACACACCCGGCCGGGGGCGGAGCGGCGGCGCAGCCTCGACGGGGCGCGCGCGCGCGCACCCGCGCCGCCCTCCCCACAATCCCCCACCCCGGCCGCCCTCACCTCGCGACGCCTCCCGCGCCGCGCGCCGGCCAGGGCCCCGCCCCTGCCCTCGTCTCCCGGGAGCCTGGGAAGGCGCGAGCGCTGGAGCCGGAGGGAGGGAGGGGAGCCAGCGCGGGGCCGCGTCCTCGCTCGCGTCCCGGCTACCCCATTGGCTTCTGCCCCCTCCCCCTTCTTCCTCCGCCTCGCTCACCCATTGGTTCCCTCTCCTACTCCATTCCTTCTCACCTTTTCCCTTTTACCCATTGGCGTGAGTATTTTTCCTCAGCTTTTTCCCTTTCTCCGTATTCTGCTCCTCCTCTGTCCCATCCTCCACGCTTTAGAAGCTGCAGGCTGTGCAGCCCCGAGCACTGTTGTCTTCAAACCTTCCCTGCTTTCTCCCTTTCCTTCTGTTCCGGTTTCTGGCCGAAACAGAGCAAACCACCACGATACTGCAAAGAAACCTGACGTTGTGTTAGCAGTTGCAAAGCATCGCATGGGCATTGAATGTTTTTCGGGTAGAGCCGTCTCCGTCTCTAAGCGTTAAAGAATTCATGGAGGAAAATATGCGCCCAAGCTCGTTCACAGGGACACGCTCGCGTGTATGCTCCTGTGTGTGCAACCAGCTTTCTGTCGGGATCGTTCGCCAACTACAGGCATCACCCGCCCGGGACCTTGTGGCGGATCTGGTGGCGTACTCACCCAGAAGGCAAAACTCCATGGGAGCCTGAAGAATCCTCTTCTCTGTCGACATGGCACAGGGAGGCATTATTAGGCCCTTGGTTTAGTCCGTCCTTATGGAAATTGAGCGAGATGTCAAAACTTGGAGCGGGTTTTAGGGTGGCCCAAAAGACCTGCTCACACCGCTACCAGCCCAACCTTAGGAACCATCGGCCACCTGGATTTTATTATACTGCCTTAAATATATTCAATATTTTTGGGATTTCCCAAGTTTGGGGTACTCTGGGCTTTCGGTATATTTCTCATCTGGGCACTGACATTGAATGGTGGAGAAACAAAGGAGGGTAGGAAACTGCCTTTCCTTTTACCATTGAAACTGGCAGGTCTTGTGACTCTCTCAAGGCCATCAGAATGTGTTTTATTTAGAGGTCTTAAAGATAGTTGCCAGCAGATGAAAGAATGAGCAAAAACACAAATCTACCCCAATTCGTTGTTAAGTCTTTTTTAAAAAGATGTAATTGGAGCTAGAATTTCTCTTTGGAGAAAGATTTGTCTCCTACATCGAAAACAGTTCATCATCAGGAAAGTTTACATGTAAAAGAGTCCTTTAGATTCAAGATATTCTTTATTCTTGTGTTACATAAGGTACTGAAGTTAGCCAAGTTTGCTTTTTGGTGTTATAATGATGCAGCTGCTTCTAACCACGTACATTTACGGTCTGTTAGTAAAGAAAAAAAAAAAAACACCTTTTGGTAAAAATCTGTTAGAAAATATTTGTAAATCTGTCACAATATTCCAGCAGAAGTTCTGTTTGTTTGTTCCCCACGTCTGCCCCTCTACTCTCCATATTTCTCATAGGTAAACAATATATTGACAAAAGCAGAAGAGACATGTTTGATTTCTCTATGTTTCTTAATCTCTCATTTTAGAAAGGCATGACTAAAATTCCTTACCCCAGCCACTCCCTTGCATCTGAATGATACCAAATAGGTTAAGTAAGGTCTGTAGGTACTTCTTTTTCTCAGTTGCAAACCATAGGCAGTAATGACGGACGCTAAAGAAAACTTGGAATGAACATATATATAGAGTGGAGAAAAGGAGAAAAAGAGTAGAGGAGGAAATTCGAGAGAGGGAATGGCACCATTAAAGTGTGGTACTAATGCCAGAAGTACCCATTCAGCTTGCATAGGTTGAAGGATTTGTGCATTTAAAAGTATTTATTGACCTGTGTACTAAAAGTTCTTTAATATACAAGAAGCCAATTCAAAGTCATAACTTTGATTTTGAAATATTAAGTACTATATATAGCGTGTCCACTCTATGATATATTTTAAATCTATTTCCTAAATAATCAGAAATTTCATAACCTTGGACATGTATCAACATAAACCAAAGTTAAATAAGTCAGGGAATTTAAAGGAAACGTTAACATATAAATAAAAAGTGTAATTTTCATCTTCTTTATTTGTTAACGTTTTCTCTAAAACAGACATGATATTGAAGAATCAGGACATGATACCTGAGGGGAAAAAAAGACTTGAAATCTCATTTTCTCATAATTAAGATGCCAGAATTTTTTTTAAGCTGCAGTTTTTGAGCAATAATTTTCATAGCTGACATGATTTTTGGTCATCATCATCCATTTTGATTTATGGCATCTGGAACTTTAGGACTTTGCTCCTTTTTAAAACTATTTTTTAGTCAGGTTAAATGTGTTATGTAAGTTAACACTTTTTTGTTGTTGTTACTTGCTCTTCTCAAAAAATAAAGCATACAGATTTCTGTACAAATAAAAATCTGAAAATGGGAATTGGGGCATAGAGTTCTGTGGTTGAAAATTCTGAGATCTACAAATAAAATGTAATAAAGAGCAGAAAATAAAAACTAAAGAGAAAGATGACATTTTTAAAAATTGACTAAGAATCATGCTCTCAGAGAAATAGCTTTAAACACCCACCCTCCAATCCAAAAGGAGCAGTTTTGAGAAAATAATTTATTCTTTACATCTTTACACACACACACACACACACACACACACACACACACGATAAAGTAAATGTTACCAAGCCCACTCAGATCAACTATTCCTCTTAACTGTACTGGATAATTAAAATCACCTGAAGCTTTGTTCATTTACTTTGAAAAAATAGTAGAATAAAATTTCAGTCGGGCATTTTAGGTTTTTAATATAAATATTCTTCACAAATTTCTAGTTCTTTAACACATCCTAATAAAGTATTATTATGCAGGGTCTTTTTAGGATCACAAGAGATGACAGCCATAAAAAAAAAATGTTATCAAAAATTTCAGCTTCAACCATCAGTGGTAACACTACAAGATACAGATGTTTGATGAGATTTGACTTCAAAAGAATTTACCCTATAGAAGCAACTACACCCCCTGCTGGAAATTTCTTCTCATAACTACTTTGGCTCCTGTAGCCTCAACCAAGAACCTATGAAAAGCCCAATGAAGAGCCTTTCCCATTTATGACAAAATTGACAAATACTTTTTGCCTGTCTGATACAGAACATGCTTTTGGAGAACAAACTACCTCAGAATATCACCTTGATTACAGACAGAATATACAAAGAAGTCAGAGAATAACGAAGACAACAAAAGAGAGCACTGAAAGATTGTTTATTGTCTAATTTCCTATTGAATTTCACAACTCATTTCCACCCACCTCCTGCCTAGATTTCTCTCTTTCTCCCAATCTCATACAGTTATAACTATTGGGAGGAGAGCAGGCAGGGTAAGATGGGATGTTATTCACAGTAGCAGGCAAATTACAATATACCAATAACCATAGTAGCCATTTACTGAGTTAAGGTGCTTTCTCCAAATTTGTTTATGGCTACTAGTGATATTTTTGGTATGAATAAAAGGTGTTAATTATGTCTTGGCTGTTACTGTAGAAAATATTTTGACAAGAGTTAAGGTAATTGTGAGCATGGGACTGAAACAGTAGGAAAGTACTATATTGACCTTTCCTGGCATTTTGTTTCACAGAGCCTCGTTCTGTTGATTTTCCAGAACTGTATTTTCAGACTGAAATCCCAAAGATGGTATCAGAGTCTAGCTTCAAAATGTCATGTTCATGCTGCTCTGGTCCTAGGGCATAACTGAAACGGTGAGAGCAGAACTCTATTTTTTTGAGTAATTAGTATTTTATAAAGTTTATTTGTAATACAGGCTCCTTTTAATGGAATAACAATTCATTCAGGTCCCACCAGCAGAAATACTTTAATTAGACAAAAATCTTCAAGTTATTTCCTCTCACAAAAGGAGGTATTGTTAGGCCATCTGGACCCTCCATTGAGTTTTTATAAAAGATCGCAGCTTGAATTTAATCAACCCCAATAAGGTTAACCCTATAAAGCTAAAAAAAAAATTGCAAAGGTTGCTAACTGAATTCTCTGAGATTGTTACCACTGTCATTTGTAAATCATTACAGTGGGAAACAGGAACTTGTACTGCTTGAGTATTTAACCATAGAACATATTTTTTGTGAATATTCCTTATTCCTCTGTTTAGGCAAATATAGCTCGTGAGCCCCTCTAGGTAGGGATCACAAATTAATGTTTGGCACTATGTAATATCTAGAATATCATTAGTAGAAAGCTCAATAAATGTTTGGTAATAATATGAAATACTCTAAGTTTTATGGATTTCTGAGGATATATTGCTAACAGAAGGCTTTAGATTATATTTGGAAGTACCAGCTGAGATAATCACTTTGGAAAATACAAATCATTTAAAGAAATTGTTGAATTAGCCTGTGAAAGTTGAGTTAGCTATCCTTCCCTAAGTACAACTCACACTTCTCTACATGATATCTCTCTAGTAGGTAAATGTTAGTTACTAGCAACAAATAACTATGGATCTAAAACATCAGGGAGCATTCTAAAGAACTACTGCAGCGTAAGTTTCTGAAATCAAAAAGGTGTCTAATCATTTTACAATGAAGGCTTTGTTATTCTTTCCTATTACTATAAGCTGTAGTAGATGGTAAATCTTTGCTGTGCCAATCCATACTTCTGCATTGTTTTCAAAAAACTCAAATAACTATGTGATTTTTCTGATGGGTGAATAGCTTCTTTCAACATCTATTAAATAGTGAGGAATAACAATACTCATCTTTCCCCAAATGAGCTTCCCATCCCTCTTAAGCATATCCCAGAACAAGGCAGTGGCATATACTTCATTTATTTCTAGCTTTGGTTCCCATAGGAATAGATATTAATAATTCTCTTTTATTCTTTCCCAAAAAAGTATTTACATTAGGAATTCTGAGATTTTGCAGACATGATAAAGTAAATGTAAAGTAGCAAAAATAAAGAGCTATACGTGTCCTATAAATCAAGCCCTTATAAAATTAAATGGAGGCAAATACTTTAAATATTTTTAAAGTATATATTTATCGAGGTAGAAAAATATCCATAATGTGTTCTGTGAAAAAAAAAAATTAGGCTACTAAGCAATAAAGGTATATGATTCCATTTTCATGAAAAGAAAATGTCAAAAACAAGATGACAATATTATTGACCAACATATTAATAGAGGTTTAATCTAGATGGTAGGATTATAGGTAATGTTTATTTTCTTCTTTTTACTTTGTTTCTACTTTTGGGCTATTATCAATAGTGATGCTATGAATGTATAAATGTTTGTATGGATATATGTTTCCATTTCTTTTGGATAGATAGCTATAGGTAAAATTGATGGGTCATACAGTAAATTTATGTTTAATATTATAAGAAAATGCCAGATATTTTCCAAAGTGGTAGTACCATTTTACATTCCTATCAGCAATGTATGAGTGTTCTAGTTTCTCCACAACCTAGCCAATGCTTGTTATTGTCTGTCTTTTTTATTATAGCCATTCTAATGGGTATAAGGTGGTATCGTATTATAGTTTGAATTCATATTTCCTAATGACAAGTGATATCAAGCATCTTTTTTATATGCTTATTAGCCATTGGTATCTCTTCTTGATAAGATAGCTATTTAAATCTTTTACTCATTTTTTAATTGGACTATTAGCCTTATAATTGAGTTGAGACTCACTGAATCTTAAATTCTTGGATTCATTTTCCTCAAAAAATCCTTAAGATGTTTTCTTAATCCAATGATAACTTCATTTTAATATTTCCCAATACTTCCCAATAATTACTTTTTTTGCATATTTGTGATACTTCTTTATTCCAAGTTGCAAAATGCTGTAAAAGATACAATATCATTGAGTAAAATACTTTCTCTTCTAGGGCATTCTTACAGCCAGTTCACTTAATTGACAATACATGGTCATCCTGTAGACATTCCTCATTCCTCCTTGTTCAAACAGAATAGCTTCATGCCAGTTACACTATTTGAGCTGTTGTTAGAAACAGTACACTTATTCTATGAGAAAGTCTGAGTGAAGGGCTATAGACAGTGAGCAATATACACCTCGTTCCATAACCATTGAGATCTCTATCTCAATAACAAGAGCCTTGAGCAGGACTTTTGAAGCATTTCAATCAAAAGTTAGTAACTACAACTAACCTTCTTTTTCCTAGTGCCTAATTCATTTTCAGGTAGTATTTTTAAAAGTGAATTAATTATTTTAAGCCAAAGAAGTACAATTTTAGAGCACCTAAAGGGGTCTTTCCATTTGATACCTCAAAACGTTGCCATGCCTTTTAATATTTTGCAGTGCAAGGTGACTTCTTGGCCCCAAAAAATCATGTACCACAGTGATTTAGGGATTAGAAATAAAAGAGGCTACTGCAATTTGGATACTCACTTCTGATTTATTACATGTACATCCTGCAGGTTAATGTTACTATGGTATGCATCCCAAGTGTTATCCTAATTCTAATAAAAAACTCTGGCTTTGACAGTGTTCTGTATGTTTGCCTTGTATTGGAACAGGCTGCTGACAATTCTTTCAATTTACCTGAAGGTAAAAATCTTCACGCCCACCCCCCAATCGTCTCATCAGTTAACTCACTGAAATTAGCTGCTCCAGCCCACCATTCAGATAAGTATTTTTAGCTAAATAATCACAATAATAGGTATTTGCAAAGGTGTTTTCAGATGAGATGCCACAATATACACCTGCAGCTTAGAAGGAATGCTTGCCTATCAAACTCTCCTAAGGCATAAAGAATAAATACTCTGTAAGTTGCTAAAATGAAATGCATCGTTTAAAAACATAAAAGTCTTCATACCAAGTGGAAACACTTTAGGAATGCTGACAACCTCTACTGGTCCTATTATGATGATCCAAATCTTATTTAGTTTTAGGTTTTAGATTAATTTTGTTGAGAACTCTTATTGTTTGAAAGTGATATATATATTAAGTGTAAGCTGGTTATATGGTAATTATTGTGAGTTTACTCTGGATTATTTTATATATGAAATATATTTATGGAGTTTGATATATTCTGGAGATTCGATATGATTCCAAATTTGACCAAATACAAAAAACATGTGCATACTTAATACTCTGGAAAGAAATATGTAAAAACATTAACAGTGGCTATCTCTGGGTAATTTTCTGAAAAATATTTTTATCACATATACTTTCTTACACATTCTTATATACTTTTTCATATATACTCCTTATATATGTCTACATACTTTCTTAGAATTTAAAGAAGAGGACATATTAATCATGTCTTCTCATTCATAACATTCCTTAAAATTATACTGACTGGCAAAATACAATAAACAAGAGTTTTAAAACTTAGGTAGACCATCTCTTTGGAGTACTATTTTGATATATTCTCTCATTCAACAACTATCAGTTTATACCCACTGTGTACCAAAGGCTGTGCTCCAAATCAGAAATATAACCATGAAAGGCATGGTTCCTGCCTGCAATGGGTTCATTTTCATGCCCTAGGATTGGATTTTAACTGAGAAGTAGGCCAATAGATTACATCTTTTGATGCAGCATAAATAAGTCTTTCAATTTCTATTATTCTATAATAGCTTCATTATTTATAGTATCTGATTTTAAACATGGCGAACATGATAGACAGATAGATGATAGATATAGATCAATAATAGATGATAGATAGATAGATAGATAGATGATAGATGGATGATAGAATCTTTTAAGGAATGACACATTGAATGAGCAATAATTTTTCCTTAATTAAATTAACCAACTAACTTGTTCAAATTAATTTTGTGATAACGATATTTTCAGACTCACATTCTGAATGTTAGAGGCACTTTGAATCAACTCATTTTCTCTTCTATTGTCAAGTTTGTAGTCTCGTGGTTTTGTGTTTTGCAGTCTTTAGGTTAGTGCCATACCACCAAATGACATAGAAGCCATTCCAAGACTGAGTGAAGTCTTGTTTTAACTGGCATATAACTGTTTTTATTTGGGTTTCTGTGGAATTTGGAAGTCTGCAACTCATCCAAAATAAGGGCATTCCACAAATTCCATTTCATAAAAGCCAGCCTTCTTTATATACTGTTTCCATTTCCTTCAGTATAACTAAACTTTTAGCAGGACATTCCAAGTAAAGTGATAAAGGGAGGTGTTTTAGACTAGCAAACACAGAATTCTTACTCAACAAGTTTTCTTGGTGGTATTAAAAGCAGTAGCAGCAGGAGTGATGGTAACAGTTTAGAAAAATAATCATCATAATACAGTTAAACACTTTAAACAACAACCTTTTAAAACAAATTTAGAAAATCCAAGAATTAAAAATATCAACATTTGGTACATGTATCTGTTGGTTCAATACAAATAATAATCACAATTCTTTAGCAATATGTGCTATTTCTCAAGTTATTTGAACAAAAACTAGGTTTTTCTGGGTTGCCAAATTTTTGGCATAAAAATCTTTGTTTTTATTTTAAATTCACATCTTATTTGGATTCAAAGCACTGCAAATGCAAAGAGAAATTGGGAAAGATCGTGCTATGGGAAGGAGACCTTAAAGAAGACCTTGGCTATATTTCAGTGTAAAATTACTTCTGTAGAATCTTGGTTCCTGAGAAGGACTGCATGTGGCAGCTTCCCATACATATGGGTCAATCTCTTTTGATATGTGAGTAAAACGCATTCAAGTTAATGGGGATGAGGCATGTACATCAAGTAAAGCATGGAACCCACACACTATAATAGCAGAGGAGATTCATGGCAGAGTGTTTCGATTTAGTGACATGCTGCACTTAGTCTACTATGGAGCACAAGTTAACACAAATAATTCTGAGTGTGCAAATTTGCAGGAAATATGCTCCATAAGAGCTGAAGTAACTTGCATTCTTTTGCTTGAGAAAAGAAAAAGTATTTTTAAGCATATAAAGGATACAGTGAAGAATGAACAAAAGGAAATGAGCTTACACTGCCATGAGGTTGAAAAGAAGAAAGACCTGACAGTGCTGATTTAAAAAATTAGATACCATAGCGTTTTGCAGGCTTCTCTAGAGATATTTAAAAACCAGAAAGAGTCAGGGGTGCTACTGGTACATCAGGATAAAGGACTAGATAGATAGTCCTATGATACCACTCTTGTCAAGTAAAAAATGCCATTAAAACCAAATGTTCCATGTGTCTTAATATGCCTATAAAACAAGATTACCTTTCACTTGGTATGAGAGCATATGGTAAATAATGCTCCAGTGGCACAGGGTACATACAAATATCAGAGTTATTATTGTTTTATTTTGTTTCATTGGATGACTTGTCTGAGCCCTTGGTCTAAAACTCTTTGCATCGGTACTACTGGTCCTCTGTTCCCACAGATTAATAATAATAATAATAATAATAATAATAATAATAATAAAAATATAGTAACTAATAATAAATCATTATCTCTTGTCAATATTTGTGACATTTTGAGTCATTCAAAATTTTAATAAATAGGAGAAGGGCCATTGTATTATGGTTCCCAAAGTTTTCATATTCACTTCAAAATTTGTCACTGGGTTCCATGTGGTATTTTGTATTTTGAGAATCTATTAATGAGACAGATATAAAATGACAACAACAATAAAAAACATGAATTTTCTTATCAGTTTAAAATGAATGTATTTTGTTAATCACAGTGACATTTATGTACATTTGAAAAATTGTACCCATAGGACACTATATGTTAAGTCTCCAGACAGTGTTTGGTATGCATTTTTCAAAGATCCCAACAAGAGTCAGGCTCCAAAGGAAAATAGAGAGGAGATCTGAGCTGAGATCCGGGTCTGCAATAACAACTTGAACATATGAGCAAATGCCTTCTTTTATCTGAACCTTAATTTCCTCATTTATAAAACAAGCTGCTCTTTAAAAATCCACTGAGCTCAAAACTTTTTTGATTATATCAAGTCCTTTATTTAGAAACCACATACAACTGGATTTAAATGTCATATGTGGACGTAAATGTCAATGTGTGGCAATATTAATATGCTTTTCATGCTGGGAAAGTTGTTCTTATAAATCAATATTCTTATGCATTTGTGTTTAGTGAACCCAATATATTTTCAATATATTTATACTTATATTATAAATGGAAACATTGAAGTTTGTCCAAAGAATCACATAGTAAGTCAGCAGAATCATTTAAAATGGAGCTGTCATTAGGAGGTAATTTCTGCAAAAAATGCTTAAAAAAAAAATCTGTTTATGTTCTCTTTACAGTAATGTGTAATTTTGAAATAATCACTGTAGGTGATTTTCTTTTCCTAAATTATCACTGTCCTAATTACTAATGACTATTAACTATTTTTCTAGTTATGCTATTTGATTATAGTTGATTGGAAGATTATAACGCTGCTGTACAGAGTTTGTATGTTTTTAAATGTTGAAATTGAACTTGATATTATTACTGCTTATGTAATAACATTTGCAGGAAAATTTTGAGTTAGTGGAATTCTAATAAATGCTTTCTTAGTAAATTTTTTAAAATTATTATACTTTTTAATTTTAAAATGTCAAGTTACATTTTAATTTTAATGTTTATATTCCAATTTGAATGTTTATTTTTATTCAGTAATATGATTCTAGTGTTATTTTTGCATTTATTTTACTCTTTTGACCATTTTTTTCTAAAGTGATTTATATACAAAACTAATATGACATTATACACAAATACATACATATAATATTTAAATGCCAGGCATACACCTCTTCCTTTTCTTGATCATTTTGAACTCTCAGTGGATATTTTAGATAGTTGCCGACATAACTTTTATTCATAACTGTACCATCATTTTAAAGCCTAATTATAGGAAATCATTTTGGTTTTAAAATTCTGGGAGTCTAGTAATAAAGAGACTTTTACTCTAAGAAAAGTGGGATAACCAATGTTTTTAAAAGCAACTGAGCACCGAAAGTACTTGGAAGAAGAGCAGCTTTCAATTTAGAACAATAGAACTATTGTACAGAATAAACCAGCACTAGTGTAATAAGGTTTATTATGTTTACATTTTGCCCAGGTATAAAAAAGTATATTGAGTAAAAATCTAAGATGTCATGTCAAGATAAGTAGGAAAAGATCCAGGGGTTTAGCTGGCAGTAGAAAGAAATTAGAGCTTAAATTACAAGGAACTTAAACCCAAAACTTATGTAAAGCCAGGAAGTATGGCATTGAGGCTTCTGTCAACTCACTCTCCCTTCTTTTTATCTTTCTTGTTCCTGAATAAATTAGGACTGGGCAACACCGAAGGCCCCTATAAGGGGTTGGTCCCCTTCACAGTCACTCCTCCTTGGGCATATAGATGCCTTCATGGAAATTAACTCTGCAAGTTGGAGCAACCTTTGCACTCCGGTTAGGCACTTGCAAATTCAAGGCTGCTGATCAGTCTCTTCATGAAGCTTTGCCAGGATTGCTTTGTGGGTAAAGACCTTCCTCAAAAATATACTGATTAAGCAGTGGTTCAGATACAATCTGGAAAGTGCTGCATGAGATAAGTACGGTCAGAAGCAACTAGTCGGAAACTCATGAGGGCATAAATAGGCCCTTAATTGGCCACTGAATGAGGGAGGACACAAAATGGGAATCTAGGCACAGACACAAATGAAAACTTCAGAAACACTACTATAGTTTCAAGACTAAAAAAAAAAGTTCAGAAATTAATTTTAGCTTTACATAATCACACAAGAAGCAATTAAATGAAACAAGACAACCTGCTTGTTCAGAAATTAATTTCTATGCTAATCTTGAACCCTAAATTTTTCCTAATCCTGTTTTAGTTTAATCACTTTTACAAAAGCACACACATTTAACTATGTTTCTCAATGCCACTGTTTGGCAGTTTTCACGGCATATTTTGGTTTGATAATGATAAATCCTTGCCCTCATCTACAAAAAAAAAAAAAGACAAGACAAAGCCATACAAATTTTTGAATGTTCCTGATACCAACACCACTGAAAAATCCAAATTTTCTAACATCAGTTTGGCTCAGTCAAATTGATCAGAGTCTCTGCCACAAACCTCGGAATCATTTCCATGGTCTAGGTAAGAAACCAGCAATTACCAAATGGTGGTTGCAATAGTTGTCATGATGTTTTGACACATTAACAAACACCAAATCATGCAGTAGTCATTTTCCAAAGTAAGTGATTATCACTTCTATACAAAGACTTGAAATTAGTCTAGGTAAAATGACTATAAGTTTAATATCGACTCCAAAAGTAGAGAGGGGTCTCTAATCAATCCATCTTCCTCAGATTGATATAGACTATGACATCTAGGAAAGGATTATTTGTGCAATTGATTTATTCAGTCAACTGTTCATTCATTCATTCGTTTAACCAACATTTACTGACTGCTGGATGTTGTGCTTGGTGCTATAGATATAAAAATAAAGACAAATGCCCTATCCTCATTATTTAACAAGAGAGACAACAGGAGAGCAGTATCAGATTATAGTGATAAACACGATAGAAGAATGCTTTCCAGTGATAGTGAGGGTATACCAAGGAGGGTTTCCATCACCAAGGAGGTGATAACTGACCAGACCCTGAAGGAAAAGAAGGAGCTCCAATAGCAAAGAGAGTAAGGAAGGGCCCAAGGATTGGCACATGTGCAGAGAAAGGAGCTTAGTTTGATCATTCTAGTCTCTTTAGCCAAATTTTTTTTTAATTACAAAAACAAAAACAAAAACAAACAAAATAACAACAACAAAAAAACAAAAAAAAAAAAAGAAACAAGTGAAAGAAACTCAAGAATGGTTTGGAAAAACAGACGACCTGTGATTACACTAGAATGCAGAGCACAGTTTTATTGCTTCAGGGCAAGAAAAAGGAGTCAATGGTTTGCAAGGATTCCTTTTCCACTTAAAATTTTATGACTTTAAGCTGTGGCACAAGCTTAACAATTACATGATAAAGAAGATCAACTTTCCTTTGTGATCATAGCAGTCTGGACAGGTGGGGGAGGCTGTAGGAGAATAAGGGAGGGAGTCCAGGAGTCATGGCCAAACAACTCATAAAAACCATCATCCCATAGCCTCCCAAAACTCTATGGCCCTAGCTCCTCATCCTCCTTGAACATAATTTGTAACATTCCATTTGAGAGACTGTGATAGATCCCATTTTCAGAAATCTCCATGACCTTTCTAAAATATAGTTCAAAACACAACCTATAGTTGTAGCCTGCAAATCTCAATTCAGAATTCTTAGATGTTACCTTTTTGTGATTCAAAGGAATTAATGGAAGCATTTGTTCCCTGTCCCAAATAAAACCCCAAACCCAGACAATGTACATTAAATTTAGCAGCAACCATTTTGTGGGCTTCAATAGAACTGGATTGCAATTGTTAAGTCCACTGAGAAGCACTTCATTTCACATTTGCCTGCTACCCTCAACTCAATGCTGTAGGATATCTTTTTTTTCAGTAACTACCCATTTAAATAGTTAAACTTCTCTTGGATGTAGTAAAAGATAAAATAAATATAAAATTTAAACTGAACTCAACTTTAAAATGAATCTTGTTACAGTGAAAACCAAATATTAAGACATCACTAAACTTCCTGATTAAATTAACATAAGTAGCACAATCTTTCCTTTCCCTCCTTCTGTTTAAGAAGCTAAAGCTTCTTTATGCTGACATCTCAATATATTTGAAGGACCAATTAAAACCAGAGTAGAATTCCAACCTTGTGTAAAACAAGAAAGGATAACTAAATAGCAATGATTACTAAATATTGCAATAAACTAGTCTTTTAAGTGAAATTCAAAAAGTGATGTGCCCTTTAACACAGTAATTCTACTTCTAGGACTCTATCCTGTGGAAAGGTAAATAGACAAGAATGTCCATTGCTGTACTCTTTATATTGTGAAAAAGGGAAAACAAACTTATTCTGATTAAAAGAGGAAGGAAAAAATCAATTATGTTAAAACCATGGTATGAAATACTACAACCATCTTAAAGAATGAGATCAATTTATATGCACTAACATGAAAAGACCTCCAGGACATATTAAGTGAAAAAAGCATGTTATTAAATAAAATATATATATAGTCAGATCCAATTTATCTGAAAAAGTATATGTACATTTATCTATACACTTAATATATGGCAAAGGTTTGGAAGGATGCATGCCTGTCGAGGAAAGTAGATGGAGTACAAGGGAAGCGAGTAAGGAGATGCCAAAGATGAATTTCTTACTTTTTATAATTTTGTGTTGTTTACATTTTGATGATTAAAACTTTTATAAAAGTTTAAAAGAAAATAGTATTTATCAACTGTTAACCAAGAGAAAAGAACAGCAAAAGCAATAGCTACAAAAAAGCCTAAAATAAAAGAAAGTTGGAGCCATAGCACACATGAGAAAGAGATACTGGGAGTTTATTTGAGAAGACTGAAAACTATCTTGGTTGCAGCTTCTTTTCTTTTTTTGATATCGGATAAGGTATTTAAAACAGTGAATTATGTCACCAAAAACCATAACATGTCTGATTGGTATGCACTGTAACTTTATACTCTACAGATTGTATCATTTCGTAATACGTGTCAAGCATGTCACTAAAAAGGCATGAAACATATGCTTTTGCCTGTGATAAATCACCTTGACTAGGTCACAGAACAACTCTATTGCAGACTGCGGAGTTTCTAAATGCCACATAAGAGCCCTGAAACATGGTGACATTCCTCTCATTTTGCTGGCATAAATGATACATGCCATCAAAATCACAGCCCCATCTAACATTTGTTACATTTTTGACAAGCAATTTTCATTTTTTTCATTCAGTAGTGCTCATTCACGTATACCATCATAAAACAAAAGAGATATATCTGTTTTTTTATTTCAAGAATATGAAGGAGTATTCAATTATATTTCTTATAATGTTAGTAATTTCTTAGAATTATTAGAAATAATATGATAAAACAAATATTTTAAACACAACTTTACCTAGTATTTACTTCCTTCTCTCCTTCCCTTTCTCCTTCCTTTTTCCTTCCTTTCTTCTTTCTTTTTTTCCCTTTCCATTCTTTCTTTTTGTCTTCCATAAGTAGGTATTAAACACATGTTTTGTGCCAAGCAGTGTACTGAGTGCTAGGAATCCAAAGATGAGTATGACATAATTCCTGTCTTGGATGAGTTTACAGTTTAGTGAGGTAGACCCATATGAAAACACATTAATCTGAATAAAATATGGTGTTGTAAACAAAATCTCGAAGAGAAGGAAAATAACATTTTTTGGATTTCTACTACATGCAAAAACCATGCTAGATGTTTATGTACATTATTTAACTTTCACACCTCCATATAGGTATTTTTACCTTCTTTTTATAAATGGGGAACTTGAATTGCAGAAATATTAAATAGTGTTAAAAATTTTTTAAAGCATCTAAGAAATAATCATCAGTGCTATTAAGGTAAATTATAAACTTGGCTGGATTAATTGATTTGTCAACCCTGCTCCTGAACTAAACCAAAATGTTTCTACCAATTGCCAAAGTTCACTTTTAGACAGAAAGAAATGGTCTGCTCATTGCAGTGAAACACGGTGTTCATTTTTAATAATCAAATTTTGAATTTTAAGTATAAGAAGACAACAGTATCATTTTACTAACAATTAATTAGAAAAGAATTGATAATTGCACAAGGGAATTATCCTAAAAACAAAACTATTGACACTATATACAGAGAAAATGGAGGACTCTAGAAAAGCTATTGATGGCTTATCCGACCTCTATTTACCAAGTCTCTCTATTCACAATTTCTATGCATTCTTAAAATAGAAGATCATTTTTCTTCTCTTTTGGGACAGTATTGGTTCTGTTTCTATAGCAAAGAAGTATCCAGAGACTTAAGGCTGTGTAATTTTTACGTCTTATATCTTGTAAGCTTTTGAGGGTGGAGAAGAGAGCAGGCATTTCATAGCTGGTGAAAATGAAGATCCAAGAGTATTAACTAAAGTGTAAAAAAAGGAAAGTTAATGAGACTTCCTCATAAATACAGTTTAACATTTTCTGTTTTCTTTGTTAGTAAAGATAAAAGGTTATTTATTTCTTTCTTTTCTTTCAAAAAACATGTGTTAAGTACTTCTTATGTTCCAAGCTTTGTGCTGGGCACTGAGGGTACAAAAATGAAGTAGCTCAGAGTCTAACAAAGATAGATCTGTAAAGACCATGTTGTAGGCCCCATACTGTGTTTTACATGGATTATCTCATTTAATGCTTAAAATAACTCTGTCAGATAGGCAATAACATTGTCTCCATTTTGCAAGCAAAGACAGCAAGGCTAATAGAAGTTAAGTACTTGCCCAAGGCCACAACATCCAGAAAGTGGCATTAGTAGGTGTGTTTGAATTTTAATTACTGCATGACCCAGCTATAACAGAGTTATAAACAAAGTGCTATGAGAGCCAGAAGGGCATAAAGGTTGTTAGTAACTGTCTCAGCTTCAGGGAGTCCAGAGATGCTTTATAGAGATGATAGCATTTGAGCTTCACCTTGAAAGAAAAAGTAGTGGATATCCATCCACTGGGTAGAGAAGGGTGGAAGGGCATTTGAGGTTGGGGGGAAAACCTGTATGCAAAGCCATGGAAGTATAAAAGGGCATGACAAGGTTGAAGAAACTGTTCAGGATCAGCAAGAAATGAGTCAACAGACTTAAAGCTACATGAGGAAGGTTTGCATACTTCAACAAGGAGCTTAGTCTTTATCCTGTAGGCCACAGAAAACAATGAAGAGAGTGGAATAAAAGAGAGAGAGAGAGAGAGAGAGAGAGAGAGAGAGAGAGAGAGAGAGAGAGAGGTGTGTGTGTGTGTGTGTGTGTGTGTGAGATAATGCTGTGGCAGTGTAGAGAGTGGGCTGGAATACAAAATCTACCTGTAACTGTAACAGTCTATGAGAAAAAAGGGACTGCCCTGAAACTTTATGTGATAATGTGATTTATAATAAGGAATTTATATTTGGCCTTTGCCCCGAATCCCTGACACAGGCTCCTAAAATCCTTATGAATTCCTAAGTGATAAGAATGCTAAGAGTGTCTTTTGTGGTAATGAGGCAACTCTGGGTGGGCTCATGGATGGCTCCCAGATGACGGTTGGTTGCCAGTAAGACTATGCCTTGATTAGAAGCTTGGAATGTTTAGCCACACCACTCCACTCCGCTCCACTTATATAGAGAGGGGAGAAGGGCTGGAAATGGAATTAATAATTTATAACACTTATGTGATGAAGCCTTAATAAAATCCCAATAGTATGAGATTTGGAGAGCTTCCAGGTTGGCAAACACATCCATATCAGGTGAGTGACACACTCCAACTCCACGAGAACAGAAGCTCTTGCACTTGTGACCCTTCCAGATCTCGCCCTGTGTATCTCTTCTTCTGGCTGTTCATCTATATCCTTTATCATATCCTTTAACAAACTGGCAAATATAAATGTTTCTTTGAGTTCTGTGAGCTGCTCTAGCAAATTAATCAAACCCAAGGAGTGGGTGACCAGAACCTCCAATTTGTAGCCAAGTTAGACGGTAGTTGTGGGTAACCTGGGGACCTACTTTTTGTGATGGCATCTGAAGTGGGATGGGAGTTGTCTTGCAGGACAGAGCCCTTAACCTGTGGGAGCTGACCCTATCCCCAAGTAGACAGTCAGAAATAGTTTAGATTGTAGAATACCTAGCTAGGGTCACAGAGAATTCCTTATTGTGAGGAAAACCGCAGAAGTGTCAAAAGTGAAGTGTTCTGTTTGAAATTGAAGAAGAAAGACATAGGAGGAATAATGCTCCCCATCCCCCGCCCACAACCGCACTTAATTTACTCTAGTTCTGGAGATGTCTAGGTATTTAAACAGCCTATATTGTGTAGGATGCTGAGAGGATTAATAACATCATGTAATAAGGGAACTAATTATGTACATACCTTATACATGTCATGTTACTGTGCTAAGCCTTTTCATATGTATTATTCACTTGATCCCACAACAACCCTTAAAGGTATTTCTCTCTCTATTTTGCAGAGGAGAACTCTGATTGGTAAGAAAGTTATCTAAGGTCATACAGGTGATCACTGGTAGAGATGGAATCCAACCACACAAGTCTGTCTTATTCCAAAGCCCATGGCCTTTCACAGAGAACACACTCAAAGTCACTACAGTTTATTTAATGGTTCCATTCATGCCAGTTTGCCTTCATTGAATTTAAATAAAGTACCTTGAGAACCAAAGTGTTAGAACAGTAAACAAAAATAAGGGTTACAAAGCAGATCTATAAAATGTAGGCCTAGTTAGGGGTTCTTTTTAAAAGTATGCTCTATACTTCACCTTTGTTGGCATACTGCCATTCTCTTAAAAGGGAAATTTCTGGAGAATCATGTCTCATTTGCATTTGTGGTTTGGGAATCTTCCCAGAAAACTATGATCTGAATAAAAGGATGTGGTATTAGGGTAAAAATTATACTTAGTTTTACCTAGCAACCCAACTTCCAGATCAAGGTTATTACTAAAAAGAGTTTGAGTAGGTTTTGTGCATTAAGATGTACACACAGTGCATTAGATGTACATTAGATGTGCATTAGATGTACACACACAGTGTCTTTATAGAGAAACTAGGTTTACCTGCTTCCCTCGGGACCTGTTTATAACATTGCATTCCAGTGACTAAATGGCCTTGATACTATATTACATCAAGCTTCACACTGCTATGGCAAAGTGCAATTGTACTGATATTATCATTAAGTTTTACAAATGGATTGGTAAAGATTATCTGCATAGCATTGTGTTATATAAATGTTAGTTGTTGCTGTTGCTATTCATTATCATTATTATAATTTTTTCAATCCAACCAGTCACCAACATTTGTAATCTCAGTGGTAGACCCTAAAACTGTTTGGAGGGTCAAGTGGTAGCAGAAATTGCATATACCTTTGACTAAAGAATTATCTTCTTTTATCTGAAAAGGCACTCTTCAGATAATCAGATTGACTCAGCCAAGCCAAGCATCATCTCATGATTTCCCTCTTCTATTTTTCCCTTCTGCTTCCTTTACTTCAATACATCCTGATGCTTAATTCATCCACATTGACAAATAAATTTGTTGAGAGCATACTCTATGCCAGACCTGGTTCCAGGTGCTGAAATTAGAGTAGCGAATAAAGCAGACAAAAATACCTGCCATCATTGCAACAAAAAGAATAAAATACCTAGGAATAAATTTAACAAACATATGAAGGACCTATATAATGAAAACTGCAAGACCCTATTAAAAGAAATTGAAGAAGATACAAAGAAATGGAAAGATATTCCATGTTCTTGGATTGGAAGAATCAACATAGTTAAAATGACCATATTACCTAAAGCATTATACAGATTTAATGCAATCCCATCAAAATCCATGGCATTTTTTAAAGAAAGAAAAAAACATCAGATTTGTATGGAAGCACAAAAGACCCAATTGCCAAAGCCATCCTGAGAAAAAAGAATGAGCTGGAACATCACTCTGCCTGACTTCAAATTATACTACAAAGTGACAGTAATCAAAAACATGGTATTGGCAGAAAACAGACACATGGACCAGTGGAACAGAATCGAGAGTCCAGAAGTAAACCCATATTTATATGGGCAAATAATTTTCAAAAAAAAGCCAAAACATACAGTGGAGAAAGGAAAGCCTCTTCAATAAATGGTGCTGGAAAACTGGAAAGCCACCTGCAAAAGAATGAAACTAGACTGTTGTCTATCCACACACCAAAATTAACTCAGAATGGATTAAGGACCTAAATATAAACCTGAAACAATAAAATGCATAGAAGAAAACATAGGAACTAAACTCAAGGACATTAACTTAAGAGGATTTTATGAATTTGACCTCAAAGACAAGGGAAGTAAAAGCAAGCAAAATGAATGGGACTAAATCAAACTAAAAAGCTTCTTCTCAGTTAAAGAAACTGTCAACAAGGTAAAGAGACAACCACCCAAATGGGAAAATATATTTGCAAGCAACACCTCCAATAAGGGCCTAACATCCAAAATATACAAAGAACTCATACAACTCAACAACAACAACAACAAAAAACAAATGATCCAATCAAAAAACAGGCAGAGGACCTGAACAGACATTTCTCCCCAGATGATATAAAAATGGCCAAAAATTTTTTGAAAAGGTGCTGAACATGGCTAGCTATTAGGGAAATGCAAATCAAAACCACAATGAGGTACCATCTCACACCTCTCAGAATGGCTATAATCAACAGGACAAGCAATAACAAATGTTAGAGAGGATGTGGAGAAATAGGAACCCTCATATACAGCTGGTGGGACTGCAAATTGGTACAGCCACTATGGAAAACAGAATGTAGGTTCCTCGAAAAACTAAGAATTGATCTAGCATATGATCCAGCAAGCTCTCTACTGGGTATTTACCCCAAAGACTTGAAAACTCATATCTATAAAGATATTTACACACCAATGTTCATAGCAGCACTATTCACAGTGGCCAGGACATGGAAGCAACCAAAGTGTCCTACGATAGATGATTGGCTAAAGAAGCTGTGGTACATATATACTCAGCCATAAGAAGGGATGAAATACTGCCATTGCGACAACCTGAATGGACCTTGAGATAATCATGCTAAGCAAAATAAGCCAGACAGAAAAAGTTGAAAACCACATGATATCTCTTATATATTGGATATAAACCTAAAAGCAACAAATGAGCAGGACAAACAAAGACTCATGTACATGGACTATAGACTAGTGGTTACCAGAGGACTATAGAGTAGTGGTTAGTAGTGGGGAGGAGGAGAAGGCAGATGGGGTAAAGGGGGTCAAATATAGTGGGGTAGGGTGAGGGTGAAGTGGGTAAAGGGGATCAAATATATGGTGGTTGAAGAAAACTGGTGAACACACAATAGAATATACAGATGTCAAATGATAATGTACACCTGAAAATTTTATAATTATATTAATCAATGTTATCTCAATAAACCTAAAAAAAAAAATACCTGCCATCAAGAAGATGCCATTCTAATGGAATGGTCTTGCCACACATTTCAACCAGACCATTAATCCACCTAAGGGCCAATATCAATCACCCTGCCAGGGTCAGGACTGGCAATAGGTGAATAATGCGGCAACCAGACAGCTGCCACCCCTCCACCTCACCTCCACCCCTGCCCTCTGGCTGGAGTCTGACCACAGCAACTACATTGAGAAAAATTTTTCCTGTTGCTACACTCACTTTTGTGTGATGCTTTGGGTTGTTACCATCTGGAGTCTTGCAATTCTTGCAGCTGAGGTTGTGGCTCTCCTGAGTTTAACCAGCAGAATACCTAACTCCAAGCACCTGGGATACAGAGCTTTTTGTAAAGAAAAAACTAAAAATCTGAAGGAACTGAGAGCATTTTACATGAAAATCAAGACTCCTGATTGCTGACCTTGAACAAGTAATTCTCACTATGTTTGAACATACCTACTAAGGATCTGTACAATCTCGGAATCCATCCACACACAGTCTATCTCTACCAAGCTGGAAATGCATGTCAGCAATGCTTCAAGAATATGATGAGATCGATGGAATTTGACCTACTTCATATTCAGGCTCTTTCTCTATAGGATCTTAATGAGTTTTCTTAAACCAAATCTTCTTGGTTTCTATAAAAAGTAAGGAAGCATATAAGATTCAAAATGATTCGTTTACAAATATCCTTTTATCAGGAAATTTGTTATTAAAACCACTGTTCTTAGATCAGGGCACGTAAGTCGTTGACTACCACTTACCTGTTATAAGAGCAGAAACAGAAACTAACTAAAAAATAGGTAAACTTTCAGAAAAAAAAAAATATATATTATTTTGTCCAGTGATTCAGCCCTTTTTTCCTCAATGAAATCTTTTACTAAAAGTAATAACATGAAGAAAATTGATGTTTTGAGTTGAATTTTTGATCTTCTCTTTCCTCCTGGTGGAAGTGACTAATGAACAGTAAAATGGACAAGAGGTAGACAGAAAGTCACAGAGGACAAGAGGAAGAAAAAAGGACAGAAATAAACCACGAATGGTAGCTAGGGCTAAAACAATATGGAATTCAGTGTATTTTCACTTTACAAGGTAAGGGAAGAGCCATGGAAAATAATAGTTATATTAGCTTAAGTAATGACAGTAATTGATAGTTGCATGCCTCTACTTTGTTAGGCCCAGTGCCTGCTGGGTATTTTATAGACTATATCTCTCAGCAACCCTACAAGGGCAATATTATTATTCTTTAAAGAAGAAGAACTAAAGTCTCAGAGAGTTAGGTAACTTGCTCAGGCCCACATAGCAAATAGTGAAGCGTGGACTATAACCCAAATTCAATACTCTTCCCTTTTACCACAGGTCTCCTCTGCACCACTCCTTAGAATCTACTGCAAAACATCATACATATCTCAAATGAAATATATTATGTTATTATGACAATTTAAAACAGTCTAGTAAAACATATAGGATATCATTGGCCTATGGAATACAAACCTTAGTGTACAGAAAAATTACCTAGAGTACTTATTTGAATTACATATTTTTTTAAATTACATATTACTGGTTTCCACCCCTGGAAGATTGAGATCTAATAGGTCTGGGGCAGGGTCCAGGAATCTATATTTTTAACAGGCATCCAGGTAATTAATATAGGTGATCTTCAGATTACACTTTGAAAAACAATGTCATAAACCTTACCCCAAATTGCCAATTCTTGATTTACTATTCTCTTGCTTTGTAACTTGCTTTATTCTAAGATATATGGAGTCATGTCAATGAATAGTAGTCCAATGTAGAGGGGAAGAAATACAATACTGGTGGAGAGAGGCCAAGGTTGTTGGTAGAACTCTGTTGCTAAGTGGTTGAGTAAACTCAAACAATTGCTTTAAATGTTGTAAGACTTTATTTCCTCATTTGTAGAATGGGAGTTTCTAAAAATCACTCATTCATGATTTTATTTGGTTAAAGATGACCAATTTTTAAGGATAACAATAATCTATAGAGCCCAAAAATTTCAATGGTGAAATGTAAGAAGCAGAGTCCACTTTCATTATAAATTTTATCATATAAACAACAGCGTCTCCAAATGTCATGAGTGTGGGGGAAGGGAATGTGAATCCAAAGATGGAAGCAGGTATAACTTAAATTATATATTTAAAACAATTCATTTGTTTGCCTAGTATCCAATTTCTTCAGTCAGGTAGTTGCATCTATACTAAGAATTCTTCAAGTATGTAGTATTTCAAATCTTAGAAAGCATCTTGTTCACAATCATTCATTCTAATTATCAGTAGCATCTTGAAGTTCAAAGTTATTTTGAGTTTGTTTTTAAAGAACTAAAGATAGCCTTTGATTTCCATTGATACATCCTTAGATATTGAACATGCAGGCTCAGAATTGCTGATGTATATCTTGTTTTAAAACGTCCAAAGTATGGCTAATTGGATGCTTAGTGTCCACGGAGACAAGCTTAACAAGTGAAATGAGTCACACAAATGAAGTCACAAGTTAAAAAAGAGAAGGAAGACCACTAATGAAAGAGCCATGTTTCTAACTCAGAGAGGAAAATCACAAAGCAAACTTGCTGCACTTTCAGAAAGTTGTGTATATTTACCTCCCTTGAAATATTCTTCTTGGCTCTGTGACTTATTAACACCTTCCCGGAAGGCACTACTTTGCTTGCTCAGTCTAGTCTAGTGGCAGAATTTGGTTACACAAAGAGACAAGGAAAAGATATATTATTATATGGGAAATCTGAATCACCAGAAACAAAAGAAACAATTCACTCAATTACGAATTAAGTTGAGATGTACTACTTACAGCAATGTTGAGAGAGATGTTAATTTCACATTTAGATAGTATATAATATCTTCTCCAGCATTCTGCAGTATAATTTAACAACTTTTATTTAAAAAGGAACTTTTCAACTCAATTGATGCTAGTTTTAGATCCAAAGCTTTCAATTAAACCGCATTCCCAAAAGCATTATATTAAGTAAACTCAATGCATCCATAATCTTACATAGTCTATATAGCATTGTAGAGTCACTTAGGGAAGTGTTCTGAGATTACTTTGTATGTATCATAAAAATAAATATACTTTTTCTATGTATTTTCCAGCTATTTCCTTAGCAAGATCTTAGCTCATAAATTGACTTTGACTTCTTCAGTTTATGATTTTGCTGCATCCAAGAAAGAAAGATAAAATGTTTTCTGCTGCAGCTAAGAACTATAATATTGCTACAGTCTCTCGACTTGTATTGCTAGGTAAGCTCAGAAGTTAAAATTTAAAAAGTACTTTTTTGGGTCAAGAATTCTGAGGAAAACAATTTTATATTCCATACTAATCTTTAATAACATTCATAAATGCTATGACCTGAAAAACCAAAATAAATTTTTTTCTGGCTTAAAAAAATTCCACTCAATAACCTTTAATCCACACATAACCCCAAATATGAACCAGAACCAAACCACTGATGAGCTTTCAAAGACCAGGTGGGCACAAGGCTAGGTAGGTACTCAAGCACCTTCTCTTTTCACATTTTCCTGCATCTTCTAAACTTTAAAACAATCTGTGAGCTGAAAAGGGGCTAGTGGATCTACCAAGCTCTCTATTCCAATGAGAAGTACGTCCCCACGGGCCAGGAACATCTATACTCATGACTTTCAGGAATCATTGGAAGACTACTTGGCCTGCAAAATTCACACTTACCTAATATTTTAGAGACTCGGGGCCCATTTGAATAGCTTTGGGTATAATTATGGTCTAAGGATATCCTATTAATGCTGAGGGGAACACAGAGAGATGGATCTTTGTTGGAAATGTGTCTATTTGTACTTAAGAGTAAATAATTTTTCTAGAATTATTGTTTAGGCATCCAGAAATTGGCTAGGCTGAATCATTCTCAATAGTGATTCTGAATAATTCTGGCATCTGAAAGGTCAGAAGAAGGACTATCAAAATAGAGGAAATGAACTAATAATAATGGCAGTAAAAATTTGTCAAGTATTTCACATGAATGATCTTGGTTAATCCTCACAGTAATCCTTTGATGTAGGTATAATATATTCCTTTTTACAAATGTGGAAACTGAGGTCCAAAGAAGTTAAGTGACTTGCTTAAGGATTCATAGCTGGGAATGGCAGAATAAGAATTTAACTCAGGCCACAGGCCTACAGATCTGACATGTATAAACAGTATGATATACCACCTTCCAGACGGCCTCTTTTGTTTCCACAAAGTCCAGGACTACAATGGTCAGCTTGTCTCTGCCTACCTGTCATTAGCTGCCAAGGAAATGAGACAGTCTAAAGTGAGCAGGATAAAATGTTCAAATGAGATTCAAATAAAGAGCTTACGCTTTTGTTTATGCTATATTGTGCTGTACAAAAGACAATTTATATTATTCAGTACTTCAGAAGCCATACTATTAATTTTGGAATTGATAATAGGATGGAAGATTTGCCCTATACATACAATGTTATTCTTTTGTATAAAAATACAATGTTATTCTTTTCTAAAAAAAAATGTCTCTGGTGTCAAGGATACAACATTTAGGGACCTGGATTTATGGCCTCCATGAACATATTTCAAATTATAAAGCTTCTTGAAAAGTGTTGGGGAAGATGGGGAGCTCTCTGCCTAGAATTTGAGGGAAGTGACCATAAGACAGAATAAATTCTTATTTTTATTGCTTTGACTGGGAAAACCTCCCTTCCCTGAGGCTCTTGGAAGAAACAAGTTGCCATCTCTGAGCCTGGGATGTCCCTGTAGCACCTCCTTAGCAGTGAACTCTTATAATTCACCCATCACCTCTAGATGCCATTAGGTTGCTCAGCCCTAGTAGAGCTACTAAGGAGTCCTGAGAACCCTGGGCAATTCCTAACATCTTAGAACACACATCTAAATAGTGCACACTATTTTATTCCCTAACCCTTCTATTCTGAATTGTGGGGCTGCTCTGTGTTATCTGCACTTAGATCTCTAATGCCTTTGGAAAGTGACAATGACCAGGTTCTCTTATCATCAGTTTATTCAAAGCTTGTGCTTATAACAAACAAAGAAATTATTGGAAAATTTGAAAAGGCTAAGAAGGTTTTAGCAAATTAGGTGATATGTTGAATTGCCTAAAAGTTTAGATATCTTTTCAAAAGGCAGCATCCTAATTTATAATTGCACTCATTGTTTAGACACAAGTTCATCCTACATTTCACAAAATATTTTATTTCCTTATCTGGCAATGATTATTCTTGACCCTGTGGTCAGATAAGAAGGTTGAGCAGATGTTACTTTCAATTTAAATGGATTTTTATGCCATTAAAAGGAATGTTTGCTCTGTCTAAGAAGAGCATTGACTATAAGTCACAGACTCTGGACCATTTCCTGTGGGATTTTTCCACTGTCCTTTCAATTAGTCAGTCAATGTGATGTTTCTCTAAACATGATCATTTATTTTTCTCTGGAGGGTTTCCTTCTATCCTGTTCAAGTAAGATGATCCTGGAAAATAAAGAAAGGTTTCTATACCCACCAGTGCAATATTTATGATTAATTGCAGGCCATGATAATGAATGACAAAAAAAAAAGCATTCAGTTTCCTTGCTTTTCTCCTATAAAAAAACAGTTGTTGTAGTTTGAGTCCTAGCCAACTTCCATTGTTTAGGCAGTAATTAGTCAAATTATACCAATCACCAACAATTATAACAGAAATTATATAACTGTAATTTAGACCAATGACCTTGAACTTATGAAAATAGAATGTGGGGTATTTAATTGTATAACATGGCACTACAATTCTATACCTTAAACTCAAGTTTTTAATTAGTTAATTAATTTACAATATCCTGTACCTAAACATTTCTGAATATGACAAAATTATGTAAGTTTCACAAAAAATATCCAAATAGCACCTTATTTCAAACAAACTAATCCATATTAAAAATAAAACAAGATTCCCACTCTCATATAAATAATGACTTTATATATATTAGAAATTTAAATGGGCTTTACAGCAAACATGTTTAAATTAAACTTGCATGAAATTGGTCTAGTAGAAATTATTGAATGATTAAAGCCAATTGACATCTTTTCTAATCAGAGAAATTCTGAATCTGTTCAATACTCACTGTCAGTAGAATTTCCCTTAAGAAACAGAATGGGTAACACATACAAAAACAAATAAGTTGGATGCTTCACATCAACAAAACGATGAATAAAAGGCTCTTCCAGCACAGTAGGCAAATTTCCCCTTTAATAAGCAGCCAGGAAAAAGCAATATTTCAATGTTTGCTTTCCTTCCTTTGAGGGAGAAGGTTTCACTATGACTTATTTTACTTCCTTTTCATTCTGTCCTATTTTCTTGGCTCCCACAGACAGCTCCAGTAGCAACATGACAATACCACTTTGCACTTGCCCAAAGCGCCTTTTCTCTAAAACGTTAAGCTGTGGTCTATGCGAGGAGAGTATAAAACAGGGGAAAGGATGCAAACGTTGAAGTTCATCCTCCCATGCAAACATTTGGAGAGACCCAGACCCATCTTAACCCTAGACTGAGAATGAGAGAAACCAAAACAAACATAACTCCTCCCAAAGTTCACGCTAGTACTCTTGAAGCCTTTGGCAAGATTTGCCATTATCTCGAGTTCTGTTTCACATAAAAAATAAAGCAATGCTATTTTCTTTATGAGGATGTGAAAAGTAACTAGATTGCATTTTCTAAAATAAAACTTAGAAAGAAAGCAGATTTTTGGAATTCTAAAAATAAGCCTAAAGTGAGTGCCTACAGCACATCTTGAAAGCATTTTTCTGGAGTAAAAAACACATTTCTACTTTTTTAAAAAATAAAAAAACTTACTTGTCTGGGGAAGAAGCACCTCAAAGTAAAAAATGCTTCAGAATAACATGTATCAAAAGATTGCTGATGTTCTCTCCTTGAGCCTCTGTATATGCATATGTATTTCTACATCAATATCTACAGAAGTATTTTTAATGGAAGAAAAAACAACTTTTTCTTTACAAACATCAGAGCTCTCTGTTGTATATTAAGGTTATTTAAGATTACTACCACAAGTCCGATATTTTGGACTCCCCAGATTCCTGATGATCATATCATCATCTCAATATTCACACAAAAGCATTTCAAAAAATTCTATATCTATTTATGATACTCTTGTAGCAAGTTAGGAATGAAGGAAATTCCTTAATGTAATTTTCCTGTATTTGAAGTTAAAAAAAAAAACACATCTAAAGACATACAACATTATTTATTAGGGAAATGCAAATTAAAACCATCATTATATACCACTAAATGCATACTAGAGTGGCTTAAGAAAAAACTGATCATACTAAGTTCTGATAAGGATGTGGAGCAACTAGAACCCTTATACTTGTTAGTGGAAATATACATTTGAAACAGCCACTGTGAAAAACAGTTTGGCATTATAAGAAAAATAAAAATGTTCTCATAAACATTTATTTAACATATGATTCCGCAATCCCATTCCTAGGTAATTACCTTAGAGAAATGAAAACTTACTTCCAGTGGCTTAATTCAAATTGCCAAAAACAGACAATTCAAATGTCTTCCTGGTACATCTACACAAAGAAATACTACTCATCAACAAAAAGAGAAAAACTACTCATATACATAGCCACAGAGATAACTCTCAAATGCCTTATGCTGACTGAAAGAAGCCAGACTCAAAAGGCTACATCTTATATAATTCCAGTTAAATGACATTCTAGAAATGGCAAAATTATGGGAATGTGAAACAGCACAGTAGTCACCAGGGGCTGAGGATGGGAAGAAGAGAGGTTTATTTTTTGAGGTTGTGAAACTCTTCTGCATCTTGATTGTACTGGTGGCTATATGACAGTGTGTGTTAGTCAAAACTCATAGAAAAGTACACCAAAAGTGTGAATTTTACTGTAGGCCAATATCATAAACTTAAAACATGAATTAACACACATAAACACAAACATGAAAACCTGGAAGAAGATATAACAAAGTACTGATGGTGATTATCTCTTATATGTGTGTGATTTTACTTTATTTCCTTGGCCTCTTCTGAAATTTAAAAATTATCCCTAATCAACATGTATTAACTTTTGTTTCTACAAGAAAAAAAAATCACATTTCTTTCATCTGTTCAATGTGAGCCTCCAGACCCAGTTAAGTTTGCCACTGCCTCTTGGAGGCCTCCATGATTTCATGATTTCTCTTCTTTCCTTCTGCCCTTTGTTTTTTGTGACAGTTTCAACAAGTGATCCTCAGTTCAAGAAGCTGCAATGGTTGCTTAACGTCCACTCAAGCAAGTCCTAATTTATTCACTGCCTTGGAGTCTATTTCTGATAAAATAAAATTAGGCAAGGATTTATTGAGCCCTAATTATGTGCCAGGCACTGCTAGGTGTTCCACTTGCAATACCTTATGTAATCTTAATACAACAACCTTAAATGAAATACTTTACTATCCTCAATTTATAGATGCCCACAGTCATAAGTTAATAGACTCACAAGGGCAATGAATCCAGAGTCCAAATTCTCAATCACCGTAGTGGAGGGAGGTGGTTAAGAAGCAAACATTTGGAGAAAATCTGCCTGGGTTGTATAGCTTGTCTCACTACTTTCTAGCTTGTGACTTTGAGGGAAATTGCTTAATTTCCCCAAGTCCGTTTCCAGAGCATAAAATAAGGATAATAGTAGTAACTATTTCATCTGTTGGTTGTGAGGATTAAGTTATATTATACATGTGAAGTGCCTGGTACATGATAGGTGACCCCCTACCCCCAATTCACTCCCATTTCCCCTACACCAGTCTCCTTTCCTTTTTAGCTCTAGCAGGAATCTTTGGCTCTCGCCAAGGTGACCTTCTAACTTTTCAGGTACAGCACCAGGCTCTTCTCGTCTTTAGGTCGTTGGTTTATTATTCCCTCAGCCTAGAATACCTACTATTCTCTTTTCCACTTTGTCTTACCAGACTTGGCTCAAGTTCCCCTCTGTCCAAGACAACATTTCTTTATATATCTTCTTGTGAATAGTCACTAATGATTTCATGGGCATTAATTTTGTCTTCAATTAAAATGGCCATCCAATAAGGTATTCATTAGCCTTATGTCATTATTTAAACTTAAATTTATAAAATTAAATAAAATTAAGAATTTTAGTTCCCCATTTCCACTAGCCACATTGCAAGTGTCCAATAGTCATAAGTGGCTGATGTCAACTCTATTGGATAACACTAGTACAGAGCATTTCCATGACCATCGAAAGTTTTATTGAAGACTGCTGGTCTAAAATGCAAACCTTTGGAGGGCTAAGGTTTTAGAAACCCGGCAGTGCATAACACAGCAATTCCATAGGAGGAACTCAGCTGAGTACTCATGTTTTGCTTTATTGATTCACCAAGGGTATTCACATTTGATGGGAATACTAATATAGGCATGATCATTTGACCTAGGGTACAAAATACTAATTGATTAAATTATTTATACAATTTCAGCTTAGTTTAAAAGGACCAACTTTCCAGAGAGCTCAGACTATCTTTCCCTTTTTAGGGAAATGAAATAATTATTCTGCCAATGATCCCTTCAGTTAGGAGCTGATGCCCTCTACGACACATGCAATTTTCACAGAATCTCAGATTGAAGTTGTCTGTGTTAAGTAATCTTTTGCAAAACATTAACTAACATAATTGTCTCACAATGAAAAGATTTCTTTGTGCTTGGCAAATAGTGCCCTGATAGCTTGCAGCATTTGAATAAAAGGAAAAATGCATATATTCATTTTATTTTAAAGGTAAAGAAATGAAGTCAAGTGATTACCCAAGGTCACATTTCAGCGCTACCACTGGATCCAGTTCCTACAGACCATGAGCGCACCGCACCCCCTCCCCCCCCCCACCATCCTATACTCTCTTCACTGACTCCTAGAGTTCTAAATCACTCCTATACCCTCAGGACATTTTACACTCACTAATGATGCCACTTATTCTGAGTGCCTACAATTTGTAAGCTCTCTGCCAAAGCAGCAAAACCTTAGGCAGATACAAAACCCCCCCCAATCACATAAACATCTTGGTTCTATCCCAGCTGAGTCACTGCCACAGAGTATAAGACTCTCAAAAAGTCAGACTGAGCTTAAACCATTCCACTAAAGCTGCAGCAGAGAAGTAGGTCATTAAGAAATAAAACATAAAATTAGCGAAACAGCATTTTCCCCACCATATGCTAAGAGGTTTCTCCAAATGATCTCTCTCTCTCTCTCTCTCTCTCTCTCTCTCTCTCTCTCTCTCTCTCTCTCTCTCCTCACACACACACACACACATCCATACATCAGATAGGAGGGCAAATTGAGAAAGTAGCTTCAGGGATGTGTTGATTGAAATACTCAAGCAAGATGAATTGCTTTTTGATAATTAGATTTGAGGAAGTAATTTTTTTTTCCTTCTGTAATTTCACTGTTTTGTGTATTGCAGAAAGATTTAAAATTCTTAGGAGATAAAGGTCTTTCTCCACATACTTCATCTCTTTGTGCTTATATCCAAGACACAAAGAGAACTTTCAAAAATTTTCTCATATAGGGTTTATTTGCCAAATATTTTCAATGTTAAAATGGTTCAGTATTTCAACCAAACTATAATTAAGACTTGAAGAAGAAAGTCTTATTCTAAGATACATGATCATTAACATTCAAAAGAATAAAAGGGGAATAGATGTGAGTTTCAACAAGGGAAATTAGCAAAACCAATCTGATTTTATATGTTAGGCATTTCCTGGAAGCATAGCTCCTGAAATCATAGCACAAATAATGGCCCCAATTATTAAAACTGAGAAATTTAACAAGGCATAAGATGAAAGTGCATACACACTGGGTTAACCTCACACTTATTCAGTCACAATTATTAAAAAATGCTTTCAGCTAGGCTTGTACTTTGAATTCCAGAGGATTTCTTAGCTGACAGCAAATTTACGGCCTCTCCTTATTGCAGCAAATTTGCTTGACTTTTGGTCTTTATGCTGACATTTTGATAAACTAGTACTTCAATCCCATCGAGAAATAGCATGATAATAATCTGTGGCAAACACTCACATTTTAAAAAAAGGAGAACAGAAATAGCAGGATAACATGTAACTGTCCACATAAGAAACGTCCAAACCTGTAGAGAATTTTTATGAGTTTATTTGAGCCAAACTAATGATAATTGCCAGGAAGCAAAATCTCAACAAATTGAGCAAACGCTCCAGAGACTAGCAGCTTTGCAGCTTATTTTATACATTAGAATCAAAAGAGGAGATGTAAGGAGGGTTACGTGAAATCCATTGGTGGTAGATATAAGGGCGGGGAAAAGAAAGTCAGGGAAATCTCTCAGAATTCATCAAAAGTAAAACAGAGAGACACATCCTTCTTTTGTATTGGGTACAGGATAGTTGACAATTAACATTTACAGCACATAGAGATGGTATGCAGAGCGCAAGATAACAACGAGGGGTTCTGTGGTCTAGTGCTCTGGTGCCAGCGTTATACCCTGAGGGGGTCTGAGCAAGGGGATTACTTTGACATTTCAAAGGTATGTTATCTTAGATGTCAAAAGACAATAGACAGGCTCACTTAAGGTAACGACTGACCTTTGTCAAGGAAGCTACAGTCCTAGAATGTGACTATACACCATGATCTGCTTTTAGTTAGGAATTTTTTCATTCAGACCACCCTATGTGTTTTTTCTTCTGGTCTCTGAGTTTGTAAAGCCCATCATGCAGCACCCCCACCTCCCGAGCTTGTTGTCTGCTTTAGTATGTGGCCCCTTTTCCATCCACATCAGAAAAAGTAATCAACAGTACCACCAAAACTTTATTTGCAGCCTCTTTGCATTTGTCCATATTGAAATCCACTCCCCCACCCCTCATCCCCTGGGAGGTATACTGACTCTTCACTGATGAGGTGGGGTGGGAAAGTAGGGAGAGTCAGAGACAGAAGGACATAGAGTGTGACAAAGAGATACAGAGGGAGGAAGAGACAGAGAGACAGGGAGACAGAGTCCAAGACAGATGACATGGAGAGAGGGCTGAGAGAGAAACAAAACCCTCTAATTTAGACCTAGTTGGTATTAGGTTAGGTGTTAAGTATAATAATCTATTGGAAAGTTCAAACAAAAGTGAAACAAAGGTGGATGTACTCAGCTTAAATTGACTTGTTCAGTGGTCCAGTCTTATTTTCCCTGACCTTTCCACCACATTGCACCTCCAGTTCACATTCAGGGGCTGTCTTTTGAGCATCATCTAACCTTGATTTTTCACTCAGGCTGTTCCAGTTGGGTCCGTGATGAGAAAGTGGAGAATACTAATTTGTAACCTCTATGGTATTCGGATCAGAAAGTTATTTTTCATTTTAAACTCAACTGTCTGAGCCACTCATCCCCTGATACCATTATATAGCACAGCTGCCCAGGTTGCTCTGAAACCTTGGCATTTCATTAATTATTATGATTTCCTCTAACACTTGCATTAGTCAAAGCATCTGCTTCACAAGTGAAGCATGAGGTAAGAGATATTGTAGGAATTGACTGATTCTGGGGGATTGACAACACAAAGCAAGAGTCTGTGTGGTTTGCACTATATCAGGTGACACTGGACTATTTGTTATACCCAAATGAAGATACTGAGTATTCCCATGAACTTCATTTTCAAATGCAAGGCAATAAATGAACCATGCCAGTGGTTCTCAAACTTTAGCTTGCATTGGAATCACTTGGACTGGAGGGCTTGTTGAAACACACACTACTGGGCCCTCCCCCCAAAGTTTCTAACTCAATAGGTCTGCAGACCTACCCTGAGAACCCAGAATCCCAGGTAATTTAGGAGGGAAAGGGTGTATGGAAAAAACGAATAGGTTCATACATGCAAAGAGGGAATGAGATACCACCTCTGGGCCAGTGCTTTTTAAGCTTGAATGGCCTATAAATCACCTGGGGATCTTGTTACAATGCAGATTCTGATTAAGTAGGCCTGGTGTGGGTCCTGAGAGTCCTCATTTCTCTTAAACTCTCAGGCAATGATGTGGCGCAGGAACCACACTGAGTTTCAAGGCTCTACATTACCCAGGACAGTGTTTTTCAAAGGATATCTCGAGGACCAAGGACCGTTCATATTGAAACAATGGGTTGATTGGGGAGGGAGGGTATTGCGATTAGTGCAGATGCCTAGGCCACCCCTATATATACTATATCCGAAACTCTGGCAGAGAGATCCCAGTAATCCCCAGGCAAATAAGCGCTTCTGTGATTTTATACAATGGATTAGGGGGTGGTGGGGAGGACATGAAGAAGGGCATATCAGCCGGTAGTTAGTTATTCAGTGATGACTGTTTCTAGATACTGACCACCAGAGACCCTGATTATTTTCTCTCTCTTATTCTTCTGCCCATCTTATGTTGGCTGTTGGCGACATCATCAGAAAAAGTAGCTAAGATCCTAAAAGAAGGAGTGAAACTTCTTATGACCTATTTTGCTCTGTATTAGCAAAAACAGTAAGGAAAAATATGGGAACTGTAGGACGTGCTTTAAAATTTTTCCATAAATTTAAAAAGTATTCCTGCTTTACCTATCCTGTGTTTCCATACATAATCACAAATTGTTGTCTAGACTTCTTTTTTTAGTAGTGAGTGAAAAATGTTTTTGTAATAATTACTTAATATGTTACTAATTCCAGGAGACAGCAACTGTCTGCCAGCAAGTGCCATATTGAAGTTTCCTAAACACTACAAAAAATAGAAATTATTTACAGTTAGCATTCAACATTGGCAAACAAGTCATGCTATTAAAGATGTATTTACATATGTTATATTAAGAGGCAGGCAAATGTATGTGCAAAACTAGGCATAATTAATCATTTCCACCAGTGATGACTATCCCATTTCCAATCTTGCCATCTAATCCCCCCTTTCTTTTGAGCACAGATTTGTTTCTAACCTCCTCGGATCCCAGCACTATGTGCAATACTCCTTCCCTGACCCCAGCTCGTATACCTACACTTAAAGAACTGAACCATGGAAAATGATTCCAAGTTCTTAGACCAAGAGAATAAAGTTTGAACAGCAGTAAATGGGGACAGTTGTTTCTAATCTGGGTTCTTATTATCGGGAACATCTAGGAGCTTTTCAACATTTCAGATTCCCCAGTCATCTCAAGATTAATATTCAGTAGGTTTGAGGTAGGCTGGGAAATTTATAACAGTCTAAAATACCCCTGGTGATTCAGATGATTAGCTAGGATTGGACATACATAAATGAGTACTGGACAGAATCAGAGAACTTTGATAATGTTGTAGTTATTATTTTTGCTAATAGTAATTTTTATGAATATTAATTGCATTCTTCCTACATATCAAGCATGTTACTATGCACTTTACCTATTTTATCACTTAATCATTACAACAATCATTCATCTTATGGATGAGGAAATTTTATTTTTTATTTTTTTACTTTTTTTAATGCCTACAGCACCTGGTTTTAGTAGGTGGTCTCCCACCTAACTACTAACCAGGCCTGACCCTGCTTAGCTTCCAAGATCAGACGGGATCGGTCATGTTTAGGGTGGCATGGCCATAGATGGATGATGAAATTAAGATTTAAAAAAATTGTCATTTGCCTAAAGCCAGAGATAGTAAGTCACAAAGCAGGAATTTGGTTTTATCATTAAGTAGTACATGAGTCATTTGAATATTTATGTGAGTCATTTAAGTCATTAAATTTTCTCATTTGGAGATGAGGGCTGTTAGGCTGGACTCTAGATCACTTCTAATCTTCCTTCAAGCTCTAATGTTTACATGCAGTATTGAGTTGAACTAGAAGACATGATTTTGGTCTTCTAGATCAAGGTATGTTGTCTGACTTCCTCGCCCTCCTTTCCATTTCACATTTAAAGTGCCACTTTGTATATGGCTCCTTATTTTCTATGGAGCAAAAATTCCTCCCCCAGCCCTAATCCTTCTCTCTAACTTCATCTCCCAACAGAAACCCAACCCTCCAGCCCCACTAGGTAACCAGTTTGCCCAGCTCCATGCCCTTGCTCCCAGTATTCTTTCTATCTCAATGCTTTGCCCTTCTTGGTTGCCTGATGAAATAATTCTGCTTACCCTTCACAGCCAACCCACATATTAACCCCTTTGTATAAATATCCTTCTTTTCCTGGTCAGAATTAATTTGTTCTTTTAAGATTTTACTTAGTCTTGTGTTATAGGTAGAATGAACTTAAGTCCTAGCTCTCTGGCAATCTCAGTTTCAAATATCCATGTAAGCATGCCAGTACTTGGTCTTGGTTTAGACAACATAGCAACTATAGTTATGGCTTATATCACACTAGGTGTGTGAACTGGTGAGTTTCCATAGGGTAAAGATTCCTGCTTTGACTGTTTGACTATTTTTCATCCACGCCGCACCCCCCCATCCATTCATCCATTCATGTATCCATTTATTTATCGGCATATATGTCAAGTTATACACCCTTGTCTGTACTTGGCACATAATGGACATTTAATTTTTTGTTGAACTTATGTTAACTGATTTTATATGAATCTCTGTTTAGATAAATCTTTTTCACTCAGCTCCCTCTCTACCACCACCCCTGCCACCTTTGATAAAAACTATTTCTTCTGAAGAAGTAAATAATGAAGTATCAAAGGAATGATAGGTATAGAACATGAATAGAAAAACAAAAAATGTCAGATTTGATTAATGTAGGCTCTCAGCACAATAAAAGAGACAAAGCTGACATTGTGCTTTATTTAAAAGACAATGACAAAGGCCAAGCTCTTCAACTGGACCTGTGCCCAGCACTGCCTTTTATACCAAGCCTGGGCAAGAATTGAAACAGCATGTAACCAAGAAGACTTATAAGACAGTAAGACCTGTAAAACTAAGTAAAGGTAGTCAAGGAACCATGTCTTAGTCACCTCAGGCTGCTATATCAAAATACCATCGACTGGGAGGCTTTTGAACAACAGAAATATATTTCTTACAATTCTGGAAGCTGGAAGTTCAATATTGGGTGCCAGCCTGGTCAGTTTCTGGTGAGAGCTCTCTTCCAGGTTGCAAATTTCCAACTACTCATGGTATCTTCACATGGCAGAGAGCAAAAGAAGGAAGCAATCTATGCTGAGACTCTTATAAGGCCACTAATCCTATCCTTATGTCTTTATCTAATCCAAATAACCTTCCAAAGTTCCCATCTCTTAATATTCGCAATGTGGAGTGTGGCTTCAACATATGAACTTTAGAAGCTCACAAACATTTATTCCTTAATGGGCCATCACCAGGTCCTCAGGACAAAAGTCATTCAATCTACCACAACATAAGTGGCAGTGTTCAAGGGTAAACTATATGGTGGGCTTCTAGAAGAGATTTCTATTTACTTGGATACCAGAGAACAACATGTATAAAGGAAAATTTTTATTCAATTCTGAATCCCTTTTTATAGTTATGATTTTATGGCAACTACGGAAGCTTTCACTGACTTCCCGTGGTCTTCTTAAGTATCTCTTCTCTGTGCTCCCAGACCATGTATCTTTCCCATTGGTTGCTATGACTTTATCTAACATGAATTAAAAGTTCTACCAAGACAAGGTTTCATTCACTTTGATGTTCCCAAGGCCTAGAGAGACATGGAAATTATTCAATACATGTTGATGAATTAATGAAGGGAGTAATTAGCCACCTGTACCTATCACAAGTAGTTCCTTTTAATGACCATGTTTGGACTTTAAGAGTGGGAAGTCTTTGACTCTAAGGCGGTCTAAACTTGGTGACAATGAGTTAGAAAGAATAAAAGCATAGGGGCCTGGTTGGACTAAATCTCCCCTAAAACAGAACATCAGACCTTTACTATTTCAGTAATTGCCAGAAAGCAGTTCTAATTCTGATTTTATTCTAGTAGGATAGGCAAATGTTTTCTTTGTAAGGGTTTGTCCTTTTCTTTCTGACTTTGCACGAGTATCCAAAGAATTCTTATAAGGGTAACAACTGGTCTCTTCCTTGTACAAGGTGAAAATTACGGCTTTAATATTTACTTCCTCTTAACCCGGGAATCTTGAATCAATAACTTCAAGATGAATGAGATGGCCTTTGTTTTATAATATGTTTTTTCTGTCTCACTATCCATACATCCTGCCCTTTTATTTTTGCAATCATTTGCAATTATTTGTTACGACCTATTTAGAATAAGGCATAAATTTCCTTTGATCATCTGCTTGAATATTGTATAATTACTCCGCGTTTGATGAAACCTTGGTCATTCAAAAAAGGTTACTTACTGATGACCATATTTTCTTGCTGAGAAGCAAAGAGCGAATTTTCCAGGTTTGCCTTAGGGGTTAGTAACAAGTCATAAAAGTGGGTCTTTCGACATTCTCCCAGCACAGCTTCCAACACATTCAAAGTCACCTTTATGTGCCTCTCAGTCAAAAATTAAAGATAGATGATTCCTTCCTCAGCCCTAATAAAATGATACATTAAAAAAAAAAAAAAAGCACATGGTCTATGGTGAATGGTCAACGTTCACTCTCTCATTTCTTTTCACTTCCTAGTCCTTCCCTAGTGCACACCTAAGAACGTGACCCAGCTGAATGTCAATTAGTGGAAGCAGAGGGACTCTTTTGCTACAGTTTCCTGATATTCTTTCCTAGATCGCACACCAGTGGGGATGTGGTCCTAAAGGCCTCAGATGATTGGGGTTCCATCTTTCTAAGATTATCTTGTATTATTTTTATTGTTTGTGACCCTTTACTGTAAAAATCTCCAGGAAGAGCAATCTGTTTCCTTTTTCCATTTTTCACATCTAGTCACTTAGTTATCTAAACTCTGTGTGTGTGTGTGTGTGTGTGTGTGTGTGTGTGTGTGTGTGTGTTTTGATCTGTATGATGTTTTCATCTACTGTGGGGATTTTAAATAAACTGTAACTCTCTCAAGTTCCTTTCGTTAAGAAGTTTTAAAGTCAGATTAGATCTTGGTTGAGTTTTAAGAGGAGTCTTTTAGTGGTAAAAATAGAGAAGCATTTAAGAAAGTGTTATCATCATACAAATAGTTCATACCTTCAAAAGATTTTTGGTTGTTTCTAGCATTCAATAATCCTGACCATTTCAATAGGCCATATATACAGAAAGTATAATCCTCCTTCCCCAACTTTATTATTTCTGATAGCGATATCACAGACCAAAGGATCATTAAAATTGGGCCCAGGATTTTTTATTTTCTTCAAAGGAAGTTGTCAAGATAAAGCATATGCTTTTTAAATCAGCTTATCACTGACAAGTCATTTCTTAGATTATTGAAGTTGCAAAAACTTCCACAAATATCATTTACTTTTTATAGAAAAAATTTAATTATTATGTTAAGAACAGAATAATATAAGTCTATTCAGAATTGTTGTGAGGTATAACTCACAAAACATTATGCAGTACTTCGCAATACTGTCACCTCTTAATCATTTGAGTTCCGAATCTCCACTATGTGTACAGCAAAACCTTTTCCCACTGCTTGTCTCATTAGGGCCGAAAGACCCTTCCTCTAGACTATGTGGCATGTTCTTTCTAAAACTGGTGTTTTGCAAAGCACGGACCTTCGGGATGGTAGAAGAGACAATAGCACCAAGCAGTTGAGACCATAGTGGTTATGGGCATGAGCTGAATGTGGATGATGACAAGGTACGTAATCAACCCAAAATACTGATTAATCCAATTCTCTGCATCTGATGCCAACAACATTTAATAGCAAACTTTTAAAAGCAAATATAATCTTAGCTCTGGCATTTTTCCTCTATTATTTTAAATAAATTACCCTGTCCAATCCTCAATCTCATTTTTTGTAAAATGAGCATGATAAAAAGTAGTCTTGTCTCACTAGTTGTGAGAATGAGATGAGGTCATGTTTGCCAATTATTTTGTTTAATGCATTTGTTTACCTGTTTATTGTCTGTCTTCTTTCTACCTTACTCCCAGGAAAAAATCAGGGACTTTGTCTTGTTCATGGAGGTAATCCCAGAGCCCTGAACAATGTGGTACACATAGCAGGAGCTCAATAAATACTTTTTTGAAGGAAATGAAATGACCAAAATAATACATGAGTAGTTCTTGGCATGATGTGTGGCAAATAGTAAGTGTTCAATAAATATTAGCATAAAAACAACCTATTCCTATGAGCTATTTCTCAAATAAAGGATGTTGTATAATATACATTATAAAGACTGAGATGTCCTTTAGTGAAGAAATTTGTATAACTTCATTAGCTCCATTTACCAATCTTATTTGACCACAAAACCCTTCCTTCCCAGCTATATTTCATTAACATTCTGCAACATTACTGTACATAATTTGAACTTAATTCTGGAAATAATGGATTCATCCAGTATCCCTATTTTAGATGTAAAGAAACAGAGGTCCAGATAGTAAATGGTTTGCTTAAGTCAATTAGCCAGCAGCAGCTAGTCTAGAACTAGGGGTGATGCTCCAACACCCAGACCTGCATTCTTTCCTCCAGGCCAGGTAAGCCGTGGCGTGCAAGCAACGACATTGTGCTTCAGCATTAGAAGGTACTGGATTCAAATTCCACCTGCATCTTCTAGCACTGAGCTCTGTATCCCATCTCTTATCCTCCCCTCCTCTTAAAGTATCCTCTTTGATACCTAATCATGCTATACCTCACAAATGTGCAACCTGGAAGTGCAAGGATATTAACATCCCACAGGACAACCCTTGACCAACAGGAGACAGTTGCTCATGGATAAATACTTTTCCCTTCTATCCACCAGGTAGATAACTCTAAGGTGTATTCCGTATGTCTCCCTCAAGGGTCCCTGTGGGAATGATCTCAGTTGCCCACATCAGTGACACAGTCTACAACCTAACACTATAGGTAAACTCTCCAAATTCTTAGTCTCTCTCCTTTCCAGTTCCGCTGCCTTTTCCCAGGTGTGTTACTCTTTTGCTTACTATTGAAAACAGCTGTGTCATCTCTTGTAAGCCCATTAAACAGGTGCTGGATTTCACACCAAAGGTGGCTGCGACTTGGCAGGCGGAGGTGTAAAATGGGAAGTGACATCTAAACATAAGTTGAACTAGAGTGGAGTCCTCTAACAGATGAGAGGTGCTACTAGGCTCAGAGCTCTGTTGTTCCTTTCTTCCTGAGTTTTCAAGGATTTTGAGGAGGCATAAGAACAATGTGTTTATAAACATACTCTGTGTTTATGACACCTTCTGGTTTTTTCTGTTATGCTGAATAAAAAAGACAGAGCTACTCCTGGAGTGGGAAAACAGTACAGTGTGAGATAGTTTCCACCATCCTTTAGCAATATTGGGTAACCTACCAGGCACCAGAGGTTCAAGTTTAAAGCTTATTGTTTTGCTCTCAACTCCCAAGGCAAGAAAGGGCAGCAGCATAGCTGTATTAGACTGTGGAAACAAGTCGACCCAAAATCTCAGTTTCTTTTCTGCTCACGTAGTAATAAGATACAGGTGTTCCAGGTCTGCAGTTTCCTTCCACACCATGACTCAGAAACCTGGGCTTTTTCACACTGTGGCTCTGTTCCTCTCTAGAGCCTTGTCATCGTTGTCTATGTTCAGCTGGCAGAAGAGGAGAGCATAGAGAAGGTGCTCTGCCCACAGGTGACAAAACCTAAGCTCATATTCCACTGGCAAAAATTAGTCACATGGCTTCCTTTGGAAGCAAGGAGGTTAGAAAAGCAGTCACCAGCTAGTTTGTGACTTCCCAGCAATAACTGTGTTCTATGGAATGTGGAGCATAAACTGAGGGGAGCAGCTAGCCGTCTCTGCCACAAAGCTACAATTGTCAAGAATGCTAGTTTTAAATTCCCATCGATCTGATCCAGATCCCAGTTCTGCTACTCACTAGCTGTGCAAAAGTCGTCATGTTATTTAGCCTTTATAAGACTTTTTCCTCATCTGTAAAATGGGCGTAATAGAGGAATCTGTCTTATAGAATTATCATAGGGTTTAAGTGAGATCATGCACATACAATCTTGTCACGGTACCTGGCACACGAGCACTCAGCAAACAGTAATTTTACTATTGACTCTGAAGAAATACAACTGTCTCACTGAGTGAGATACGTAAGTTTCCTTCAGTTTGCAAGAAACAGAGACATATACAAGTTATCTCCGTTGATTTGAATTTATTTTTTAAGAGATACAAAGGCCTAAGAAAGAGCATGAAAAAAATCTGAGCAGCTACATAGCCAGCTCTTCGCATTAGGACATCACATACCTGATGAGAAGAGGACAAAATGGCAGGACAACAGTCCTGGAAGCTCGGGATGCCTCTCAGACGGGATGTTGGCCACCCCACCCAGAGGACTCAGCTACTCGTTGGCTTAGCATCTCTCTTTTCTGCTGCTTCTGACTCTTCTCAGCACCTCCTGGTTTCTTTTTACTTATTGGCTTCCGTGAGTTTTTCTCTTTAGATCTTGTTTTTCTGGCAAGTCTTGTGCTCAAACACTCTGAGAGATCTGATTGTTAGATAACCTGCTTAGCAAATAAAGGGTATGTCCACTGGCCAGAACCCAGAGCCAGTCACCCAGCTATCGATGTGCGTACTATGAATCTCTTGAATCAACTGTGTCTGTGTCAGGTGTGAATATATCATACAAAATTGTGACCCTGGTATAAAAAATGCTTCCTGCTTCCTTGTTTAGAAAGGGATGTGGTTGGAGGCTTCAAAGTACTAGAAATAGGGGAAATCGTTAAAAATTTCACTGGCATTAATTCTCACAGTTATTATATGCCTTCGATTTGCTATGGATTAACTTGGTTTCCCAAATCTTATAAATGAGTGTTTAGAAGTGAAGTTTTAAGACCAATTTTCTTAATATGCCTGCTTGAAGTTTGTTTACATTTTACCCATCTCCCATACTGCTCTCAGAGTTCTTGTCCCCGTATAATTTACTTTCCTCTTTAAAGTCTAAATTGCTTCCTTTCTACCTATAAGGTAAACTCCAACTTCTTAGTCTGGCATTCTAGATGTTGCCAACTCTGACTCATCTTCTACATTCCCCTTCTACATTACCATCTTCTACATCTTCTACATTACCACCCCTATACCAATGCCCCACCACACTGGACTCTCTCCATTCTCTTCTCTTTCACACTTTTTGTAAATGCTGTTCTCTACTAGGAATTCCATTCTCTACTCCTTCACTACCTGGCAAATACCCATTGTCCTTCTGACACCTATCTCTGAGGCTTTCCCTGCATCTGCCAATCTCTGCCTCCCTCCACCATGCACTCCCTTAAGCCTGGGTGAAATCAGCTATCTCTTTACTTGATTTCTATAGCGTGTAAACATATTTCCATGATGGTGTTTATTATTTTACACTCTGGTTATTTAAGAGTTGGTCTCCAAGGCACAATTGCGATCCTCAAAAGCAGAGAACATGTCTTGTTCATTTTTTACATTCCTAGGGCCCAAGAGAGCATCCCTCTCATTTAGCACCCGATAACTGTTTGATGGATTTTATTGGAACTTAAAACCCCTGACACCACAGAGGAATTTGGAACATGGAAACAAAATCCACTTATTCTCCTGTGTATGTTTCTTATTATGCAGTATTTTTACTTCTTAGGGTTATTTATGGTGGATCGCTTTGAGTCTGTTCTAGAGTATAAAAGAGAAATGAGTCCACATTTTCCATAAAGTATTGTGATTAAAACTTCATTTCTTATTTAAGATCTAGGAAAAGTATATGACTTTTTTTTATAAGTCTTGCCATTCTCATACATCCCCTCTTATGCCTTTTCTTTTAATATAAGTGCTATCACATTTCTCCACATGTGGACACAAACCCTTTGGGCTTTTGAAAACTAATCTATTATCGGATCTCTTTTGTGCAGTAGAAAACTTCTGCTTTGGACTCTTTCAGGGAAGTTGACATTTGGAGATGTAGGGGAGGCTGGTATGGTTGTCACAGTGATCAGAGGGACACAGGAATGCCAAATACCTTGCAATGCATGGGTCAGTCATGCAAACTGAATATTGTCCACCCAGTGCCACTAACCCCCCAGTTGAGAACCATCAGGTTAACCATTAATCTGCTAAAAGTCTTTTTTTTTTTTTTTTTAAATAATATGAGAGCAAACCACAGGAATCCAAAAGAAAGTTTCTGTGTCAGTTTAAAGACCTTTGATTTAAAGAAATTCATAGTTGTTTTTTTTTATGTGCAAAATATGGGCTTACATTACATTCACTGGAAACAGGAAACTCCTAAAAGAATCAACAAGAGAAAGCACTTAGCACGCCCTCTTGCTTGTGAATATAAGACAGAATAACAGAATAAAATGGTTCTTCCTATGAGATGCATTTAATTTAATAAAATACCAAATTAAAGGTAGGACAGTCTCAGCCCTATTACAAAATAACCTGCAGAGTGAAAAGTGAAACATGCACAATTTCATTAACCTTCCATTCATAAAGCATAATGTAGGAAGAATGCCATTTTAATATACAACTGAAGAAGGCTATTTCCATTCCTTGAGAGAGCTTCATATATTAACATTATTCATCAGTGTGGATACAGGAAATAGTTTAAAGGAAAAAAATCATACAAAGCATTTAGAAATATTTATCCTTTTAGTCACCCATCTTTTGAATGAAGATGTTTTCTTTTCATATAATGTTTTGTCCACTTCATTAAATTTCTTAGCAGCCTATGGAAAAGCATGTCATTTTGTGACTTAGTGATATTTATAATATGTGGGGATTATGTTAAAACCCTGACTTAGGGTGTATAGAATCATAAAACTTTAGAACTTCAGAACATCAAAAGCCCTAGAGATCACGGGGCCAGTTCTTTATTTTGTGGATGAGGAAACTGAGGCTCCATAGAAATTAGAGACAGTAGAGGTGTTGGATCTCTTTGGGGCCAGGGAGAGAAAACAGGTGATCTAGTTAGGTTGCTTTGTGAGCACTCAGCATCTTCCAGTTACAGACTGTTTCTAGTGAACCTTTAATTATATTCTGAATAGATAATGGCACTCAAAACCTTGCTCATTCTATAGTATCTTTAGCTGTTAATATTAATGCAATGAGCTCCCGACAGAAAAAAAGAAAAAAAAATTGGGGCAAAACCAAACAACCGTGCAATTTATAAACTGCAAAACATAAGCACCTAACATTTGAAAAACATGTCATGTTTCTTTAAGATACTGTGCTGTATTCAACTACAGTTACTGTAGAAGAATGGAGGATCACTTACCTTCTCTGGCTCTAATGGGTTGCCACAAGGCAGGCATATCCTGTGGCATTCACCTCTTCTTTCCTTCCCCCACATGTCATCTGCAAATGAATTGTACACCTAACATTTGCTTTGTGCAAGTGAATTTTAAACCCAGGAAACACAGTATATTTTAGTATATTTTAGCAATAGGCTTCAAGTTTAATGAGATTTGGATCTAATGTAGCAATTTGGAAGTCTCTTTAAACTTATTAAAATGAGATTCTATCCAAGTTTACGAGCAGGTACAATAACACTTGGAATGTGACCTTGTCTTGTGTCAAGAGGCTTCTTTGGAGTATAAGTAGAGCAAATTGCTTTTGGAACACTCTCCTTTTCTTTCTAGAATTCTCTCTGACTACTAACACCGGAACAAAATGTTCCCACTTGATAGATATTGTAGTATTTTGGTAGTTAGCTTAAAATGCAGCTGATTTGTTCTTCTGCTGCTTTCCCCGAGGTGATCAGTCTCTGAAAGCCTGTTTTAAAGCCATTCAACAAGCAGGAAGAACCACACCTGTTGCATCTGATTTCCTCCCCATTTAATCAGAATGAATAATTTAATAACTGCTTATGCACAGACACTCCAGTGACTGGTTGAAAGATAAGACTGTCAGGATGCTAGCGTTTTTTGCTAGTTCTGGTTGGTCTTGAGTGGAAGCTTGGTTTTTCTCTTAGTGACAAGAAGCCAAATAGCCATGACCTCAAACTTTCACCTAAGTCCTTAGGGCACCAGGACCTTTCCACTGTTAGTTGTGATTTTAACTAATAAAAGATAGAAGGCATGTAATGGACATTTGTACTAGCTGCCTTTGGAAATGGCTTTCTGAGGTCATGATGCCTAGAGTTATGACAATCATTTTGTGACATGCTGGCCACAGCATGCAAACATCTTAATGGGCTGCAGGGGTTTTAATCTAGTAACCCACAGACTGTGTCTCAAGTGGCCTAGGGGTCTCTTCAATCTCCAGGTGTCAAACAGTGTAGGCTCTGATGGGAATCCAAGGCCATCATTGGTATGAATGTGGAGGGAAGAACTGAGTGGTCTCCTGAATATCACATGGTGCTTCTTTCCCCGGACCCCTGTAAAGCGGCTCCACATCTACTCTGCCCTTGCACTTGTTTGTTCTCTACGCTTTTTTGTTTTCCAGAACACTCCTGGGAAGACTGTTCTGAAACTATTGAAGGCAATGATCTTGTAGAATGACAGAGGAAGGAAGAGATATAAGAGTAGAAGCTCTGGGACTCACTCTTCTCTAGACAATTGGCTTTTTGCTGGGTGCCTTATATCTCTGCTTCTATATGGAGTTTTGATGATAAGACTCTAAGGATTTCTTTCATTTGTTTTTTACTTAAACCACTGCAATATCACAGTAAAAATAAGGATAATGAAGAGATGGTCACTTCGTAGCCTACCAGGTTCTGAAATTAAATCCAGCTCAGGTCAGGAACAGGCCAAGAGGCCCAGTTGCTGTCACCTATTGTCAGCCTCAATGAAATTATTTTCAATATTTCTAGTGAATTTGTAGTTGATTTCTCTATTATATAAAATTCAGAATGAGAAGGAAGTTCTGGGGAATTTAGAAGAAATAAAGGCATATTCATCTGTTGCTTGAATCTATTTTCATTTTTAAAGCATATCGGTGTATTTATTATTTATTTAATCACCCACAAGGTGTCACATATAAGGATCCACACACTGCCATGGGTTACATTCTCAGAAAGGATTGGACCCTCTGGAAGCTGACATAAATGATTTAGGTAATTCAGGTTAATGAATGGTCACAGTGTTTCAGCACCCTATGTCCGGCTAACTCCCTGGATACGTTTACTTGAGGGGATAGTCTGATTCAATGTGTATAACAGACACACCACCGTGCACATTGCTGTGGGATGACCCAGGGTTGGACAGGGACCTGGGTTGGTAGAACTACCAGAAACAGCAATGGAAGCTCCTTCATGCCTTTTCTGCTCCGTGATATCAGACTCGCCTAATCCCCCTATCCAGCTGAACAAACCATTTTCCTCCCCCAGTGCTTCCTGAGTCCTTAATCCTTTTACTGAGAAGCCAGAAAAAGAGGTCAGTGCAAATGGGTGTTGAAAAGAAAAACCCTGGGTGTCTTTTACCCAAGGAAAAGCGGAGCATTTCTGAATTCTGGCTCTGACACAGAAAGGCCCTGTCTCTAAGTCCCTTCTCATGATGACTGCCTGCGGACTTGCTGGAAAGTATTCTGGCTGGTATTAACTACTGTGATCACATATCCCGAGAGCAACACTTTAAAAGCACCCAAAGCCAGTTTTTTGGAAGCAAGTAGGCCAAGCAGTTTATATTATATTAAGTTCAAATGAGAAAACATATATAAGAAGGTTTTAAGATCTGTAAAGTCTCAGATGTGTGTCTAGCACTGTGCCAAGCCACCTAGCACTAAAGGTAAAATATTCAGAAGATGGGCTTATTGTCCAAGAACTTAGCTATGGGAGGGTGACAGGGCTGCCCTAAACAAAATAATTAAATGATTAAGTGCTCGACTGTGCAATAGTAAGTAAACCTATTCTAGGTGGGCATGAGAGAGCACCAGGGCTGAAGTTGTCAGAGACACTTGGTGGAGAAACCACAAACCCAGTGGCTGGTGCTGTGTCGGGCAGATCATGAATTTAGAAAGAATAGAGATGGTGCAACTTGTTTTTATCCACAAAGTGTAACTGTGGGTCAGGAATGCAATCAGACAACTTACCTTGGTCTGACTCAAACTTTGTACTTAGTTCAATGTATGATTTATAGCTTCAGAGACTTTTATCTATACACATGAAGACCCTGCAAAATGATTTGGGTATTTAAAATAAACACTTGAGAGCTGGTTTTACTATAGCATGTGGCTAAGTAAGAACTAATGTGTTTGATGGCTCTTTCTTACTATGAATATGACAAGTTAGAACTTTAGTTTTCAGGAAATGAACATTCATAGCTTTAGTCACCTTCTTGCTATTCTAGACAATAGTAGGAGGAACTGAATTCATTCCATCCACGTGTTTCACTTTGCCTTGATTCCCAGAGTAATGAATGATTTTTTAAGCAGCAGTTGCTGAATTCTTATTGCATGTCTTGACACGCAGACTACTTAAGAGGAAAAGCAAGCCTGGGAATTATTGAGGGGAAAGAGTAGTTGACACCTGCAATTTCCTTTGAAATGCATCAAAAAATAAGATGGACTATTCGGTGTCTAGAGGAATGACTAGATATGTAGATATGTGATAAGACAAGTATTCTAAAATATTAATGAAAAAATCTAGGCAATAAGTAGTATTTACATAAAATTTTTCTGACTTTCAACTATTATTAAAAATTGTATAATAATATGGTGGGAAAAAACAGAGCCAGGGTTTTTCATTTTTTTTTTCTTTTCTTTCTTCTCACAGTTAAGATCATTACCTGAAAAGACATGAAAATAAAATAGCTTGGGCTAAGTCCTAGACATAAATGAAACTTAAAGAATTGCGAATGTGATTTTTCTGTTTTGTTGGTTTATTTTATTTTTTAGATTCCACATATAAATGAAATCATATGGTATTTGTCTTTCTCTGTCTGACTTATTTCACTTAGTACAATACTCTCTAGGTCTATCCATTATTGTTAGCAAATGGTCAGATTTCATTCTTTTTTATGGCTGAGTAATATTCCACTATATATATGTGTGTATATATATATATGTGTGTGTGTGTGTGTGTATATATATATGTACATATACACACACACACACATACACAGCATATCATCTTTATCCAATTGATGGACACTTAGGTTGCTTCCATATCTTAGCTATTGTAAATAATGCAAAATTTTTACGTTGTAAATAATAATGTAAAAAATGAACATAGAGGTGCACATATCCTTTTGAACTTGTGTTTGTATTTCTTCAGATAAATATTCAGAAGTGGAATTACTGGGTCATAAGATAGTTCTATTTTTAATATTTTTGAGGAACCTCCATACTGATTTCCATAGTGACATCAACAGTGCATAAGGGTTCCCTTTTCTCCACATCCTTGCCAACATGTTTGTTGATGTGTATGTGGTTAACACACACACACACACACACACACACACAACACACACACACCACCTTAAACTTATCTCTAGCAGTCAAGGATTGATGACAGAAATTTCACTATGAGAAACATCGTCTGTTAAATTAAAAGTTAGTCTGCAAAAACCTCCTGGGATTCTTAGAGGACCACCCCTCAGTTGCAGATTACCTAAAGTGTCCGCTTCCGAATAATATTTAGCTAAAAAGTTCAGGATAAGGAAGAGAGAAAAGAGAACATAAGCACTGGATGTCTTAGGGGCGGAGCACAAGACAGAAAGAATATCTGGAAAGGTGTTAAATATTACCTTCACCTTCTTACAAGGTTACTCTGGGCCAACCCAAATGCTGATATTAGTGTTTGTTGCTCTTGAATTGTATGTCAAAGTTTTCTGAAATGTCAGTAGAGGTGTTCTGTGGCAATTTAAGGAGGCTTATAAACTACTCTCTATAGCTCTTGCTACTTAATGCCAAGTACTTAAGCTCAAATCTTATCCCCATAGAGGACACTTTGTACCACGGGCTGTTCATCTACGGTTAGGCTTAAACTTTGACTTATCTTTCCTATGGAAAAGAATATTTTCATTTTTGTATGTTTAATTTTTTTTTTAATCTTCAGAGATATTCCTTTTCTTAACCTGACTTCTTCAGAAAGCAGAGCCTGAGGCAAGGTTTCACGTGCTATGATTTGAGGAGGGAGGATATACCAAGGATCAGGAGTGGACAGGGAGGCGAGACAGAAAAGGAGATAGAACCAATACAAGGAAGTGTATTGGGCTGGACACCACTGAGCACAATGGCTTGTTTGATACCAGCTTCCATGAAGCCATGTAGACAATGTCTCAGAAATATCCCTATAGGGGACAAAAGTGGAAGAATTTATCCCCTGCTCCATATCCTATTTGTCAAAGTTTCACTGTACAGAGTTATACCCACATGTGTAAGAGTTGCTGTAAATTTCTATGTCTTGGTATCATCAAAGTCTCAGAGTAACAGATGAGCAGTACACAGCACAGGTGTGAGGCAAAGAACTGTCAGGTTGTGCAATTGTGAAGCTGCTCACTTCAGTGACAGCTGGAATAAGAGACAAGAGAAACAGAGAGATCTAAAGTGGGGGATAAGAAAAGTTAATATAGTCCATCCCTTGCACCAAGCAGCCTACTTGTGCCCTGGCTCACTTAGTGTACTCTGGAGTCTCTATTTTTCTGAGAACAAGATGCTCTTTTTCTCTGAAGGTAGAGGTCTGAGTCTCATCAGTCACAGAGTCTTCCTCACGTTGACAGTAGTTGAATTGTCCTTAAAGATCCAGGTCAAGAGTGTTAGTGAAATATAGTGCAGCCCCACAGTTGCACCTGGTCCTTGGGCCAAAGCCGACATTCAGCATCCCCTTCTTCTACGTCCCACTTTAGACTTCTGTCACCTTGGCCAGATCTTTGCCACTAATCTGTACTCCTTGTTGCGTAGTATATTCAAGATCTCCATTCCTAAGGGATCTGAGGTCTTTCTTGCTTTTTGCACCCCACCTCCTTGGGCTGTGATTTCTATAATTACCAATATTATACAGCTGCACCGAAATACATCCTCGTGAATCCTGTGGATTTCAAACACACTCTTTCCTGTTAGCATTATGCGAGCAACCTCAGCTCCTCAGAATATTTAGTACATAGTTTTTCTTTGCTTCTTGATCTACCAGCACGAGGAGTCCCAAGTAACCTGGCGGTAGTTGAAGTTTCAAGTTCAGTGGAAACTTTACAGTCGCCTCTGGGCTTCTAGACCTGGAAAATTTGGTTTGTCGAGATGGGAAACAAAAATTCCGTAAGACGATTGCTGGGAGTGATGGTGAGAGAGGCCATACTTCCTTCCAATAGTTATAACTATTGGGGATGTAATACCATATGTTGGCAGTTATTTCACACATTTATTGCATACTCAGAGGCAAGTGCTCCAACTCTACAGAATATATTCCCCAAGATGGTGACTTAGCTGAGCCTCTAATAGTCCAGTTCACCGTTCTATTGGACCGGCTGCTTCTGGGTGACAGCGTACATGGTGGATCCTGTACCTATGTGCCTACAGTCACACCTCTTTTGCCATTGCTGTAAAATGTCTCTTGGTCTTATGTAATGTTGTCAGGACTCCCATATCAATATATCAGGTATGCTGAAAGGCTTAGATGGTTATGTGGCGGAGGCACTATGGGAAGGAAAACAAACCTATATGCAGAGTAGGTATCAATTCCAGTAAAGATGAATTGCTGCCCATAGGGTGTAAAGGAACAATATAACTGCCCTACCATAAAGTGACTGGCTAGTCTCATTTAAAAAATGGTATTGTATCAGGGAATCAATATCAGTCTCTGTTTCTGGCAGTGCCAGTGGTTAGAGCAGGTAAGGGGGAACTCATCCTTTTTGGCCCATGCACGGCTCCTTCTTTGCTTTCTTAGTCACTCTGTTCATGGGAACACTGCACAAACTCTGGGGTAGCTGAGGAAAGACACTGGCTTATATCTGCAGGATGAATCACCTATCCCACTGGTTGTTGAAATCCTCCTCTGTGGTAGATATTCTTTGGTGATCATTAATATGAGACACAAAGATCTGGACACTTGTGCCCAGTCCCATAGGTCAAGCTACATGGCTGTTCTCCATATCATTTTTGCTCCATCTGGTGGGATCATCATCCAAGAAACTATATAAACTGCTTCCAGAGACTTACGTTGCATTGTGATGGGAAAAAATATGAAAGATTTTTCTCCACTGCTGGGGGAGAACTCCCATTTCCCACTGGCAAAGATCTAAACCATGGGATTATTTAGCTCTCTTGCATTTCCAGGATGTTGCTCAGGTATAGGAACCTAGTGGAGTCACGTGACTTTGTGTCAACAAGAAAGCCCCAGGAAAAACAGGAAAGACTTGCAGTCCAGTTATGAGGCTAAACAGTGTCAAGTGGCATCTGTGAGAAGTCCACTAGAGCCCATGCAGAGCTGGCAACTGCTGCAGCGCTGGAATAAGGCAGGTGAGGCTAAGAAAAAACTGAAGTAGAATGTTCAGTGTTTTGATACAGCGCCTCAAAAAGCACATTTCCAAAGAGTGTAGTTTTTAACCCAACTTTCTCTAGGCTACAGGAATCATTGAACCAAATTTATTCTTAATATGGTGTTTTACTGGCTTCTAGGATTCTATCTGCCTTCCTCCCTCTCCACAGCACCTCACATTGTAGGTATTCTTGGGAGTCCTGGGGGATTTCTCAAAAGTGTTGAGATTCCTTCTGGGCCCATGCTCTCTGAGATAATCCTCTGCGTGCATCCTTTTCCCAACATTGCCAACCTCTAGCCCTGCAGACTGACAGCTCTGCTATGGCTGATGCTCTGCTCTGGAGAGAGCCTTGCCAAATGCCTTGGCCACCCAGCACACTGTCACACAGAAAGGAAATGATGTTTTCCTTGTGTTATGCTCTGTTGGGGAGAGGCCTCATCCTGCAGGAGTTGTTTGGGCTCCGTGATGGTGCAGAGTTTGGTGACTCCGCTTTTCCAGTTTTATTTATTCTCCTCTCCAGGGCAAGCATACAACACAAGATAATTGGGCCAGAGTGGCTTCAAATAACAGCCTTCATACTGAACCAAGAGTCATTATTCCTTTTGACCCTTAAGTCTCGTTGCTAAGCCGAGCTTGCTGGGCTGGAATTTTTCTTCCCCTAAGGATAAATTTTCTTCCGGGGACCGAACAGCTCTTGTAATTTAGTATTCGATATATCTTTCTCCTCCAAATCCCTATCCTCCAGTTTGCTAGAGGACTCAGTTCAAATTCATTGTCCGAAAGGTTTCTGAGGACTCTCATAAACAAGAATGACAGAGAGCAGGGGACACTTTTTGCTCAATTCCTCCACCAGTCATGTCCTACTCTCAGCTCTGGCCCAATTCTAGGGCTCCCTAATCCTTAGGAAAGGAGAGCAAAGAAAACATCACGCACGCACGCACACACACACACACACACACTTAGGTTAGTAATTTAAGATTTAAGCTGGAAGCCATTAAAAAAAAAAACTTGTTAAATATTTATAAAGCTTTTACCTGCACAGAATTCTTGCTCATTGTGCTCACTTTGATGATCACTTCCTGATTTGTTTTTAGTACCCTTAAAGTTTGCACTACACAGACACCAGGAAGCCTGATAATAGCTTCAGGGAAGCAGAGAAGCACCCAGGAAAACTTGCAATGGACATCCTCCATGCTCAGGGCTCTAGTCATCACTCACTACCACCACCGCTAAGAGATGGAACCTAACTGATGATCCCAACATAGAGGAGATGCCCATCGTCCCCTGTAAAGTTCAGGATCCAGACTGTCCTTTCAGACTTTGGTGAGAACTTCCTTTTTACACTTGTATTGTCCCTTGGACAAAGGGAGTAGAATTTTATGCCAGCCATAATTCCAGTTAGTCGATACAAACCTGGCTGATGTGTTATTGATGAAAGCATTTTATATAATGCTGTAGGTAGACACACCCTGGACTAGCTGCCTGCAGCTTAAATACTCGTAAATGCTCACTTCAAAATGTATGTGCAGGTCAGATCCTCAGAGAAATCCCAAGATGCTACTAATGTTTTATTAGGCTATCATTTGTGGTGATTTCTTAAGTGGAGTGGTCTTATCATCTTTCTTGGGACAGCACTGGGCACATAGCTGATGTTTAAAATATGCATTAAATAACTGGATGAAATAATTAAATATAGAAATCATTACTTAAATTAAATGCCATGAGCTGAGATCTATAATTTTTTTGATGATAATATAGCAATTTTTATTGTGGGAAAGTTTTTTGAAAGAGAATTGATCTATAATTCATTTGAATATTTGTCCAGACAATAAAAAACATAGAGTAACATAGGGCCATAATTCCAATGTGCAAAAAAGGTAAAGAGTATAGCAAGTCTTGTTTGCTATTTTGTATGTACGCACTCTTGTGCTTTAATAAGTTAGAATGTTAGAGCTGGAGAAGATCTACCCAATATTAAAACTGAGCCCTGAGGAAATGAAGTGACTTGCCTAAGGTCACACATTAGTTATTAGCAGATCCTGGACTAGAGTCCAGTTTCCTAACTTTCATTAGGCAATTCCCTCTCTATTCCCTGCTCAGTAATGAGGCCTCTTCTTAGCTGTATTTTCCCTACCATTTCACGCAAATATCTCTTCCTGTGATTTTGAAGTCCGTTGTGCTAGAGGTGAGCCAGTTTCACTCCTTGAGGAAAGGCTGTTGGAAGTAGAATTTATATCACCACATTTTAGCTGTTCTTTCTTAAATGACATCTCTGATGAACTGGAGGAAACACTGTTGTCTGAAGTATTTCCAAGTCAGTAGCCACATCTTCATTTCACTAGTTATGCTAATTTTAAGAAAAGTAATATTATGGAAACAATTTGATTAGAAATGCCTTGACTTCCTTTTCTCTTCCTCTGACCCTCTTATGTATCTCTATCCATTTTCTCTGTCTCTGTCTCCGTCTCTCTTTCTCTCTCCCTCCCTCACGCACTCATGCACATATGCAGAAAACAGTTGTTTTCTGCACTCAAAGGGCTGAGACATTACCTAGATCGTTTTCCTTAATCATGAGCACACCCATACATCCCAGATGCAAACAAATTTGACTGTACAGACCACTCCTTCCTCAGAAGTATTCTTTAGTTTCTAATAACTTAACACTAAGAGTGAACCCCATATGCGCACACACTACACACAGGCACAGTGTGAACAGCCAAGGGATCCAGAGAACCCCTACTGCCTCTGGAGGCCCACAAAAGGCAATATGGATGGAGAAAGGTACATTTACCCACAGCTTCATTCTCTATACGTCATGCTGACCTCTTTATCAGGGAGCTTTCCCTGAGAGACATGCCCCAATATTACCCCTTCCTAATGGAGACATCAGAGGTATAGCAAGAAGCATCTACCTGGCTCAAGAGTCTCTGGATTCATCACACCCTCTCCTTATGAAGAAATCTTTTCTATCCTAACCCCTCATAGCAAAGGCCATTTATATCACATCTCTGATCCTGCAAAGATGTAGAAAAACAGGTGGCCTTTCTGTAACTCTGTTGACCCTTAGCTTTCTCCAGGCTAAATTATCATCTCATGAGAGGCAGATCTAGCCTCTTACTAGATGCTGGTGGCTACTGTTATGAAATTCATTGGATAGACTTTTATCGAGGACATCTTATCTGCTGAGCTCTTAATATATGAATGCTGTACATGAGAAACTTAGATCATGTGAGAAAGATGATATTATTGATGATGATAGTGATAATAATTAGTATATGGCAGGCCCTGTACTAAGTCAGTTAACCCTCACATCAACCCTACTAAGTATTATTATCTCCGATATTTACTCATGAGGAAGCTGAGGCTCAGAGAAGTTAAGTACTTCTCTGGTCACACAGCTACTCAGTGACAGAGCCAAATGACCTTTCTCCAAAGTCCATGGTGCAACCACTGGGAAAAAGTAGACAACTCAGTAGGTATTAAGAACTATATAGGAGTGCGAACAAGATACCTAGGGAGCACAAAGAAGTCACCTAACTTAAGTATGAGAATTATAGAAGGCTTCTTGGAAGAGATGTTCTTTGAATGGCCTCAGAACCCCAAGCCCTAGTACAGAGGCAGTCACTCATGTAGTCACAAAGGTTGGTCATCACCACCACCTCTGGACACGACCTGCCCAAACTGTTGTTGGTCCTGGTACCAGACTCATAAAAAGGAGTTTATCCTTCTTGTTTCTCCATCTCCTTCCACCCCCGACTCAGTTGTTCAGTTCTCAAATTACAGTCTAAAGCAAGTAGAAGAATTGGTTACTGCCTCCCTTTCACCACCAAGTGAACCCGGGTGGCAAGCGAGGAGAATTAATGCATTGAATCTGGATATATCTGGGCTGGAGTGACTCCATTGCAAACTCATTGTGTCATACTTGAACAATATAAGGATTCTTTCCTTTCCCTCTGAGAGTCCACAGCTGCAGTATTTCTGTGCTGCTTTGCAGACTCTTATCAGAGTTTTAATGAAGTGTAGTTGGTTTGAAGTAAAGTCTGTCAGTTCTCATGAAAAAAATTAAATTTTGGTCTTACACTGCATATTCAGCTCTAAAACGGGACCTGGGGCTCATTATTCAGAAAACAGTGATTTCTTTTCATCCCCAAATATTAATTGTGCTGCTGAATTTTCACGATAGGATGATGAGCTCATTATTGAGAAAGTTTTGCCCATAGGAAACAATTGATTACAATGATCTAGAAACTAGTTGCTCAGAAAGAATTTGAAAGGGCCAGACATTGCCATGCTGCAGGGTTTTTTGGCTGGATAAAAGGAAACTAATTACCACACACAATCCTGGTGACATTCCATGGCAAACCAGTATGGCTCCTAGGATGTTTGTAACATTTGTAAAATGTCTCTGCCTGCACTTCTTTGTAGCAATAATCGCTGATTATGAACACAGGGTTGGGAATAACACAAGATATTTTAGTCCATCCTCTAATCCATATGTCAGATGTGCAAGACTATCTCTCAATTTAAATACTGCCAATAGTTTTAATCTCAGAAGACTGACATATAGTAGCTGCACAATAAATATTTGTTGAATGAATAAACAAATATGAATGATCCATTCTGGCTTTCCCGGACCTCCCAGAAGTGATTTCAGCCAAGTCTTCTATTGTAGAGTCCAAAAAGCAATCTAATTTTTCTAATCATGGCTTTGGAAGGTGCAGCAAGCGTAGCTTAGAAGGGACAAGAAAGAAAAGAAAGGAAGGAAGACGTTAAGAAGGGAAGAAAGGAAAGAAAGGGATGAGAGAAAGAAGAAAAGACACAAGGAAGAAAAGAAGGAAGGGAGGGAGGGGAGAAAGAGGGAAGAAAGAAAAAGAAGGAAAAAAAGAAAAAGAAAGGGAATGGGAAAGAAGGAAAAAAAGAAAGAAGATGACTTAGTGGGAGAGGATAAGGGAGAGAAAAAAGAAAAAGGGGTTGCAGGGAAGCAGGAGGAACAGAGGAGAATTTAAGCAGAAAGAAGGGTAGTGGGGAGGCAGTCTGGAGGGAAGAGGAGGAGGACGTGGGAGAGCAGGCATCTAGCAAAGTAGTTAATGGCCTAAGAGCAGCTTTAGATATCTCTGGGCTAATCGAAAACAAATGATGTGACCTGGTGGTCTTAATAAGTGGGAGGCAGGAATAACCCCCTGGGAAGAATCTGTCTGTGGTGAGTTAACTAACTGGATAAAAGGGTTGGGGGAAGGGAGAGAGGGAGAGAGGGAGGAGGGAAGGGAGGAGAAAGAAGAGGAAGGGAGGAAGGGAGGAGAGAAAATGAGGAAAAACCCCTCCCAGGTAAAAAGTCTATAATCTTCCTGGAACTGTCAGTAAGTGCACTTTCACGGTGATGAGAAAGGCTCTGGTTTCCAGATGCAACTTTTCTAGGGAGAGACCTTAAAATTGCAAAGCCCACAGGTTAAACTGCTGGTTGTGGGGAACTGAAGCCTGCTGATTCCAGAAAGCAGACCTAATTAATTCAGGTAACATAGGCTCTTTCCATGTGGAAAATTTGGCTCACTTCATTGTGTTTGTGTTGTTGTTATTTGGCCAAAGCAAGATGATGGTTTTTACTTGTTCTTGCGCTCAGCAACTTAAAATGCCTCCCTTATTCAGCAAGTTCTTTGTATGTCTAACCTGTATCTTGCTTTAATAGAAATTTCTTTTCCCCTCTTTCTCCAGCCTCAACAGAGATTAATTAGTGCCTATCTTCTGTATGGAACATTCCTTCATATTCTTTACTCTTAGATCATTCATGAGCCACCTACCCCCCAGAGAAGGGTTTTCAAAATAACTAAATATAATGAGACTTAGTCCTGCTGCCTTTTCCTGATACATCCTAGTACACAGCCTCATGGACCTACGATGGGGAAGAGAATCACAATAAGACAATCTCAGATGAGGAATTAAATGTATATTCCTTTAGAATTTAGCCTAGATATCACCCAAAGTTTAACATAACCTTCCAAACATTTTTATCACATTCATATGGGACAGGAATGATCACCTCTACATGAGAGAAGAAATTGGAACATGCCTTTCCCCAGCAGGTCATCAGCACGGCCAGGATAAACCTCCAGTGTCTGGACTTCTTTGCCCTACCCACAGCCCAAAGAATCCTTTATGTCTTCTTGTTAACAGTTCAGAAAAACCTCAAGGAAAATCAGAGAGCCATAGCCACAAAGGGGAGCTCGTTCCTGGTCACCCTGCTGTTCTAACATTTCCCTAGAATTCCCGAATCATCCTCCCACCACACCAGATTTCTCACCCTTAAATTCTTTCTCCAGAAAAAAAGCATTGCAGGAAATACTCTGGCCATTAAACTGCTTCATGACAAGAACTTTCTCAAAATTTTCCATTAGGCATCAGCTGCTCTTTAAGTTAAGAGTGAAGAGAAAGGTCATCATCTTTCTTGCTGCTTAAACTAGAGCATGACTCAGAAGAACAAACAGGGAAGAGATGGCATTAATCCCCACATTAGTTTTTAATATCCCACGTGGTACTCCAGGCCCCACACAACCAGATCCAGGACTAAAGTAAGTCTAATTTTCTTTATGTAACTGTTTATCTTTGCACAGACTCCCCTAATCTTCTAGGACAGGTAGGTTGGCTACAGAAAAGGCATGACATTCCTTTCCCTCATACTCGATAAAAACCCACCAGGCAACACTGGCTTCCTCTGGGGTCAGGAAGGCAGATGGCCAACACCATGTCAGAACAGAAGGTGTGGAGCTGAGTGTGAGCAGACCTCACTGAAGCCTGTCAGACAAGGTGGTGGGGACCTTAGGGGAGATGAAAAGCCCCCTCCTGGGCTCAACAGCATTTGTGAAATTCCATCATTAGAGATTCCTTGCCCTTGTTTCCTGGGAGAAGACAACAGACCACACTGAATCATTAATAAGCCAGTGGGAGTTTCTCCATCAGATTACTCCCGCTGGAAGAGGGGCTGGTGGCAGCAGGAGCTCTCAGGTGTGCAGGCAGATTCTTCCATTAGCAATGCTGCCCAGGCCCCATATAAGAGGATGCAAGCTGGAGCTGTGCAAGGAGAGGGAGCAGGCAGCCTAGTCTTCTCTCCATGGTCCAGCCAGTGGGTTTTAAGACTCTATGACTAGTTTCTACTCACTGGCCTGCTAGGCTGGCACCTTTTGCACGTACACTGAGAACAGTGCTGCTCTCAGAATGGACCCCCCGCAATCTTGATCAGCAGCCTTAGGTTTTTTTTTAGCTCAGAGTTTTTACTTGGTACAATGTCAATTTAGGTCATTAGAATCTCAGCTTTGGTATCTTGGCAATTCTGAGTAAAAGCTTGGCTTTAAAAAGGAAAAAGGAAAAAAGGAGACGTTGATACCTGCCCTGTTACATTTTGGGGTGAGACTATGTTAAATGTCAGGAAGGCTCTATTCGTTTTGTTTTGAACAGGCTGCATGGGCTGGGAGCCTTCTTTATACCCAAATTCCTGATAACACATGTCCCATTGGCAACTGCCAAAACACAGGGTGTGAACTCTCTTTTCTTGGTTTTAAGGCTGGAGTTTCAGAAGTGATTTCAACTTTGACCATCCAGATCTCATTTTTTAATGGATTTTGGCAAGCCAGCTGTCCATGACAGCACTTTCACCCACTAGCCCTGCCCTGGCTGGTGTGCATTTTGAACTGAAGTAATCCCATCCTGAGCCATGAGCATTCTTGCTTCACTTAAAAGAGCGAGTCTCCCAGCATTCAGCAGCAGGCAACCCTCCGATTAAAGAATAGCCATTTTTCTTCAGTTTGGCAGGTACTGTGATTTTCTTGGGACATCCCCCACGTGAAAATGCAGCCTCAGTCTCCCAGTGGGACATCTTCCAGATTTAGCTGGGGCTCAATGACATTTCTCACTAGAGAGGAGAAGAGTAAAGAATTGAGAAACACATTCATGACTTTTCTTCTGCAACCAAGTGCTTCAAGGAATTGGCCAATTAATGCTTCTGGCCATGGTATTTCTCAAACAGTTGTGTTTACTTTCTTCATTTGGGGCAAGCTCTCCTTACCCCAATGGCTGTGGTACATTATGTAATTACCTGGGCCATTCAGGCAAAATATCACTCGTATCTGAATCATCTAGGTTAGTTTAGAAACAGGCTAGAATTTTCCCTAGATATTTGTCTCCGTGTTTGGTTTTTACTTTGAAACCCTGTTTTTTTAGATATAACTGGAGTCTCAGAAATCTCTCACATGGATTACTCATGCCAAAGTGGTTATTAAATGAGGTTGGAAAGGGATTAGAGTTTTGGTTCTTTTACTTTACTTTCTTCTCGGTTTTTATCTTATGTTAAGAAATATAAAATTACGCATCTTCTTTTCTGTCCATCATGTCCACTCCAAAATGAGAAAGAAAGAAGTTAATGACCATTTTTGCTCATCTCTGCCTCCGAACATTCCTGATAGGACTACCCAGAGAGGACTTAGGCTGTGCTGATTCTGTCTGTGGAAGACTGAGACGAGTGGGTTTAAATAATGCATAGCTTTTCAATCTATTAAGGAGATGGCTATGTGGTTGTTTATCATATTTAAATGACTGAGCACTGGCAGGAACTGACATTGAAATGACACCTAAATGAGGGCTCAAGATGGAAAGGAGGAGCAGGGGTGGTGGTGGCAGCACCGAAATGATGACTTGCTGAGCAATGACGGCCCCTTCCCAGCAATAGGCAACATGTCTGTTGGTGTTAATCCTCACTTCCATTATGCTCTTCTACGCAAACCGGAACACAACACACCTTCCCCCACCAAAAGAAGGTGTAGGCCTGTGGTCAGCAGGCCTGAGGGGTAGATAAGTCCACTGTCCTGGAATATAACTTTTTCCTCAAAGATTTGGGGTGGGGACATACAAAACAATGTAACTACTAATGTAAATAATTTTATATTAAAAAGCAATATATAATGGAGTAAAGTACAATATTCTAATATGCCTTTAACATAAAAGGCGGGGGGTGGGGTGGGCAGAGTGCAACCAACTTTCCCAACTTCTGTGAGTGCTCTGCTAAATGCCAGGCTTCCAGAGGGTTGCATTTCCTCACCTCTGCAGTTAGGTAGCTAGGCGGAGACATGCAGAAAGCACATCCTGCTATATCTGATGAAGACTACCTGGCACATCGGTGTCCCGAGGCTGGCCAGCAGCTGGGGTTCTGTTGGACCGGGCTGACCCAGGCATGCTGCTGTACGCACTGGTTGCATGGCGCCTGGGCTGAAATGAGCCATTCCACCCCTCTTGCTCTAAATAAATCCCCACTGTCTGCCAGTTGCTACTGCTTCTCACTTGATAGTAGTTACGAGGCCATTAGTAGGAAACAAGAATCTGCTCTTTCCCCATCTGCATATTGGACAAGTCCTGTACTATTTAGCTTGTGAGGCCTGATAAGCCGGCACAATCTGCCCATTGACTGTTGGCCTTCTTTCCAGTCCCAAGTACCAGAGTCTCCTGGCTTAGACTCTTATTTTGCATGTCTCTATCTGTCCCCAATTGAATGCTCTTCGGTTGCACCTGCATGGCACTCGTGAGAGGAGAGAAAGGGCTTCCTTTGAGCTCATTCAAACTCCTTGTTCACTCTGTGTGTCCTGGAGATCTCTAATTTGAGGCCTAAACATGTTTAAAGAACGCTGTTTTCATGTGTCCACAAAGCACTGTTTATTTTGACCCATCCTCCTAGGAACATGCTGGGTACTTCCCTTGTACTTTTTTTCCAAAGAAGAAGGCCACACAGTGATGACAGGGCTCTTTCTCTGTGCTGGTTCTGAGGTCAGCTATGTCTGCATCTAGACCTTCAGAGAGGGGTCATAATAATCTCTGGATTTAGCATCTTAAAAATCTCTCTGGATCTAGTTCTCCCTTTGTTGATTTTAAAGTACAGAAACTTACTTGGGACATGAATAGCCCACTGTCATATTCCCATGAGGGTTTAACACATTTGAAAATTATTATCATCATGACAGAATATTGGATGCTGTGATAAGCTAGGAAGTTCTGATGCCAATTTATAATGTGGTGAAGTTTTAAAAAAATTACTATCATAACTGTTGCTACCAGAATCTCTTTTGTGTAGGGAACTTATATATATATATATATATATATATATATATATATATATATATATATATATATAGAGAGAGAGAGAGAGAGAGAGAGAGAGAGAGAGAGAGAGAGAGAGAGAGAGAGAGAGAGAGAGTCTACTTTGTTGGATATTGCTTTTTTCTTTCGACCCTTCCTATTATCTTCCTTTCCTATTCTTTATAGTGCCTTGAATGATTTTCATTATCACAAAATATAAAAGATTCTGCTGAGAGAAAAAGCAACAAAAAAGAAATATGTTTATTCTCATAATATCTCAGAAAAGTGTAGGCCAGAGATTAGCACCTATGAAACCTTTTATTGCTCTCTGTAAGACCCAGTTTAGCAGAAGTAGAATGGTTTTTGAAAAATTCTTGTTATTCTGAATCCAAAGTAATAATTAATTAAATACAAGAAATTATGATAAAATCTAAAACTGAAAATAAGATTTGTTGAGGAAAAAAAAATTTTTCATGTCACTGAAAAAATGTGCTTTTCCCATCTCCAAACATCTCATCCACGATGATGAATTAGTGAGATTAAAACAATAATTTACTCCCTACAACTGATTATGATAATAGTTGTCCTTTATCATATCTCTTCATTTAAAGCTTAAAAAATGAATTTAATTAAATTTAAACTTGTAGGAAATTTGAATACCAAGAGACAGTTTAAGGTTAAAGTTCTTTGAAACTATTTCAGGCTTTCTTCCAAACTCTCCAAAGATTTTTCCTAGAACGATATCCAGGAAAATGAATGGGGAGGGCGGACCCTTGGTATTTGAATACTTCACACTGGCCATTTTTGCTATTTGTAAGTGACCCTGGCATTCTGTAATATATAAGAATTTGTTATTTAGAACCCATTTCAATATGGCTTTGTTCTCTACTACTCCAGTACTTATTAGCTTTCTAGAGGTGATAAACTCTTTTTCTATGAAAAATGACTAATGAATTAGTTGAAAATTGAAAGGGTGGTTTATTCATAATGTGAGGGAACAGACTTTTCTTGAAATGTGGTTCTAGAAACACCTAATTCCCCAAAGTAAGGAGAAGTAACATTTTAAATATTAAGTTATCTACTGGTGCCGAGTGAAATAAATGAAGATTCAAGAAGAATAATTTTTTATTTTTATTTTATTTTATTTTAATTAGATTTAGCGGAGTGACATTGGTTAACAAAATTATATAGGTTTCAAGTATACAATTCTGTACATCTCTGTGTACCACATTGTGTGTTCACCACCCAAAGTCAAATCTCTTTCTGTCAGGAAGAATGATTTTCATGACCAAGTCTTAGTTCACACTTTGATATAGAGGCATAGTGTATAAGTGACATTATACTCAGATTCTATCTATCTCCCACTGACCCACTAACCAACTTTGTAAATTTAGGATATTTACTTCACCTCTCTGGTCATTGTCATCATTATAACTATTACTGTGCCTAACATTTATTGAACCCTTACTATGGGTTAGGCACTGTTTTAAACTCTGTACCAAAATTATCTCATTTAATGCTTACAACAACCTAACACAGAAGGCACTATTATTATCTGTAGAGGCAAATAATACTGGGTAAAAACAGCTAACAGTGATCGAATGCTTATTATGGGGTAATATGCCAAGTGCTTTATATGCATCACCTTATATAATCCTCATAATAATGAGCTACGTACCATTAAACCTCTATGTAACAGATAGGAAGTTGACACTTAGATTCATTAATTTGTCCAAGATGACACACCTAGTAAGAGATGAAGGAGGATTTTGAATTTAAAAAGTCTTTGACTTTGGAGCTCAAGATCTTAATCACTAGGCTCTACTGGGTATGTAAAAAATTAATCATGCTGAAAAAATGACATCCACGTACAGATGTTGAGTTCTTTACATTTACCAAAGCACAAAACATAGGCCATATACTGTCGATCATTATGTCATATAGATGGCATTTCCCATTGGCAGGGCCAGCCCTTACAGCCCTTTCCTCCACAGTGATTTTCATAGCCATACTCATCTCATGTGGTTTCCTACATGTGGCCAAGGTAAACACCAAAAGGACAACTGGTCAAGGTTCAGGTGGTAGAAATACTGACTATAAAGTCAGGTTTCATCTGCAGGCAACTCTAGGTGGCCCATAAGGGATTGAACCTGTGTCCTGGTTGCATTAAGTACTGCACTTCATCCCAAAGAAACCAATTGCCCTCATCAAATCCTAAGTGTTCTCTTGAGCATTTTTCATTTTTTGTGCCCTGGTAAACAGATGGCAAGAATCTGTTTCTGACAATCAAGCTAACTTTCTTGTTGCCTTCTTGGCTTGTAAGAATGAAGGATTAGAAAATGGAAATATGCTGGGACAAGCAGAAGGCAGATTTCTGATGTAGATTCTCCAAATCCTACACACACACACCATCACACACACACACACATGCACACACATGCAGCCATCATCAGCAGAATAGCAGAGGTGATTTGTCTATTTTGAGAGCAGAGCAGGAGGTTTGACAATACTTCATTTTATGCACTTGCTTTAAAGGATCACAGGTCAACATTCAGACTTTTCATAGAGGACACAGAAACAAACACAATCTCTTAGACTGATTGTAAATCTGAGGAGCAGTTATATCCAAATTATAGTTATTAATGTTATTTCTGTCTCTGAATGATAAATTACAGTCAAGTCCATTACTTAGCAGAGTTATTATGCTCTCAGGAAGTTAATTTGGGGACAGTTCTGATTTTCTCTGGAAGAGGAAAGGCAGATTCATCTTTTGGCTGAAGCATGGCTATTTTGGGATCTAGTCAGATATCATTTTGTGAGAGACTCTCGTCCAAGTGTCACTCTTGTCCTCCATGGGTGGTGCAGATGAAAAGAGAAGGCATATGCAGGGGATTTGTCCTCAGCTTCATAATGATACTCTTCCTTCATCTGACATTCACTAAAAATAACATTTGAATGAAGGAATTGGGTCACCTGGTGACATTTTTTTGTAGTAGCAGTACATTGCAGAGAAAGCCTTTATGTTTTCACGCAGAATTGCACAAGTTCATTGTTGGGTTTGTAGAAGAGATTTCCAAATAGAGTTATGGAAATTCCTCATTCATATCTCACTAAAGCACAGGAGAGAGGGCTGCATTTCTGAGGCAACTTGGGGAAACTTCATGGAGGCTGGGACCACAGTAGATAAATAAAACGTTAAAGTCTAGTTTCAATTCTGCAATTCTCTATATACTGGCCCTAAGGCATAAGCCAATTAACCACTTCTCTCTCCCTAATTTGTTTCATTTTCTGAGTATGGAAAATACAAGCTGCTATTATTTTAGTGTCAGATGGCTGTAGTAAAATTTGGAGGCTTTAAAGACAGAAGACGCTTATATCCTAATTCCTGATTCCAGTACTTACAGGAGACCTGGCACATTGTAGAGCTGAATAATAATAATTGGAAACCTCTTACAGCTTCTCTGACATATCTGCTGCTGCTTACACCCTCGTTTGCTAGGTCCAGGCACGGGGTCCCCTGGTTGATGCCCAGACACTCAAAGCACGTGCTTTCCTTTGCATTTGCAGTGCTCTTGGCCTGGAATGCTTCTTTCATGTATTTGTGAGACTGGCTCCCCACCTCCTAAGGTTTATGCTCAAATGTCGCCCTTTCAGTGAGCACTTCTGTCATTTCCTCCTTCCCACATTTCTCACATTTTTCCATTGATGTAGCATCTATGTAGTATATATTTACTTGTTTATTTGTTTAGTGTCTTTATCCCCTACTAGAATGTCAGCCTCATAAGACCAGAGGCTTTGTTTTGTTCATTGCTGGATCCCCAGAGCATAAAAATAAATACTGACTGACTGAAAGAGTAAATTAAAGAACATATGTTTTAGTTATCTCCCTCCTCTGGTTGATAGGAACAGATACTCAAGCAATCTCAAATCTCAAATAAAGGGTATTTACCTTCGTTAGAAGGAATCTTACAGAAATCCAAGAATAAGAATGTTGGTAGGTCTCTTGGTGGGGCCTCATGTCCTGAAGGCAAGAACTGAGGCGGCCACCAGGACTTCAGTGGCACAGCTGAGAAGATTTTGACTCCAGCACTCCAACTCTACCATCACTTCTTCTCCTCTCCTCCATTCTGATTTCCGCATTACTTGTTCGTACCAAGCCATATGCTCCAGCTTGGAGTTTATTGCTTTACCTCATTCAGCTCTCTCAGACTCAGTCTACCCACAAAGGAGACTACTGATCTCAGATCATCTTTTCAAGCCTGGTCAATACTTCCCAAGTCTCTAGCTTCCCAACTGGTTGAGCCTGCACCCTTCCCAGTTTCGCTCACCATGATGTGATGCAGGCATCATATGATCTGCTCCTAGTCAGTAGAAGTCCCTTGAGGGTCAGCTTCTAGAAGGATAAGACTATTGACTTCCCAAATACTATCCTCCTCCTTCTCCAAGAAAGCTCCTTTATCTCCTACATTCTCCTTTAAAAGTAGTAGAAGTTTCATCGAATGTTTTTGTTTGATTGATGTTTTTAATCAGTGAATCTTAACCCTAAATGCCTTCAAAATTACGACATGTGTCAGCTTAAAGACGTATGTTAATCTGAAATGAAAAGTCATATAAATACTCCTTTTTGTCTTGGACATCATACTCAGATTCTAGAAGGAATCTGACAAGTACAGCTGGTGTGGCAGGTCCTGCACCACTCCTAGGTGAAGATTCAAAAAAACAAACCAAAACAAAACAAAATGCAAACAAACAACAAAAAACGACTGACCAGAAATGCTCTATCTCGAGGGCTTGCTTCTCTTACCAGTTAGGAGTACTGCTTGAGCTTGGGGGAGGAAATATACAGACACAACTAAATTCAAAGCAAAGATACTTGCAGGAGATAATTATTTTGTCTGGCCCAGATACTGGAAGCTGAGGTGCTTGAAAGGTGTGTAATTAATCCCTCAAATGTCCTCTTTAAGTTTCCTTTCAAACCCAGGATTCGTTTTCCTTTCTGGTCTCAAGATTTTACTATTAAGAACCTTAAGCTAAGAAGACTGAGGCCTAGCATGGACCCTGGGAGACCATTGCTCTCAGCATTCTACTGACAGTGGGCAGCCATGAGCAGTGAGGAAATGACCTTTCTAGAAGCCCATGTATACATCTGGCAGACCTGGAGCCAGGCACCGCTACTCAGTGGACCTCAGCAAATGACAGCCTCTGTGGGCCTCAGTTTCCTCAGCTCTAAATCTCAGCGTTAAGAGGACTGAAATCCAATTAACTCATTGTATGTGGAAAATTTGTAGGTTTAAGATCATTGGTGAGAACTTTTGTCTTTTAGAGCAGGAGTTAACAATGGTCCATGGGCCAAATCCAGTTTTCTGCCTGTTTTGTTTTGTTTTGTTTTGTTTTCCTGGCTCTTTTTTAATGACCTGTGAGCTAAGAATGGTATTAAAATTTTTAAAAGGTTGAAAAAAACTCAAAAGAGTAATAATATTTCATGAGAATAAAATGATATAAGATTCAGATTTCAGTGTCCATCAATAAGTTTTTATTGGGACACAGACCTGCTCAGTCATTTGTGTTTTGTCTACGGCTACTTTTCCACTAAAATGGAAGAATAGCTGTGGCAGAGACTGTATAGTCCACAAAGCCTAAAATATTTACTTCTGGCCCTTTACAGAAGTTTGTCAATTCTGGTTTTAGAGTGTAGAGGTTAAAAGTAACTAGCTGAGTTGGACACACCTAGCTTTAAACCATAGCTCATCCCTAACTAGCTGTGTGACCTTGGAAAGCTACTTAATCTTTCTTAGTCCACTTTCCTCATCTGTAAAATGAAAATAAAAACAGTCCATATCTCAAAGAGTATTGGGAGAAATAATGACATCACCATGAGGCACTGAGCAGAGATCCCAGCCTAGCAGAGAAACCAAGGGATAATTGTGAGTCTCTTATCTTCAGCATCTGTGCTAAATATGTTTGTGTGGGATCAATACATGAGTAAACTACAAAGTGTAAATTTAAAGTTATTTTGGAGAATCACCCTGACAGTGTCTGGGCCAAGCAGCCAACTAGAGAAATGGAAAAGACAAGCTAGAAGTACAGGAGGGGTCAGGGCTAAGAAGAACCAGCCAGCCATAAGTTGTTGCTGTTTCTACTACTGTCCCTGAATCCACAGGGCCAACCAAGTCACGGAGGTAGCTCTCACTAGACATGGAGGTTTTTTCTTCTACTCAGGCTTATCTTCGTATGTACCTAGAACTGCAGGCCATTTGCTCAATCACTCAATCACCCAGCTTTTAGAAAATCTTTCAGGCTTTACCTTTAAAATATATCTAGAACTCTCCCTTTCTCTCTCTTCTCTCCCTGCCATTCCTACCACTCTGGGCTGAACCACCATCATCTCTCACCTTGATTATTTCAATAGTCTCCTAACTGGTCTCTCTGCTTCCTCCTTCATCCTCCTACGGTCTGTTCTTAATAGAGCAGCCAGAGAAATCCTTTTAAAAGGTTAGATCATGTCACTCCTCTGCTCAAACTGTCTAGCGGCTGTCCATCTCATGCAGAGTAAAAGCCAAAGTCCTTACAACAGTCTACAACCCTCTACTTGCTCTGTCCACCCCATTACCTTTGACCTCCTCTCCTATTCCTCTCTCGCTTGCTCACTTTTCTCTAGCTACAGGGCCTTTTACTCTCCTCAAATGCACCAAGAGGCTCCTGTCTAAGGGCCTAAGTAAGACCTGTCCCTTTCTTTTCATCTGGATGCTCTTCTTCCAGATACCTCCATGGCAAACTCCCTCACTTTCAACTCTTCACTCAAATTTCAGTTCTCAATAAGATCTATCCTGGCCACCCTGGTTAATCAATACTGTTTGAAATCAGAACTGCACCCTTCCAACATTCTTTTATTATGAATTTATTTACTCTGTCTATTTTTATTGGTTTTATCTCCACTAGTATGTAGGTCCATGCAGGCAGGAATTTTGTTTTTGCTTTTTGTTCAGTGATGTATTCCAAGCATCCAGAACAGTGCCTGGTCCAGAGTAGTACTCAATATAATTTGTTGAATGGACCAATTAATAATCAAATGTTTTATAATCCAAAAGTCTTCCCCCCACTCACAGAATCTACTTCTCACTGAATCTGGTCAGGAATCTGATCACCTCCTTGAAGCCTTTTGTGCCAGTATTTTAGATTCTATAAAGGAAACTATGGGAAAAAGTGCCCTCTCCCCAGTGGAATCTGAGGGAGCCTAAACCACACCCCAACTTCAGCTGTATCCTCTGGGCTAGGAATGACCTCACTGAGAATAGATATTCCAGCACTGGACTGTTCAAACTCTTTCGCTTTCCCCCTTTCCTTGCTTTGTTTTTACACCAGCATTATTGACAAGATCAGCACCCCTTGAGCAAAGGGGTTGGGGGAGACATAAACCTCAATAGCACTGGTTTTCAAGCTTGCATGAAAGATCTGGCAGGAAAAAGAGTTTGAAATGCTGGCAAGACATAGAGGTAGAATCTATGTACTGAGTTATCTCAATTACCTCAGAGAATGGTGCGATTATATCATCACCTCTGATGAGGATGAAAGGAGAATATGAAAAGGCTACAGTCTCAGGTTCCGTACCTTGCCCAGCACATCATGGGCACATCCTGCATATCAGATACCGAGAAGAAGGCTGCTACTCACAGACACCCAGTCCCTGGTTGTCACATAGTGAGGAATCCGGTCAATGTTCACAGGAAACATCCCCAAACTCTATCCCCTGGCCCATGTTCCAGGAGAGATGATTGCGGTCAGAGTCATCATAAAGCTTAAGTATATATGAATTGTAAATGATGAATAACCACATTATAAATTTCGCAAGGCTTGTTTCACAGAGAAGAGATTTATACCTAAAGATACTGGCAGTGAAATCTCCCTCTATCCTTTTAAGGCCTCAGGATACTTAGTAATAAACAAGGAAAGGAAATAGCCTGAAGAATTTGTCAAGGAAAGTCTTTGACCAGCCACAGCCGCATGTTGGCTCCAAGTGATGGATGCATGGACTCTAGCTTCACCTTCCATGAGAATTCTTTCACTTCTCAAGGTAATATCTAAAGGAAATGGGTAGAAGGAGGAAAATTCTCATGGGAGAGCATTTCTGGGCTCCTCTTTAGAATCTGGAGGTCTACATTAAAGTTTTAACTCCTCTTCAATGCAGAGCTGTTTACTGATGTGGAACAGGCATCTAGATTTTTTTCTCCCTGCTACCAATGTTGTGCGTATGCTTTTATCTGAAAAAAAAAAAAAAAAAAAAGCCAAGCCCTTGCTTCTCTCTGCTGGAGCCCAGTCAGAACTTAAGAAATAAAATGAGAGAAATCTGTGTGCTTTGCAATGACCCCTCAGGCAGTGCTGCCTGCCCCTCACCCTGGCCCAATGAGTCTATTTGCAAAGCTGATTTAAGATGAAAAGCAAAGTGTAGTGAACAAGCTGTACCCTTCTGCCCTGGTGAATATTTTCTGAGTGAAGTTTTACCAGCCTCAAAATTCTCCACACACTCAAGAGGAAAAGGCATTAGGCTTTTAAATGGCCCAGATCAGGTTTCCATAGTAGCTCAGTGAGACAACAGACCTTTCCCCAAGAGTTATGCAGATCTTGTCTACAATGCTGGTGCAAAACCAAGAAAGCCTACAATGGGGTCTTGTTCACTTTAAGCTGAGTCATGAAAATCATGCACTAAAACCATCTTTGGAAAAAGACCTGATTGGGAAAGCAACAGCCAGTAAACTTGGAAGGAATTTTCAAAAGGAAACGTTACCTTCCATATTCTGAAAGGCATTCAAAGCAATGAGAGATTGAAGAAAAATAATTTGACATTGCACTTCTCAACCTCATAAAACATTTTTTAAACTAACTCATTATCATAATTTATAGCAGGAACTAGTCTCCTAAGTCTCAATGGACAGTCTGTCTGACATCATGGTCCCATTTGTATGATTCATTTTTTCAAAGGCAATCTTGCCAGACCATTAAAAAATAAAACAATTAATTACTTTTATGATAGCTGGTTGCCTTCTAGTTTTTCTCTTTGCAGCAAATATCATCACTCATGTGGCCTTGCCTGATATTTCTGCCAATGCATGTCAGAACACTGCCTGCACGGTAACATGAACCATCCAAAACATGCAAAACGAGGCCCTCATTTCATTGGACATTGCAAATTTAATACTGTTTCTGTTTCATTTTGCTTACAGCTCTGTTTCCTTTTTTAAATTTTTAATTTTTTTTTTTATTTTTTAGGCGAGGCAACCCTTGGTTGACCACACAGATTGCAAGGACCTCGTCTGCTTACAATCCCTTATTTTTTATTTTTTACGCCTACAGCACCTGGTCTTCCTAGGTACAGCTTTGCTTTCTACTCTAGGGTCCCTTCACTGCAAAGCAATTTATTAAACCTGACCCACACTACCATGACACCACATGTCACCATTTATCCCAACAAACAGGAAAGTGTTACTTAAGGACAGAGCTGTTTTCACTGATGCTCTCTCAAAGGAGACAATGAGAAGGCTGTGGTGATGCAGAATAAAGGATTAGAAAATTATTCTTTCTGAGACTCTTTTTATCTCCACATACCTCCAAGGGAAAGTCAGATGACATCTAAGTCAAAGTGAGGCTAGTTTTTATTTCTCTTCCCACTCCTTTTCACTTCCCAATCTTCTTCACAATTACAGAAAAAGCTAAAAACCACTTCTCTCTTTAGATTCTCTATTGCTTACATAATTATTATGGCAACAATTGCTGAGTGGATTTGCAATCTTTGATGTTTTCCACAATGAAGATATTAAATCCTCTTACAAACATGATCTCACTAATTTCTACAATGATACTCAGATATGAAGCAAGACTAAGACCTTCAATTCTCATTTACACGATAGGGAGAATGAGACAACGTACTGGAAACCCGCAGAGTAATTAGCTAAGCTGGAATTAAAACCTGGAGTTCTGATTCTTATTTAATACTAGTGCTACCCTCATTCTACATTTTAGAGGTTCAAAATAAACACATGAGATCATCCAGGTGGTGTGAAAATTAAAATAATCCCATAGAGTTTTAATAATAGTTCTATAACTTTTAACTGTAGCTCTTTGCCTGGAGTAGAGCATATAAAACCAAAGGAGAGTAAGACACAGGAGACTGAATCCCTGAGACCTCACAAGAAACTAGATGGCTCAACCATTGACACAGATAGCAAGTAGAGAAGTAACCATCTATGACTGATGAAAACATAGAGCAAAGTTTAGGATAGTGATTTATTTTTAAAGATTGTAGAGTATAAATTATAAAGGAAACTGTGAGGCATGTGAAGGCCACCCACACTCTATTTCATTCAAATATAGTTTTTTGGTTTTTTTTTTTTTTTGAGTTGAAACTTAAGTTTATCTTCTCCATGAAGCCTTCTTTGACTATTCTAGCCCAGAGTAATTTCTACCTTGCCTGAACTCCTGTAACACTTTTCATCGAAACCATGATTCCTATTAGAGTGTATGTCATTGTAAGGGGGAGGGAGGTACTGAAAAGATACAGTGGACTATTACAGAAATTAAATATTAGAAACACAAAGAGGACTTAGCTGGAAAATTGTCAGGCAGAATCTACTTTTCTCTCAGCCTCTGGAATATTTCTATTTTCCTCTCTTGTACTTTAGTCTTTCTGCAGACTACTCACTCATAGTTCTTGCTCCTCCAGATCCACGACTTTAACTTGCCCTAGTGCCCACTCTACTGCCAACTCTACGTGACCTTACTTGCAAAACATCCACTACTATCTGACTGCAATCTCTGAGTCTCTTAATTCAAATTCATAGAGGGGAATTTCACTGGCTAAGCCCTACCTATTGGTATACTCTGGGTTAGGCGTTTAATCCTGGCGGAGCTCCTGTGACTTGGGGTAGGGCAGGGTCATGTGTGATACAGAGGTGACCCTGCAGCCAGAAGGGGAAACTGGGCTCCTGTCATCTATTTGTTCCAGCCGTTCTTGGCATGTAACTGTATTCTGCCTTGCCTTCATATATAACTTGTTTTATACATGCGGCATGTTTCCTGATATAGTAAAAGCTTCTTCACATTAGGCTCTAATTTTCTTTCTGCCTCTGAGGGCCTTGTACATGGGATATCAAAAATACTAGTTAAACTGATTTTTATCTTCCTTTGGTATACACCTAAGTAAAAAACGCAATCACATCTTAGCTATTTGATGAGTGAATTAATGGTGTTACATTTTCAATTGCAATATCTTTCAAACATTCATTAAATAGCCATATTTTTCCTTACAGAAGCTTGGTCTTCTCATTGTCAACTATCATATACAAGCATTCATTCTTTACTATATTTCAAAAACGGTTTTAAGATGATATCTTCAGAGATTTCGGTGTCCCACAATGACAAAATAACTGATACCTGGCTTGTCTTTCTACTGAAATAAACAATAACGATGAACAAATTACATGAGGCAACTGTTTTCAGGCAAAGCACAACAGGACTTTAATTCTTAAAAGAAGGAAAGCATGGGATGAATCCCACAATTGCCCCAGTTTTCTGCCATGGGTACACTCCTGCCATAACGTAGGAAGACAGAACAGAAGCAGAGTGAGCAAATAAGACAGAGGTTATAGTTCTGGGCTGCAAAAAATAGTTTTCATTTGTGAGATCAGATGCTAGAAAAAGAACTTGTGCAGATGGGAGGTCCCAAAAGTCTATGCAGGGATTCACCACGGGTCCTTGGCAAGGGTAAGGCTGCACTTCACAGGGCAAGACTCCATGAGGCCCAGTAGAGATTGATTGCTACAGGGCAAAGAGCTGAATGGTAATATCAATAGCAATGCCAGAGATTAGGTAGCATTGGCAACTATTGGAGTTCTGGTCTGGAATTCAGTTGAGATCCAAGAAAGACAGTGCTTTAAGAATATAGTCCCTACTTTAGAAGCGAGCACCTTAGAAGTGACATCTTAGAGTAAGGACTGCACATAGGACTAAATTCAAAACCAAAATATCCCTGCCGTGACAAAGAACAAAACTGAGTATGACAGAACCAAAAAGGATCTACCAGTGATTTAACTTCCCAAGAACAAAACAACACTCTAAATTCAACACTCAACATGTAATCCAGAGTTTCTATAATGTATCATCCATATGTCCGGGCTACAATAAAAACCACAGGCATGCAAAGTAAAAGAAAATTTTGACCCAGACTAAATAAAGAAAAAATAGAAAAAGAACCCCAAAAGATCCAGATGTGGAGTTAATGAGCAAGTACTTTAAAGGAGCTACTACAAATATATTAAGGACTAAAAGTAAAAGATGGTAAAAATAAGTGCACAGATGGGAAATCTCAGCAGAGAAATGAAAAATATAGAAAAAAAACCCAAAATGAAAATTCTAAAACTGAAAAGTACAATATACAAAATGAAAACTTTACTAAATAGACTTAGCAACAGATTAGAGACTGCAAATTAAATGATGAGTAAACTTGAAGAAAGGTCAATAGAAAGTATCCAATCTAATCTATGAGACAATCATTTAGTCTAACATTCTAAAAAGTATTTCACTCACTCAAAAGAACTCAGAAAGGAAAACAAGAAAACAGGTGGGGCAACTAGAAAAAATTAATAAGATGATAGACTTAAACTAATAATTATATTACATGTAAATGAATTAGATATTCCAATTAAAAGCAAGAGATTAAAAAAAGACCCAACTAAATATTGTCTATAAGAGATACAACTGAAATATAGAGAGATAACAAAGTGAAAGGATGGAAAAGATGTACCATGGAAATAGGAAGCATAAGAAAAGTGCCATGGTTTTTAATATAAGACAAAGTAAAGAGTATTACCAAAGATAAGAAAGGATATTTCTTAAGACAAAAAGTGTCGATTCAATCAGAAAGATAAAAAACCTAAATATATACTTCCCTAATATTAGAGCTTCTAAATATACAAAGCAACGACTGGCAGAACTAAAGGGAAACAGATAATCATAGTTGAAAATTTTAATATCCTACTCTCTGTAATTGTTACAATTAGATAAAATAATCAGAGTGGATAAGGAAGATTTGAACAAAACTATTGACTAACTTGACCCAATTGTCGTTTAGAAAACACCACACGAGAATACACATTCTCTTCAAGAGCACAAGGGATGTTCATTCTCAAAGACCATATAATGAGCCATAAAATAAATCCCAATATATTCAAAAGACTGAAATCTTACAGAGCATGATCTGTGGCTAAAATTAAATTAAATTAGAAACTTATAAAATAATAATATCTGGAAAATTCCCAAATATTTTGAAGTAAAATAATATACTTTTAAATAACTCATAAGTCAAAAGAAATCACAAGCAAATTGGAAAATATTTTAAACTGAATAATAATGATATACAACAGGTCAAAATTTGGGTGATGCAGCTAAAGCAGTGTTTAGAAGAAAATTTATAACTTTAAATTCTTATACTAGAAAAGACAATGATTTAAATTCAAAGATCTCAAGTTCACCTTATAAACCTAGAAAAAGATGAGCAAATTAAACCCAAATAAGTTGAAACAAAGAAATAAGAAAAATACAGAAATCAAAGAAATAGAAAACAGAATAGAGAAAATTAACAAAGCCAAATGTGGTTCTTAGAAAAGGTTAATAATATTGTAATACTTTACATGGTTGATCAATAAAAAATACAAATTACTCACATCAAGAATGTCATTCCAGATATTCTACAAACATTAAAAAAATAGTAAGGCAATATTAGGACATATTCTAGCCTAATACATTTCACAATTTAGAAGTACTAGAAAACTTCCTTGAAAATTCAAATTGCCAAAAAGAAAGAAAGAAGAGAATATCTAACTATCTCTATATATTTAAAAAAATTGAACTTGTAATTTAAAACTTTCCCATAAAGAAAACTCTAGGCCAGATGGTTTTTACAGTGGCTTCTCTTAAACATTTAATGAAGAAATATTACCACCATCCAGGACTTGAAAGATGCAGAGGTGGTGATTCCCCCCACATCCCACTCTACTTGCCATTTGCCTGTGCAGGAATCAAATGGATCTTAGAGAATGGCAGTCGATGATTGTAAATTTAATCAAATACTGACAATAATTATAGCTGCTGATTCTGATGTAGTTCCACTGTTTGAGCAAATAAACACTTCCCCTGGTACCTGACATGCATCTATTGATCTGGCAAATGTCTTTTTCTCAAAGCCTTCTAGTAAAGACCACCAGAAGCAGTTTGCTTTCAGCCGGCAAGGCTAGCAATACACCTTCACTGTTCTTTCTAAGAGGTATATCAACTCTTTGGCCCTATGCCATAATTTAGTCCACAGATACCTTGATCACCTTTCCTTTCCAGAAGACATCACACTGGTCTCACTATAGGCCACCAAGTTATTATGCAATCTGAGCTTCCCGTGATAATTTGGGTGTTGTCTGATGCACCAAGCCATAAAGTTAGGCATGCACAGAAGCACTCCATTATTAAATAGAATGGTGTATACAAGATTGGGCTCAAGTAGGCCCTAAAGACACAGGTAAGTTACATGAAGAATTGGTCCCAATGTCCATGGTCCCCACTCCTGCTGCACTACCTTCTTACTCCTTGCACACATCTATGGCCTTGTGAGGGAGTTTTCTACAATAAGTTGACTGAGGAAGAGAAGACTTGTGCCTGGTTTATAGATGTTTCTGTTCTATGTGCAGGCACCCCCAAAAGTGGACATTTGCAACACTGCAGTCCCTTTCTGGGATATCACTGAAAGACTGTGGTGAAGAGAAATCTTTCCAGTGGTCAGAACTTCAAGCAGTGCACCTCGTTGTTCATTTTGCTTGGAAGAAAAAATGGTCAGAGGTGTGAGTCTATAGTGATTCATACACTGTGGCCAATGGTTTGGCTGGATGCGCATGAACTTGTAAGTAACATGAATGGACAAGGAAGTCTGAGGAAGAGGTATGTGGATAGGCTTCTCTGAATGAGCAAAGAAAGTAAAGATATTTGTTTCCTATGTAAATAAAGGTGACCTAAGCAGAGGAGGATTTAAATAATCAAGTGGATAGAAAAAGCCTTTCTGTGCAAACAACTCAGCCTCTTTCCCTGGCCACTCCTGCTGATCTCCAAAGGGCTCATAAAATGGCTATGGTAGCAGCAAAGGAGATTACACATCATATTAGCAACATCAACATCCACTCACCAAGGCCAACCTGGATACAGTTACTGTTGAGTATACAATCTGCCAGCAGCAGAAACCAGCACTGAGTTCATGATGTGGCACCATTCTCCAGGCCGATTAGCCAGCAGCTACCTGGTTGCAAATTGATTACAATGAACCATGTCCATCACGGAAGGTACAGTGCTTTATTCTTACTGGAATACTTACTTACTTTGGATATAAATTCCCTTTCCTATGTGCAACACTTCTGCCCAAACTACCATCCATGGATTTACAGAATGCCTTATCCACCATAATAGTATTCCATCCAACATTGCTTCTGATCAAAGGACTCACTTCACAGCAATAGGCTATGTGATAGTGGGCCCATACTCATAGATTTCACTAGTCTTACTGTGTTCCTCTTCATCCTGAAGCGGCTGCCTTAATAGAATGGTGAAATAGCCTTTTGAAAACTTAGTTACAGTGCCAGCTAGGTGGCAAGACTTTGTGGGACTATGGGAATGTCCTTCAGGAGGCTGTGTGTGCTTTTAATTGGCATACAATATATGATGATGTTTCTTCCACAGCAAGAATTCATGAGTCCAAGAATCAAGGGGGAAATAGAAGTAGCTCACTACTCACTATTACCAGTGATCCACCAGCAAAATTTTTTCTTCCCCTCTCTGTGACCTTATGATTTGTTGGTCTAGTGGTCTCAGGTCCATAGAGAGGAATGCTTCTACCAGAAGACACAATGATTCCATTGAACTGAAAGTTATGACTGTCATCCAGCCACTTTGGCTCCTCATGCCTCTGAGTCAACAGGCAAAGAAGAGGGTTACTGTGCTGGCTAGAGTTACTGATCCTGATTAAGGGGAAACTGGGCTGGTATAATACAACAGATATAAGGAAAGGTATGGCTGGAATACAAGAATCCTTTGGGGTATATCTTAACGCTACCATGCCTTGTGATTGAAGTCAGTGGAAAACTATAATAACCCAATTCAAGTTGGACTGCTAATGGCCCTGGCCTTTCAGGAATGAAGGTTTTGGGTCACCCCACCAGGCAAAGAACCACAAACTGTGGAGATGTTCACTGCAGGCAAAAGGAATATGGAAATAGTTGTGTAGGGAGGTAGTTAAATACCAGCTGTGACCACGTGACCATTTGCAGAAATGAGGACCGTAATTGTTATAAGAATTATTTGCTTATTTTGTATAAACATGTTTGTATTATATATATATTATATAATATTTTGATATTTTAATTCCCACCCTTTCTTATCTCTATATCACCTAACATAAGATACATTAATAATAGTTAACTTTACATCTTTAAGTTACAGGTTATTAAAAAGAAGAGTGAACATCACCCATGACTTTTGCAGCCTCTTCTGGGGAAGGAGTCATTGCATTTTTTCTGGTTTTATACAGGATAGTTGTGTAATATTAGGCAAAAGTAGGGCTTTGTTGTTGTTATTATTATTATTATGTTGTCGTTGTTGTTATTGTCTTTATTTGGAAATTAAGTATAATTTAAGGAGATGCATATGAATGCTGAATTGAAAAGAAACAGACATTGATGGTCAGTTTTATGTCAACTCTACTAGCCATAGTCCTAGGCATGTTGCCCTAAAGGTATTTTGTTGATGTGATTAACATCTACAATGGCTAACTTTAAGTAAAGGAGATTATCCTAAATAATCTGGTGAGCCTGAACCAATCAGCTAAAATATCTTAAGAGCAGACCAGAACTAAAGTTTCCCTGAAGAGAAAAAAATTATGCTATGCCTGTAGACTGAAGCTTCAACTCCTGCCTACATGTTTCCAACCTGCCCTTCTTGATGAACTGTCCTACAGATCTAGGACTTACCTGGCCAGCACCCACAATTGTATAAGTCGATACTTTGCAATATAGCCATCTGTCTATCTATAGATCATCTAGCTATACATACACATATGTATATAAACATTTATTGATCCTATTAAATCTTTTTCTGGTAGAACCCAACTGCTTTTACGAGGCCAGACGAACTCTGATATCGATACTTGACACCAATATACAGGAAAAGAAAATTACAGACCAATACCACTCATGAATTATAGACATGAAAATTCATAATAAAATGCTAGCAAATCAAAAGCAGCAATATAAAAAGGATAATACATCATGACCAAGTGAGATTTATTCCAGAATGAAAGTTGGCACAATACTTGAAAATCAAGCACTGAAATTCATCAGTCAAACAGAATAAAAGAGAAAAAGCCAGATCACCATCCTAATGAAGCAACAAAGCATTTAACATTCCACATTTATTTGTGGTAAAAATTCTCCGTAAATGAGAACTTGATGGAACTCTTAGAATGTGATAAAGAGCACCTATAAAAACTTATAGCAAATATCATATATTTAGTTTCCTAAAACTGGGAACAAAGCAAGAATGTCTACTCTTACCATTTCTAGTCATCATTGAACATACAGGTCATAACTAGTATAATAAAGCAAGAAAAAGAAATAAAAAATATAAAGATATGAAAGAAAAAGTAAAACTCTCTATATTTGCACGTGCATGATTGCTTATATTGAACGGTGACCACTATTATTAGCTCTGTGATGTGGGCTATTACTTAGTATAACAACCCTTACTAACCTCATTTGTAAGATGGGGATACCAAGTTATGTGAATAGGATGAAATGATAAATGAAAGTGTGTAGCACCATGCCGGGCTCATGATATTAATGTTCATACGTGATGGTAGTAGTGGTGACTTAAAAAAATTTCAGGACTTCATCTAGGGTTTTAACTTCCCTATGCCTCAGTTTCCTCACCTGCCAAACAGATGATATTATTGTCAACTGCCTGGGGTTCCATGAGGATTACAAGCAAATGCATATAAAGTGCTTTGAACAATGCCAGAAACAAAATGTGTCAATAAGTGTTAGCTACATCATTATTATCTACTTACATGTTCTACACTTAGAATAATCTCATATTTTTAAATTAGTCTCAAAGAAGTCACCTCGGCAGAAAGGATTTAGGATTCAACCTTCTTGGTGAGAAACATAGTGGGGATGCAATAGCCGTTACTGAATACCTACTCTATCCCAGTCACTGCTATGCACATTTATATATTTTAATCTCCTTTAATCCTTAAACCCATTTTTGGGTGGGTAGCACCCTCGGGCCCATTTTATGGGGAACAGAGACACAGGTGGTTAAAGAATTTGCCCACAGTCTCACTGACAGGAATGGACCAAGTTAAAATGTCATTTCAGGGGTTCACGTTCGAGCATTCCCCGTGCATTTAGTCACGTATAACACAAGTAGCTTCTAACTAACCTCGCCAGACTGTGTTTATCCTCTGTGCATAGATAAAATTAGTCATAAGCATTTATTCTAAATGTCCAAATTAACACTGTAAGCGTGTGTCAAATGAATCCAAACTGTTGGTAGGGGTGGGGAAAGAGGGAGGGAGAAAACATCTCTCCATTCCAAGTGATTTGGATCAACACCAGCATTTCTACCCCAGGTTTCTAGACTCTGTGGGGAAAAAAAGAGAAATCAGGGTGTACAGTAAGTGGAACCCCACCAAACTCCATGCCCAATTCTTGCCAGGAAAAAAAAAAAAAAAAGCAGCAGCAGCTAAAAATGTAACCTGTGTTGTATCCTTGAACAGAGTCAGCCTTCATTACTTACTGCTACTTGTTGGTCTAGAAGAAATATTTCATTAAATACACTCTTGCTGTAGATTTTTATCTAGTTGCCATAGAAACTTTGGAGGAAAAGCTTGTTTTTAACCCTTGGACTAGGTTTACTACCTAGTTTTGTAGCTCTATTTAAAAAGCCCCTTGTTATTTTAAATTCGTCCCCTTCTGCTCACCTGTTTTCTCCCCTGTGAGACAGCTGGACAGGACCTGTTCATGACCTTCAAACTGCCACTTGTGATTCTGAAGGCACAATTCCTGAGGGTAGATGGCAACAGCCAACAGCGCTTTTCTGTGTTTATCTATGAGATGGGCTCTGGTTACCACAGAATTTTTTTAAAGCTAAAGTTTCACTTCATCAAAAATAAAAATGAACTGTCTTGTTTCTCTACTTGCTGCCAAGCAAGTTTCCCACCTAGCTTAAGTCTTTACAGAAGGCATCACAAGCCCCCTCCCTGCCCCCTGGCTTCTCAGACAGCCTCCAGATTGAAAGTGTCTGTCTTCTAGAAGCCTTGAGTCCTTCTGTCCTCCCACAGGTCCCTTCCTCACTGTTCCTGGAGTTTCCGAACGCCCAGCTAAGTTTGTGCTTGCCTGCACAGTGTCCTTTCCCTGAAGGACATATACATGTATCTCAGAGCAGGAACCTAGGGTCGGTTTACAGCCAGTGTGCTCCCAGGATGGGAACTGCTACCTGTCTCTCCATACTGGATGACATCTTTCCAACACCATTCCTTTGTTCTCCTGCCTGGGAGCTCATTTGACACATGTGGAAATTCTCATCTGCTTACAATTGGCTTTGTTTCACACAGAGTAGGTATTGGCCATTAGGTTGTATTTAGTGGGGTCAGTCGGGCCTGGCCTTGCTCTGGTTTGGAGAGAAATTTGAAGGCCAGATGTTGGACATTTTTAGAAGTCAGAAAACATAATCTATGGAGCAAAAGAAGATTGTTTCCAAGCTCTTTTAATTTCAGTCATAGATGGAGGCGCGGTTGGACACCATGGCTGAGAACAATTTCACATAAATAACATACTGACCCCGGCCAAGGCAGATACAGTCTTCCAGAGAGGAAGTGGAGGTAAGGGCCTCACTTGTTCCCACATCATAACTGCCACTTAATGGACTTAGCCTCTCAAGGTGAGAATGCAAATTGAGTGCAATGGCCTATCGAAGAGTTTGAAAGCGCTAGGCAGTTCCACTTTGCAGGAGTGCTACCCACTTAGGAGGATGTTTTGTATTAGAGCTTTTATGACCATATCTCTGATTATGGAGCCCCAGAAAAAGGCCTAAATGACTCCCACAAGCACAGGGAAAGATGAAGATTCATTACGATCTGTTCTGTTCCTGTGATTGCTAACTAACAAGTGAGATAAGCCAGCTCATCAGTGAAACACTCCCTGGAGATGAAAGGGCTTCAGGGTCGCCAAGACAGGCAATCTTTCCCCAGTAGGAAGTCCCAAGGTGAACACTGTGGCTGGGTGGATGCCCACACCTGGCTTCAGGTTGACAGATATTTTAGGTAAGCCCTAGATGTGGGCAAGGAGGAGTTTCAGTTGCATACACGGCTTCCTTGGAGCTACAAAGTCCTTGTCCATCTCAGTTTGAACGCCTCTCATGTCTCAGACAAGGCCTGGTACATAGCAGATGCTGAACAAGTTAAATGTATACGAGGTTGGGGTTTTTTCCTTTATTATTATTATTATTATTATTATTATTATTATTATTATTTCTTCTTCTTCTTCTTCTTCTTCTTCTTCTTCTTCTTCTTCTTCTTCTTCTTCTTCTTCTTCTTCTTCTTCTTCTTCTTTTCTTTTCTTTTTCTTTTTTCTTTTTCGCTATAGATCATATATATATGTGTGTGATGTATATATCGTATATATCATATATATTTAAATAATAGCTTTATTAAGATATATTTTACATAATATGAAATTCACTCTTTTAAAGTATACAATTCAGTGAGGTTTAGAATATTCACAGAGTTGTGCAATTATCACCATTATCTAATTTTAAAACATTTTCATGACCTCCCCCTAAAACTCTGTACCCATTAGCCATCACTCCCCATCCCCAACCAATTATTTTCTGTCTCTGACCATGGGTTTCTGACCACTGCATTCAACAGCTTTATAGCTCTCTGTGTAAGCACACAAAGCAACATTCCACCCTGGTCACGCTCTTCAGAAAGCCTTCCTTGTGTTACCCTGGTTCCAACTAATCCAGTCTCATCCTTTCTATCACTGAAAAGAACAGATGGCTTCGGCCTTCTCCAGGCCAAGGCTGAGTCTCTGTATTGCCAACATGTTGATGAACACTGAAATTCAGCCCAGAATCACAGTGAAAGCAAATGTGAAATACCTGGACATCACCAAAGTAATTCAGGCATTCTCTCACGCTCTAGCACCATTTAGCAGCAACATGGGTGACCCATTCTGGTGCAACGACTCTTGGCAGAAGTAGCGTTTGGAATGTGCCAGGTCAGTGATGGCTGGTCAGGCTCGGTCCAAAAAGGCAGCACTGCAGGTAGGCAGTATCAACCAGGGGAAACACCGAGTGCTGTTTAGGATGCAGCCTAGAATCTGAAGCCCGGGGGTATGGAGTTTTGCTGGGCGTAGGGCAGAGCCGGCATATCCCAAGTCCAGGGCAGAGCTGGTTCAGCAGCCAGGATGGGTAGCCATAGATTCCACACAGGAATCTATGGAGGCCGAACAAGGTGAGCAGGTCGTTCTGAGGACTTTACCAAACAGCTTGCTGCTACCTCAGTCAGATTTATTAGCCAAGTTCAGCAGTTCGGGCCTGAGAGCATTTTAAAGGCACCACATATCTTTGACCCTGGGAACTGAGAATCACTGATGGATAACAGTAGGAGGAGGGTAGTCCTTCCTTCAACAGGTTAGCTTCTTTAGAAAATGAATGTTGGCGAGAATAGCTCTCATTCCAAGAACGTCATGACGGCTTCCCTTAGAGGGAGCGGCGAAGCTTTATGTTATGTCTGTAGCTGGTTGTTAACATGTGGCTTTTCTGGGCTAGAACGTAAGCTTCTTGCAGGGAGAATCCATGTCATTTTCATTTTTGTATCCCAGTGCTTCGCAGTGTCTGGCACATAATAACCACTCAATAAAGATTTATTTAGAGAATGAGCAAATTTCTAGTACCTGTCTCCAAAAAAGATATGTTCCTGCTTTTTTCCTAACTTCTCAAAGAGATGGGAGGGAGATAATAGCAGTAAGATTTTCCACAGAGCTCAGTGGAATAAAAAGAGTACCTTTCCTCCAAAATTCACTGTATCGAGGAGGGCAATTATGATAAAATGTAAATGTATGCATTTAAATATGCTGCTCTTATCAGGGAAAAAACTGGTACTATACATCCAATGGGAAAATATGTGAGCTGAATATTCAAACAGAACAAGACAAAAAAACCACTTACGTGAGACCAGGGAAACAAACTCTGAGTGCTGGTGCAGAGACAGCAAATACCTCGCATGCATATTGACCCTCTTCCTCCCAGGCCCCTGGCAGACACTGCTAATCAAGCCTAAGCTATTCCTTCCCACCAAACTGAGGCTTAACTTTAGGATCCTTGTCAATGGTGTATTTCACGTGATCATTACTGGGAGGTTGGTGTTATAGGTATATAATAAGCCTTTCGTTATATCTAAGCTAGAGTGTAGGAAGGATAGGGCCATGAAAGAATGTAAGGTCATTTAAAGACAAGAAGGGGACCTGGAGGAGCCCCAACATATGGCTGAGATCTGTGGTCTGGCTCAAGTCTTCTAAGTAGGTTGTTGGGTGTGTACAGAACGGTCTCGGCCTAACTTAAGGAATGCCCTGGGGCTGGATCTAAGACACAGTCAGCAAAGTGTTCTGTTTTCCAAAACACCCAAGGAGCTGAGCTAAAAAGTCAGGTGACCTGGCAAAGTCTGTTACACCAAAGCCTGAGTCTAGAGGAATAGCCAGTTTACTGGATGAGGAGTAAAACGGCATTAATTCTGTACCAGCCTCAGTGAAGAATTGTGTGTGCCCAGGAAATATCCCTCGGCTATAAGCTGCCTGTACCCCAAGGTCTCCTGCCAGTGTGGAAAATCCTGGTATTATACAATTTGATGGAGCAAACTGTATCTGCCCTGTGTTGGGGGTGATAGGACAAAGAAGGGGTCCTCTCAAAGTTCCAGAGAAGCTGGTTAGAGGAAGACTCTCTTTCTCCTGTCTTCCTAGGAGAGGACAACAGAAATTACCTGGAGTGTAACCTTTTGTTTAGCAGTAGCCTCCTGGTAAACCTGAAATGCTTGCACCTAATCTTCACAGCATAGCTCTGTAGGGCAGAGGTGGAGGAACTGAAACCAGACAGGCTACATGACGAGTTCTCTGACACACGGTGAGACAGCTGGGATCAGCCTTGAGGCTCTTCTTGTTCAAGACTGCTTTTCCCACTGAACAGCACTGTCTGGTCTGGGCTGACAATAGAAAATGTGATGCCCAACAATTCACATCATAATGTAATCAAAATAGCCCTGAAGAGAAGTGGGCAGAAACCGCTATATACCTAATTGGAGTTTTCTATGGCATTTTTCCTCGAGAAGCATTTTCTTGCCTTAGAGTGACTCAATAAATACATATTTTTTTGATGTCAATAACATTCGTCAATTTGCATGTTTCAATTTGGATCAGAAAAGTCAGTGTATGGACTGGCTTACTGTTTCTCAGAGGCAGTGTGGATATAAAGAAATTAAGGAGACCTCAATTCTAGCTTCAGCACTTAACTAGCTATACAGCATTAGGTAATGACTTTCACTCTGTGAGCAACTATAAATTCAGGATACAACTATTTGCTTCTTAAAGGCTGTCCTGAGGATTACCAGTGTATAATTTAAAACATATGATGCTAAATCCACCCCTCCTAGGGAAAGATGGAGGCCGGTGGTTTTGTCCTTAGAAAGTAGGCAACAAAAGAGAAGTCAGTGATAAAGACAGTGCTGGACTCCTGGATTTGCAGATGTCCAGGCCAAAGCTCTTTCCTCCTCTCCATCTCTCTGCTGTGTTGCCAGCCTACAGGCTCAGGCTGGAGGTGAAGCGGGTGGTAGGGAGAAGGCCCTCAGCAACTCAGCATGCTGGGTGGACTCCGTGGCTCCCGAATGAAAACAGACAGCTGTGCCCTGCCCTTGGGGCTGCTTGGGGTTCATTTCAAATGAAAGACAATTTGAAGAGAATTGCAATCATTTTGTTGGGAGGTGACAACAGCATAAAAGTCTGAGAGGGGAGCTGGAATTAAGGAGAGACAAACAGGGAGCTATACCACTATGGTGACCCCCGTCACTGGGGAACACTCCCAAAAAGCACTCAAGCTGGTTGCTGATGGATGCCCTTCCTGGCTCAAGTGTATCTCAGGGTCCCTTCTCAATCTCCTCTCCTTCCTCATGAGCTCAGGCTGCTTTCTTCCTCTGGGCTCAGCCTCTGCCAGCTTCCTCAGCCAAGCCCACAGCTTGCCAGGAGGTCAGGTCCAAAAACACAATTGCGACAGCAATAGTGAAGACTGAGCAAACAGCCCCAAACCGATGATGAAAAGCTGAACTGGGGAGCAGACAGGCTGTCTCGGAATGCCACCAAAATGATAAATCATAGCAACAAGGCCCCAAGTTCTCCAGACCAAGAGCTTCGCCGGGAGTGGCTGGCACTAGGGAACTGGCTGCTCCCGAGCACATTCTAGAGAAGCAGCACCTTTTCTTTTAAGGAGGTTCACATGACAGTTCTTAAGACACAGTGAAAAGCCATTGGAGGGAAGTGTGAAAGCAGGACCATGAGACCTCAGAGAAGGCAGTCAAAGGCTGGCATGTTTTTAAAAAATAATTCTCCCTCAGCAACCAGCAGTCCAGTCCTGCCCTCAGCTAAGCCTGCAGCACAGCCTGTGTGCTTTGTCCCGGTGGGACTCAAAGCCCGGCAAGGCAGCAGGAGGTAACTACCCCTAACCCTGCTGCCTGCCTGGAATATAGAACTGTGGTGCCGAGAGGAAAAGTTTTTCATCCTGTGCTGTGTGGAGAGTGAGCAAAAGTTGAGCACAGCTCTAGAGAAAGGAAGACTGTCCTGAAAACACACACGAGGGGAGTCAGGACAGCATGAAGACCCACAGAGCCATCTCCTTCCTCCTTACCAGCCATCCAGTCCCTGGCTGGTGCTTCTCAGGGAGAAGCCACTTGTACCTTCAGAGGAATTAGACTTCACAGGCCTTTAAAGAGCATTGGATGTCTCTCGCTGAGGGCAGCTTGCCATTTCTTTCTCCAAAATGTTTTCCTGATTTCCTTTTTCCTCTCTTTATTTAAGCATCACCCTAGCCCAGACTGTGTCATCTCATTCTTGTATAACTGCAGTGGCTACTCCAGTGGCTACTCAGTGGCCTTCTCAGCACAGCTCTCTCCCTTTCGGGTCTTCCTTACCATGACCTTAAGACTTTCTTCCTAAGTGACTTTTTTTTTTATCATGAAATTCCTTTACTCCCAGTTTTATGTGGATATCCTGTTCTGCAGTGTCCGGAGCCTAGACTCCTCTGTCCAACTTCCCAAATCCTCCATGATCAGACTCAGCTTCCACAGCTCATGGAGAATCTGGACTTTTCATTCCAGCTAAGCCAGTCTCTCCCTGTTCTCTGTTCATGCCAGACTCGTCCCCACCTCTATTTCTTACCTTCTTTCTGCAATGACCTCCTCACCCTCTCTGCCTAATCAAATTCTACCCCTCCTTTAACCCGCTTAAGATGCAGTCTCATTTACTCCTTGCCTTACTTCTTAGGCCCCATAATCTCTCGCTCCTCTGAATTTCAGTTGAAGTCAGCGGCTCAAACGTAGCCGTTGGTGTTTATAATTGTCTCATTTCTCTAGCTAGTGTGCAAGAAATTTGAGAGTGGGGCCACTTGTACCCTTCCATGGCCTCAAGAGAACCAGGACAGAGCAGGGTGTTCACAATAAAAAGGGGAACAATTCATACTTGTTGGTTCTACAAAGTCCAGAGTGACCTTGAATTACAGTGGGGTCATTCATTCAACAAATGCCTACTGAGTACCTATTATGTACCATCATCTGTGCTAGAGATATAAATGTGAAAAAGACAGGCATGGTCCTCAGTGAACTTATAGACAGTTAAACAAGCAGTTACAATACAGACCAGCATGATGCTGCTGTGGTAGGGAACAAATAGCCTGCAATGGGGGTACACGCAAGGGCAACTAACCTAGTCTTTGGAGGTCATGGAAGATTTGCCAGGGCTGGTGTTTCTTAAAACAAGACTTTGAGTTAGCTGGTTAAGGGCGCTAGGGAGAATGAGAGAAAACTACTTCAAATGAACTAAAAGACATTTAATGTAGCTTATTGTTTCTAGGAATATCACCTTGGTTTCTCTTTACTTAAAGAATCTTTATGCCATACATAGTTATCAAATGACAATGTAATTATCTGCTTATATCTATTGTCCAATCAATCTACCTATCCATCTATTTATTCTTAGCTAAGTGTATGCAAGTCCTGTGAACTTTCTGGATGTGTTCTGGGTAGAGGCATGAAGATACATTCTTTATAGCATCTCTGTAGATTTTCATTCTTAGTGGCCTGAGATGTTTGGTACAGTGTTGCTTACAAATGGAGGGTGGGAGGAACAGGGATGAGAGAGGGATGGATTGAAACTCTCACTTACAGAATACTGTAGTCCATTGGTTGCATGTACTCTGTTGCCATTCACAGCAATTCTTGTTCAACCCCAATGTGGGAATGATCTGATTGCAAAGCTATTATGGATAAAATGAAGAGACTATCTACATACAAATCTAAGCTGGATTTTCACATGTCCAGATTAGCAGGGTAGTTCCTTGAACAGGAAGAAGGCAAGATTTAAACATCGCCCATTTCTCAGAACAGAGTCACAGTTTGGATGTACTGGCATTTTACTATGCTGCTTCTGAATTATTTATTTAATACTGTTTCTTCCATTTTAAAGAACACAAGTGGTTTTACAAATAAAGCATGGATGCCAGGGTGCATAAATGGATGGCTGAACTCAAGTACGATGCCTGTGTGTTTATGCAGGAGAACAGATAATGTTTTATGAAAACAGACCCTTCCAGTCACACTGAGACCATTCTATCTGTGGACCTGCATGTACAGAAGCATGTCCGCTGCCTAGCAAACTGAGCTCTACCCTAATCTGTCCAAGAACCACAGCCTTCCATTGCCCTGCAGAGTAATAGCTAGACCTCAGCATCTCATGCTAAGTATTCAGGGCACAGACATCAAACTCTTCTGTTTTCCACGGGATAGAAAAAGGCTGTGAACACACTCAAGGCCCCACAATGCTATTGACTGGTTTGGAAACAGCGGAAGCCCTGGCTGTGATATTCAATCGCATTAAATGACCAGTATTATTCAGAGCCCTGCAACGTGAGTTCATTGTCTTGCTGGTCTTTGACGCCGAGCACATTGGAGAAAGGCGGTATGCAATTAGAAGCCAGCCTGGTGAAAAGGACTTCGCTCACACCACATGCCCAGTTTTTTCCTCAGAGGAGGGTGTCCATCTGAGAAAGAGTAAGCCCCTAGGGAGACACATTTATAAAGAATTTCGAGGATGTCTGGCTATCTGGTTTCGGCGACTTTGGGTTGGAGAGGAGATTTGCAGTCAGAATTTAGCTTTAGGCCAGGACACTTGCCAGTGTTTGAGTCTAACAGAGCTCTGCTGTTGACGATTGTGCACAGTGAGCTGCGTTCTCCCGTGCCCGGGCACTGGGATGTGTTTTTCTAATAAATCCTTCCCAGTCTACTGTGAATCATTTCCAGATACTTAAATGACTCGATGATTTAAAATTTCATTTTAAACCATGCTCTGCACAAGAAACAAGACTGACATTATTAAGATTTTCAGACTTTAGATGTGCCTCATCCAGCCAAGTTAGTTTCAAACCCTGGGTGGCTGTACAGAAACATTTCTAATAAACATTAATAAATACCCTACATTGATCTACTGAAAAGCAGAATCAGTCTTTGCAATGGCATAAAAAGATTTGAAATGAGGAGATGTTTAGCATTCATTAGACATAAACTACAACCCCTCTGAGGGGAAGTTCTCCCACTCACATTGCCAGCTTCCATTGGCTAGACCACAAAGTTCCTTGGATTCTCAGACCCTTTATAGCTTGTAATTTTTTGAATAACCAAATGCATTCCCTTTCCTGAGGATCCCAATAACCTGAGCAAGATAACAAGCTTGCATTCCCCTTCTCTTGCTCCTAGTGTGCTTTCCAAGCAGACTCTGCTACCTGCCTCAGCAGTTCTGTGACCCCCAAGCCCCACTCCATGTGCCCCACCCCCATGAGTGGAGGTGTGTGCTCAGAACTTTGGGCAGAATTGGCCGTGCCAAGACCAGCTCTTGTGCTTTAACCATAAGAAAACTCAGGACCTTAATATTTGAAGGGAACCCAGAAGTCATTTGATTTAATGTCCTTTCTCTGCATTCATCTCATTTCTCTAGTTGAAATCTTCACTACTTTATAATATACTCTGAGCAACAGTTGGATGTCTCTCTGGTGCAGCCTCTTTATAACCATCATAGCTAGTTTTTTGTGTATCATTTTTCTCTGCTGAACTCTTCAAGGCAGGAGCCCTGTCTTATTCATCTTTGTATCTCCACTGTCCCTGACAAACAAGAGCTGAAAAGAAATGGGCAATTCTAACTTTCCACTTCAGCACTAATTCATCTCACTCTGTCAGTCAACCAGACCAACCTATTTAACTATTCCATAGTTCAATTCACCTTTCTCCAGCTAGTCTGAAACGATATCATGAAAGATCCTGCCAAATAGCCTTTAAAGACTCAAACATAGTCCCCTGATCTTTGGGTTTAAATTTCAATTTAAAAAAATGGAAATTATGACTTTTTAAGTGAATCCATGCTAGAACCTGGAAATCACATCTCCCCTTTTAGCAATTTAACAAACCATTTGTTAGATAACCCATTTTAGAAATTTGCCAGTGGTTGATGTTAAGGTCACCGGTCTGTATTTTCCAGAATCCACCTCTGAGATTTGGGGGTAACAACTTTCCCCACTCATCTGTGGATATTCATTCCTTGGTAACTGTTTCAAAGATTGTTAAAAGTCATTCTTCAATCATATCTTTCAATTATTTTGGTTCCCTGGAGAGTAATTCATCTGGTCTTAAAGGCTTGAATACATCGCAAATGGCCAGCTGCTCTCAATATCTTTATCCCAATCGGGGCTTCACCCCACCTCTCTAGGATGTATGTTCACTAATGAAGGGAGACAAAAATCAATTCATTCCCGCCCTTTGGGATCATGTAAATCTGGGAATATGGAGTGTGGTGAGAGTCTAGAAGAGAGCTGTTGAAGCATTCCTGCCAGCTATTGGCAGAGGTAGATTTACTGTGAGGTAATGAAGCTTAATCTTCAGAGTCCTTCACTAATTTTGTATTCTTTTTCTTAAAATTGTTCTGCCAAATTGTGTAACCTTCAAAGCACAGACATATGGATCTGCCCTTGGGTCTCGTGTAAACTCACAAATTATGCTTCTACTGGAAATGTTCTTAGGGTATTGCAAATAACCAGACTATCAAAGCAAGAGATGAAAATATAGTGCTGCTTTATGGGCTAACCAAGAGGTTTGAAACACTCAGCGCTGATACTACCGTTTCACCAAGACTTTAGGTAATTTACTTAACCTCAGTGATCTTTCATTCTCTTACCCACAACACGGAATAACAATCCTTATTTTAGTTTTAGTTGACATTCATTTAATGTTGACCCATTGTAGGTATACCCGACCTTATAATAACTTGATACATAAAAAGAAACATTTGTTGGTATTACATACAGTATATATAAAACAGAAAAATTAACCTTGCAGAATGAGTATTTATTCTATGAGAGAATTAATTTAATTAATGAGTACTGCATTTAAAAAAATATATTAGATTTACAGTCAAGAGAAATTACTTCTAAACATAAGCCAAGAAGCAGTGGAAGGTTGAGCACGTCTCTTGAGCCTCGTGAGTCTTTTAGTTCCCTTGTTTGGCAAATGGAGATGACAACACCTCCTCAAAAAGATTTTGTGAAAATTGATACTGTACATACTAAAATGCTTTGTAAACTGTAAAAGTGATTTATAAATGCAAGCTGTCATTACGGCTTTAAATCATCAAAATTATAATTGATTCACAAAAATTCTATTTACACAGAATTTTCTGAAGTGCAAACTGTATATACTATTAACTGTATATACTATTAACAGTCATGTAGGGCATGAACAACAATGCAAATATCAAATAGTATACGAATAAATATCCGTTTAAAAATCAATAAAATATCTTACCTCAAGAGCAAATCTCTCCAACCCAGACCTCATTTTTTCCATTGAGCACAGCTGAAATGCCAGTGTTGCTGGGAGTTATATTGGGAGTTCAAGATCAATAGACTTGTTATTCAGCCTTGTTATAGGATGAACTTTCCTCAGTTATTTCTTTTAATGTGCCCCAAAGTCTAAAACATTTTACCGATACTCCTTAGCCTAGGAAAACATCTCTCCAGATTTCCAAAGTGCTTGCATCTGAGGGTTGTCTGCATTTGTTCACCCCGTAATACCACAAGCTTCTGACTTGAGCATGTCCCTTTATTCAGAGAAAAAAACCTTGGACAATAGTCTCAGGTTGCTCTTGAGATGCTTTAGCTCCTATGTGACAGGAGAATTTTGCACTTGCTTCCTTTCTTGAGAAACCTTCAAGCCACTCAGAGATTTCCAAGCACCTAGCTTGCAGGATTAATCTGTTGAGTTGGAAGGCTACTGCTTGACTTTGCTTAGCTCAGTTTAACAATTTAAACATAGATTCCTTTCCTCACAATCTGTTGTTCTACAAGGAAAGCCTCATTTCACAAAATTCCGTGCAAAGTGGAGCTTCTAAGCTCAATAGAGACAACTGCATTCATTACCGCCAGCCCTGACTTTCAGAGAGGAATCCTGTTTCCGTTCATTATCCTTCCCAGTCCGGTTTAATCAGTCTCCATTAGGAAGTATCTTGCATTCACGCCAAGAAGTACCTAAGGTACGTGGCCCAGTAAGTGGCCCACATAGGTGCCAGCTACCAGCACCCTCCCCCTCACCAAGCACTTTCCCCTCCACGGCTTTGTCTTCTGCAGGCCAGAAACCTATCTTCCCTCATTAGGGAGAATACCTTTCTGAAGTCATTTTTTGACATACATAGCCCAGACAGTTTCCTCCTCTTGTACCTCCCTGTTTCCTTTCATTCATGCCTGTCTCTCCTATAATTTTTTTATTCTTGTCATTGAAGGTTTGCCCTCCAAGTCTTTTCTCACCTCAAATAAAACCCTGTTCCCCAAAAGGATACAGCTTGGGTGTTCAACCCACCTCTCGGCACCTTCTCTTACTCATGATTGTCAAAGGAGTAAAAAAGAGATGGAAATAAATCAAGGCTAACTTTGGACAGAAGAGGGAAGAGCGAGGAAGATAAAGAAAAAGGAAGATGTGGGGTGAGAGTCTTGGGATGTGGGGATACCCAACATCTCTTTCAACAGGGCAGAGACCTCAGGCCCCTGAACCTAAGACACGGTTAATTGGCATAAAAAATTAGTCTCATTAATCCTAGTTTCATTTAAAAAATCAATAAAATGGAACTAAAATATGTTTATGTTTGTGAACTGGTAGGGTTTTCTCCTACCTTCATTCTTCTCATTTCTTTCCCTTCTCTGAGTTTAGTAAAATGAATTAAAAAATCAAAACTTTGAAAAAAGAGACAGTGCATGTGAGCAACAGAAAGGTGTGTTTGTAGACTCTCCACTCTGAAGGATCTAAAACTCCCCTCAGCCCTGCTCAGGAGAGACTTCATGCAGCATCTCACAGGATGGAGTCAGGAACCAGAACCTCTGGAATTCATCACGCACCGGATGCAACAGGTCCCTTTCCCCTCAGACCTCTCCGCCACCTTCACATACACAAGCTTCAGCAGTGCCTTCATTCCCAACAGTCAGCACCTGCTTCTCTGGTAAAGGACCACCCTCAGGCCGAGCACATGTTGCTGTTGGGAGTGACTGGTGTTTTTGTCCTGGGGAGGAGGGTAGGGATAGCACTAATACTTCCGATTGCAGGGGTGTAAACTACTTCAGCTCCTTTGTCCTCCCTTGCCTGATGAAGACAACTCCTCTGTGTCCAAGAGCAACTCTGTGGGGCTTTGCTTGATACCTTCCTATACCTCTCTTCCTGATCCCACTCCCCTACCAATTGTCTCTTGGAAGGCTTCCTAATAAATCACTTTCCCATGATCCCTCAGCTTGGCTGCAGCATCTGAAGACCCAACTTAAGGCATCCTAGAGTGGAGCTAAGAGGCTGCAGAAAGAAAGAGAAAGTGGAGGAGGGAGAGAGAGCGAGAGCGAGAGAGAGGCAGAGAGAGACTGGTTGGGCCCTAGAGCTGTCTTGTTTCTGCACTTTCCGAAGCCAGGTTTTTCTGGGTTCCCTCATGCATATCCTATAATAAATTCCCCCTTTTTTCCTCTGACAACTTGATTGTTATTTTTTTTGTAGTCAAAGTGGCCTGAGTGTGACAGCCTGGAAAGGAAACCTCAGTCGCTGGAGAAGAATCATGCTTAGTAAAGCGGTGACTTAGACATTTTACTTGGTCCATGTCCCATGTTCTCCTGTCAATCTGAGAAATAGCAGAGGAAGTGCGTTAACAATTTTAAATTGCCTTATCAAAAAGCCTGAAGATATTAGGCACAAGGTAGAATTGTTTTAGAACCTATGACAAAGTAAAGCCTAAAAAGGGGGTGCCCATGGGGAAGAGTTAAAAATCGGGATATTGAAGGATTGAAGCCTGGAAGGGTTCTGAAGGCTAGTCCTGAAGGGCCTTAGAGCATCTGAAGCAGAGAAGAAGGAGAGTGGCTAAAACTGATATCCGTTTCAGAAAGATTAAGATATCAGCAGAGTGTGGAATGGATTGGAGGGGGGTGGGGAGTGTTGATGACTAAGAGGCTGTTGCAGGAATCCAGCAATGAGATGACGATGACGGTTAACTTAATGAGGACAGGACCCTGGAGGAAGAGAGAGGAAGCGAGCAAGTTAGCAATGTTAAGGTGGTAAGTTGAGTGAACTTAATGAGTGTAGAGCTGAGGGGAGGGAGAAATGGATAAGGACATACTCAGTAAAGTGACTGACTGGTGGGCAGAGGTGAGCCCCTGGAGCCGAGGACCAAGGCAGCAACATTCCTAACCTTTATTGCTCTAAGAAACAGTTCCTAACATTTAAGGCTTGGATCCCCCAGTGTGGTCCCTGAAAGCAGATGCCAATCCCCCAAATAGCAGAAAAGCTTCTCTTCAGACTGCTGCCTGCTTGGAGCCTCATGCTAGAGCTCTGTGTTTACAAATTCAGGAGAATTGAATTTCACATAATCATATATGTGACAAAGGCCTCAGCTATAAGCAACATTAATGAAGACAAATGAATCAGCCAAAGCTGCAGCTTGCACAGCAGCTCCTTGGGCCCTGCCTCGCAGGGAGGCTGCTTTGTGGGGAAAGCTCATTTCTGCGTGCAGCTCTGCCCTGGCCTGATGGAGATGCATGAGAACCCTCCCACCAGGGGTGTCCTGAGCTACTGCCTGCACAGCCTGGACAAAGGGACAGGCAGTTGCCGGGTGGGGCTGGGGGAGGTTAAGGGAATTCTAAGAAGATTCAAAAACATGTTTACACATTTTTATAAAAGCTATCTTGGGGAGATGTGCAAGTAGAGATTAGTTGGATATGGTTTTCTCATCGTGTAAAATAAACAAGGTCCCAGCATCCTGGTGGGTGCTGATTGGAAAGTAACTATTAGAATTTTAATTCCAGACAGTGAGTAACCACACCCCAAAAGGCATCTTACTGAGTGCCATGAATCAGTCCTGCACTGGGACGGGGTTTGGCTCTTGGCTGAATTCTTTTTGCCCCTTGAAGGCCACTTGTATGCCCATCCATTTCTTTTTGTGACAGAACAGAAAACATTCAACTTTGGGACTTTTACTCCTCAACCTCTCCTGAGGGGATCACAGCCAACAGGAAAAAAGAAGGCATTTGTAAATCTAGCAGCACATGTGACCGGGCTGATGAAGTGGCCATGGCTCTGTCCTGGCCCCAATGGCAGGAATGGATGGGGAGGAAGCCCCACCCTGACAGGCCAGGGTTTAACACTTAGAACCAGCACAGACAACCCCTAGAGGTGGAAACGCAGCAGTCCAATGTACCTTTGGTGAGAGGACATACAAAACTGTCCCATTAACAGGCAGAACTGTTTGTTGTGAAAGCATCCAGACCAGGCAGCAGGGAGAATCTCACCGTGGTCTCAACATTTGCTCTATGTAATTCAAGAGACTGCGGGGAGGTCGACCTCTCTCTCCCAAGGGAGACGTTAAAAAAATATGCCCCTCATCAGAGTCTAAATGAAACGTTCTCAGAATTTCCCGACATGAATTAAATAAGCCAATTTTATTAGATCAATATGAAGGGATTTCAAACTAATTAATCGGTGTAGACATCAGATCAGCCAATAACAGTGAGACAATGGAATGAAAACTTGGCAAGTCAGTAAAAGGTCTCCCTGAATACAGTCAGGCAAATAACACTGGCTTCATCCCCTGTGGAAGAAATTTCAATTGCTCAGTAAAAGAAAGTAAGTTGGGTGACAAATTCACCGTCAACAGCAATCTTCTTCAGGGAATATGCTCTTAATGACACTCGGGTTGTCCATCTTGGAAGGAAGAGAAGATGTAGAAGCAATCAGAAAGCATAAACATCTTTTAATAAAGCCAGGCAGGCTGCTGGAAGAATACATGTATATAGGAGAAATAAACAATAAAAAATAATGCACTTGGAAAAACGAGTTTCCAGCATCAAAAAAATGACTATTAGTCAATACAATTGGGACAGAAAAGAGTGTGGGGCATCACATTTACCTTGCTTAGCCAGCAGCCACCCCTTGAGAGTTTCTACAGGCAGAAGAAACTCTCATGCAGTGGGCCATTCTCTCAGGCTCCAGTTTCCTCCTCCCCTACAGCAAAGGGTGGGCCAAATGAACTCCGAGGTCCTTTTGGCCTAAAGATACTACTATTTGTCATTATTCCAGCCTTACCCTGAGAGGGGCCCAGGTCAGCATTAACCGAGAACTAGCAATAATTGTGTCACAGGAGGAAACAGAGTGGGGATTCCTAAATCAGGGCTAGATCTGGCCTCCATGACTCTCATCATTTCAATGATCAGAATCCTTTCAGAACCTAATCAAATTGTATCACGTTATTTTATACTTGTCTAGCACCATGCTCACCATGCCGTGCCTCAAAATGTACACATCCCACATGTCTCTTGGGATGGTGAAAAGCTCTCAGCCTTTGGAGCCAAAAAAGAACTGGGTTCAAATCCCCACTATACCACTAGCTGGCTGTATGATTCTAGACTAGTCATGTCCATACAATGGAATATTAGGCTGCCATTAAGAGCAAAATGGATCTACAGGAGTTCACATGGAAAAATGTCCACAATATGTTATTTAAAAGGATATACCAGACAACAGCCAAAAGGTGGAACAACCCAAGTATTAATCAATGTATAACTAGATAAACAAAATGTGGTACATACGTACCATGGGATATTAGCCTTAAAATGGAAGGAAAATCTGACACATCCTATAACATAGATGAACCTGAAGACATTATGCTAAGTGAAATAAGCCCATCACAAAAGGGCAAATATTGTATGATTCCATTTATATGAAGTACCTAGAGAAGTCAAATTCATAAAAATAGAAAGTAGAGTGGTGGTTGCTAGATGCTGGGGGAGGGGAAATGGAGAATTAGTGTTTATTGGGTGCAACAATTCAATTTGGGAAGATGAAGATGTACAACAATGTGAATGTGCTTAATGCCACTGAACTATACTTAAAATGGTTAAAATGGTAAATTTTATGTTACGTATATTTTGTACAATAAAAAATGTAAATGGCAGAACATAGGTATAGTATGATCCATATTTTGTTGAAATTTTTTAAAGTTCTATTCATAATTTTTGAAACTGTATTTGGGAATTTTTCTTTTTTTAGGTTGTGTTGTGTGTGTGTGTGGTGTGTGTGTGTGTAAATTTATATTATTCTTATGTGGATTGCCAAGGTGTGTGTGTTTTTTTCATTGTGGTAGGACTACTTAAAATGAGATCTACTCTCTTATAAATTTTTAAGTGTACTATATAGTACTGTAGACTAGAAGTACCATGTTTAGAGCAGGTCTCTAGGGCTTACTCATCTTGCTGGACTGAAATTTGGTGCCCATTGATTAGTAACTCCCCCTCCCCCCTCTCCCCAGCCCCAGGCAACCACTTATTTGGACATTTCCTTGGTTTCGTTTTTTACATTGATGACATGTTAAAATAACACGATTGGGATAATTAAGTTAAATATATATTATACAGGTAAAATTAATCTCACTGTTCCTTTCTAGTTCTTTTTTTTTTTTAATGAGGCTAGATATTATAAAATTACACATATGATTCACATTTGTGACCTGGATTATATATCATTGGGCAGAGCTGATCTAGACCCCTAGACTCTCTCTTTTGGGTCCATGCCTCACCCAACCAACCAAGGCACCAGCTGCCTGGTCTCAGCTCAATCCCACTTGGGTTTTTATGCACAGCAGTAGCTATGGTGACCCAAACTCTGAAACTTAAGGGTGTCCATTCCTCTGACACCAATTGGATCTGTGTGCATTCACTCACATTTCCCTACCAGCTCACCTCCCCGGCTTGCTTTCTTTTGGGACAGAGGATCTCAAAATGTGGTCCTTGGACAGCAGCATCACGTCACCTGGGAACTTGTTACAAATGCAAATTATTGGGCATCATCCCAAAGTCAGAAATGATTCAGAAACTGTGGGGATAGGGCCTAGCAATTAGATTTTTAACAAGCCTCCCCTCCATTATTCTGATGCAGGCTAATGTTTGCCAACCACTAAGTTTTTGAGCAATGTTTCTGAAACTTTGCTACATATTAAAATGATCTGGGGAGCTTTAAAAACTCCTAATGCCCAGATCACACCCATGTCAGTCAATTAGAATCTCTGGAGGTAAGACTCAGGCATCAGGTTTTTCCCCTTGATTCCGATATTCAGCCATGGTTGAGCCCCGTTGTCTAAGTGTAAAGGACACAAGAATATCAGCCAGCCATTTCCCCCAGAGCTGGACAGTCTGCAATCAGTCAGTAAGGCACCCTTACAGTGAGGGAGAAAACAGTGCTTAAAGTAAAGTGAGAAAGAAGTTGCACTGAGCATGTCTGAACCTAGAGGCCCCTTATTATAAATCAGCTGCTGTAATGAAATGTGGAGCTGCACCTTAGATTTTCTGAGGCTGAAATGACAATGTGGAAAGGGAACAATTTTTCCCACAGACCACCAAGAAGAGAGTGGCCAATGAGCCACTTGGAGGTCAAGAGAGGCCTGGGACACTTCCATTCTCTGAGGCTTGAGATATTGTAAAATAATGTCCAACTAAGGTTTCAAAAATTGTGATGTATTTTGAGAAATTTACATTTAGTAAATTAAGGGTTGTAACACAAGTAAAATTGAAAACACACACAAGGCAATGAAATCATCTTACAAATATAATAGCAGGATTTATTTTTAAAATTCATGAGCAGGGTACCAAAGTCTGGCAGAAGTTTAAAGCTGATGATCATTTCCTACTTTTAGACTTATTAGCATATCTTTGGAGATAACATTTCAAAAATCCGAAGTTGAAGCCTTTGTGTGAGGTTCCTGGATGGGAGGCCCTCCTTTGCCATGCCCCTGGGCTAGGTCCAAAAGAACCGCTGGAAAGAGGTCCTAAGTGTAGTCCCAGGACAGGTGTGCATGGTCTGGCCATGGGGCCTGGCCAGCACCGGAAGCCTTGCAACAGCCTGCTGAGGTGAGTCCAAGAACACCAGAGGGAAGTTGGGGTGTACGCAAGAAGTGCTGGCCTGCCCCCTACACATAATCAGAGCCTGTGGATGCTGCTCTCCACCCTCTTGGCCTCTGGTGCTCCCCTGTTCACAGGCATACTTACCTGCTGGCAAGAGGAAGTAGTGCAATGAATAACAATCACAAGACACCCTCCATTCACCTTAAGGTAATTCTTCTAGTTTGATGCAGAGTTGTTGGGGAAGAGGGAGAACTGGGGGAGCCCTTCCCTGTGCAGCAACTACAGCATTGTGGTTTTAGAAAAACACAAAATCTTCTGTACCAGAGGCTATACTGGTCTCAGGGCTCAGGACTCCATGTGATATTATACTTTAGGAAGAAGAGAAAGCAATCCCAGACTGAACGACAATTAGTAACTTCCCTCTTGTGTTCTTGGACTCACCTAAGTAGTGGCACATGCGTGAGGAGCTGCCTTTGGCCCCAGCAGCACACGCTTTCTCCTCTGGGAGGTGAATTCAGAGGCATGCTGGCTAAAGGGATCACAAGCTGCAAGCCTCAGCGGTCTCTTAGGAGGACCCTGGCAAGGTCTATGGCATCCAAGCAGTGCAGGCAGCCTGGGCATCGCAGGGCAGAGGGTTTGGAATGGAGCATGAGGCAGGGAGGGAGCAGCAGCCCTTGCTCTTGCTGGCTCTGTTGGAATCAATGGCTGCCATGGCCTTCCTATTTTCTGGAGATACAATCCCAGGCCTCATTCTGTCCTCTCTCCTGAGGACCAAGACTTCCAGGGGAGAAGGGCCACACTCGGGCAGATGTAGGTGATGGCCAAGATTAAAAGTCCAGGGCCAGCCCTTACATTTCAGGTGTTCCCAGCCAGGGCAGGGTCTGATTTTTTCGGTCTCATTTGTCCTATTACCCTCCCTGGGTCTATAGTTTCCTCAGTTTCTCCAGCTTATGGAAAATATGAGGAGGTGGGAAAAAAGGGAGAGGGGGGAGGAGAGGAGGGGGAAAGTGAGCACATGGGTTGCCTATAGGGTGGTGAATACTTGGGGGCAAGCCAGCTGTCTGGCACCTCAAATCTTTCACACCTCCCTAGCCAATATTCAGGCCTATATACTCAGGGCTCTTCTGCCCCAATTTACCCAGGCTTTAAATTACCCAGACCTGACTCTAGGTTGTTTTGTCCAAAATGTTCCTCTGGAAATCTAGATTGTAAGTGCAAGATACACATTCTGAGAATCAGATTTCTGAGGCCTAAAGACAGGATGGTGTGGACTTAGCAGTCTGGCTGATCCCATTTCTGTCATACCATAGGATGAATACACAACGAGGTGCTCATCACTAATGCAGAGCTCAGGAGACAGCAATAGTCCAGGTAAATTGGAATGACTAAGCCAGAGCTCAGCTAGTCCTAGCTATTTAGGAAGAGTAAAGAGGATGTAGAAGATCTGAAATGACTTGTGGCATCAATCCCAAGGCTGTCAGACTGCTCCTTCACTGGCTGTTTCAATTACTGGTTCCAAAATCCCCCTCAGCTCTACAAGACAGAAGGCCATTTTGGAAAGACAACCCAAGCCAAAGGCTAGAGAGTCTTGCAGCAAGCGCTGTAATAATAGTACCAGTAATAATGATGGTTAACATCCATCACTTGTGCTGGGCACAATTCTAATGCTTCCAATGGATTTACTGGGAATATGATTTCTGGAGCAAGGCAAAGACCATCCTCATGCCCACGTGGCCTCAAGCAGTTCCCTAGAGGACAGTTCCTTCCCCTCTGCTGGTCATTTGACCCAAACGCATCTTGACTCTTCAACTTTAACATTCTAGTTCGAGTCTTAGCCAGTCTTGCACCTGGGCCTGCTTCTTCTCATCAGAAGGAAAGAGCAGCAAGCACCTGACAGCTGCATTAAATGAGCCGGCCTTTAGGAGAAGCGCACAAAGGCGAGACTATGTGTGTCTCCAGGAGGCAAGCACTGTTTGTTCATTGCTAGTGTTCCTCTGGGGAGCCACAGGATGGGGTGGGAGTCGAATTTTGTGAAAATGCAATATATTAAAAGCCTAAATTAAAATAACTCAGAAATTACTATCGTCTTATAAAGCAACCTGCTCTGGTGTACCTTCCTTACTTCCCTAAGTGTATTTAAATATGATTTAAAAATTAGATGTACTGAAGCCTCATCGAACACACATGCATTGCATGGCACACACTTGTGTAAGTACTCCTAAAATGCTAGTTGCATGAAATTTATTTTCTAGAGGGGTGTATCCTCTGGAGGGGAGGGGAAGAAGGGGGTCAAAATAGCATCATGTAGCTGCTGACCATGCACTGGCCACACAGTTGAGCATAGGGCACCCGGGAGCTTCAGCAGCAGCATCACATGCCGTCCTCCACACACCCTTGGGGGAGGTACTATCATCACAATTTACAGGTGAGAAAATAGGCTCAGGAGGTCTAGAGATGTCCTCATTATGGCCCAGCCATTAATAGCAGAGCTCAGCTGGAACCCAGGATGGTCTGGCACCAGTGACCAGCACTACAGGTAAGGTGCAAGCAAGAAGACAAGGTCCAGATATTCCCCAAAGTTTTGGCCCATGACTTCCTAATGACAGATGTGGTTGCGGAATCCTGTCATTTCCTTCTTTTGGGTCTTCCTTGTCTTCCAATCCAGTCAGAAGGAACTTTAGATGTGTCCCAAGTGGAGTCTGCTTTCGGCTGCAAAGAGCTACTCAGACACTCATCCCAGCTGGTGGGTCTGTGAATAAACACCCCTTCTGGAAACAATCTTCTACAAGCTCAGCTTGACTGGAAGGACTCATAGGCCTGAGCTGGTCCAAAAGGGCTATCACCCAAAGCTGCCAGGACTGTGGAACCAGTCACACCACTGGCTCTCAGGCCAAATCTGAGCACACAGGAGGTTCCCCTAGAAGCTTCTTGAAGTTCATATGAGTTGATCTCTGTGGATGCAGCACCCTCATGAGCCAGCACCAATTCCAGCCAACACCATGTCTAACAAATGCTGTGCTCAAAGCCAAGATGCTCAAATTGCTACCTCATGTTAAAAAGAACCTGAAGCTGCAAGGAGTTAGCACTGCATCTGTGAGACTAGGCAAAGAGAACCAAGAGAACAGGAGCTTAAAATGACTATTTTGGTCCATATGGAAAATTGATACATTGTGTGCATGGCAAAATCCTTTCAGTTATGTTTTTAAATGTGCATTTTTAAAATTCAGGTTTTAAATGTTATTCTAGGAAAAGCAACATGATTCCTATAACATCAAGAGATCTGTAAGTAAACTAAAAAGCTGTTGGAACTTTCGTAAAGGAATTAATGTAATAAATGAATTCAGGCATCAGTGCAAATTACTCAAACTGCTTAAATTATAACTTTAATTAGTCATGGAATTTCCATACTCGAAGAGATCTTGGAAATTATCTGTTCCAAGAGCAAGAATTGTGGAAAATAAATGGTCAGGTGGAGAAAAACCTTCTGACTAGAGAAATGCACAAAGAGACCAAGAGTCAGGTGGCAGAATACACAATGGTTTGAAAGCTCAGGGGTTTGTACAGACATCCTGGTTCGAAGCTTGGTTCTGCTTTTTTTTTTTTATCTTTTTAAAAATTTAATTAGTTTCAAGTATACATTTATATAGCTTGGAAAACAGTCCCCCACCCAATTGCTCCCCTCCTCCCCTGACCTCCACCTAGCAACATATTGATTCTAATTGCATTCCCTATGCCGTACTCCCCATCCCCATGTCCATCCATCAGCTACTAATTTGTACTTCTTTAACCCTTCACCCCATTCTCCCAGCCCCAAACTCCCCTCCCCTCTATCACCAAATTGTCCACTATATTTGTGAGTCTGTTTTTGATTACTTTGTTCTTTTTATTCCCTAGATTCCATATATAAGTGAAATCATATAGTGTTTACTTTCTCTGTCTGACTTAAATACCTTCTAGGTCCATCAGAGCAATATGTTTTTTCATCCCCTTCCTTTTAGTCTGTGTCTTTGAATCTGAAGTGAATCTCTTATAGACAATTTAGACAACATGTGTTCCTTTCCATTCATCCACTCTTTTAGTTGGAGCACTTAATTCTTTTCCATTTAAGGTCCTTATTGATAGAAATTTAGTTGTTACCATTCTTTATTCCTGTTTTTGATATGTTTTTTCTTCTTAAAGAAGTCCTTCCAATATTTCCTGTAATACAGGCTTGGTGGTGATAAATTCCTTCAGCTTATTTTTGTCTGGCAAGCTCTTTATCTGCCCTTCAACTCTAAATGATAGCTTTGCTGGATAAATTATTCTTGGTTGTAAGATCCTGGGTCTTCAGCCTGTCGAATATATTTTTTTTGCCAAGCCCTTCTGTCCTACATAGTTTCTTTTGAGAAATCAGCTGCCAGTCTTATGGGTGTTCCCTTATAAGTAACTATCTGTTTTTCTCTTGCTGCTTTTAATATTCTTTCTTTGTATTTAACCTTTGGCATTTTAATTATGATGTGTCTTGTGTGGGCCTCTTTGGAATCCCTGATTTTTGGAATTCTCTGAGCTTCCTGGGGTTTATGTCCATTCCTTCACCAGGTTAGGAAGTTTTCCATCATTATTTCTTCAAACGCTGTTCAACATCTTGATTTTCTTCAGTTATGCCAATTGGATGGATATTTACCCTTAACAGTGTCCCATATGCTCCTTAAATTATTTTTATAGTCTTGGCATCTTATCTCTTGCCATTCTGATTGAGTGTCCTTGGCTTTCCATGCCTCTAGATAAGGCATTTGATTTTTTCTTTATTCACTCTGTTTTCCTTTGTTTATTCCATTTAATATACTTCTCATCTCAGATAATGTGTTCTTCATTTCAGACTGGTTCCCTTTTATAATTTCCATTTCTATTTTTATTTTTTTATCTCTTTGTTGAAGTTCTCACTGATTTAACCAAAAGTTCATTGAGCATCTTTATAACCAGTGTTTTGAACTCTGCATCTGTTAGATTACTTGACTCCATTATATCTGGATCTCTGTTCTGTTCTCTCATATGGTTTTGCTTCTTTGTCTTCCTATTTTGGCTGCCTTTCTGTGTCTGTTTCTATGTTCTAAGCAAAGCTCCTAAGTCTCCTGGTCTTATTAGTGTGGATTTGTGAAGTAAGTGTCCAGTGGCGCAGTCCTGAGAGGGACTCAGCTACAGGCCAAATTTAGTTCAAGCCTCTGCCCCTCTGGGGCCACCTGTTAAGATACAGCAAGCAATCCACGAATGCAGTTCTTATAGTTGCCTCAAAAAGCCACACCAGAAACCAAGGCCTGCTGCCTCCAGTGTGATTCGAGGCACTGCTCAGCAAGGAGCACCTGACTCGCTGAGGATAAACTTGGATGTGGCTTGGGTGGGCCACGAGTTGGGGAGGTGGGGTGTCAGGGAATCCTCTGGGCAGAGCGACCTCTGTTATCCAGTTTGATGATGTTGCAACTATGGTGGCACTGTGTCTGGCACACCAGTAGGGGATGGCTCTACAGGGAACAATGGATACCACCAGCACTTCTGTACCAAGCGAGTCTCCGCTTGGCTCTCACTCTGACAATATCTCCCTGTAAGTCCCTGGAGCCCCCTACACGCAGCTGAACGGCACTGGTGCTCAGAGCGAGCAGGTCCATCACCACGAAAATCTGCTCTCTGATGTGATCCCTTTAAGAGGCTTCTGCGCTGTCGCTGCCACAGCCTCCATCTCACTCAGCTGCTGGAGACCGGCAGCCCGCGTCCTCGCCCTGTCCAACCTTCTGCCATTGCAGGGTGCTTTCCTGGATTCTCCCTAGTTGTATGGCTTGTTCATTAAGATCCCAGATGATTTTTCCTTGCTGCTGCTCCTTGTTTCCATCCCAACTTTGATTTGGTCGCCAGAGGGATGAACAGAGCCTCCATCATCTATACCATTTTGGTTCCAATCCCTGGTTCTGCTTCTTAATGGCTGTGTGAACCTGACTGAGTCGTTTGACCTTTCTAAGTGAGTTTACACCTCTGTAAAACAGCGAGGGTAACATAACGTTACTGTGAGTCTTAAGAGAGACCATTACAGAAAAGGCTTAGTACGGTGCCTGGGACACCATATAGTGCTTGGGACATCAGTGCTCCGTAAATATTGACTTTGTAGAAAAAGGAGCTCCACAAACAGAATCTAAGTGAGCCAGACTGACACATGGTATGTCACTGTGGCCTCTTATCTACCTATGAAAGACAAAATAATATGCAGCAGACTTAAACACCCAGATTTCTGACCATGAAAACAGAACATGGTACCCAAGGCTTTTTCTGGAATAAAAAATGATCTCATCGAAGGGATCCACATCTCAGCTAAGAAAGAAGCCAGATATAATAAGCAAGAGAAAAGGATCTATGGAGACAGTGAATCTCCTCTCCTATAAGGTAAGTGAATGCTTCCTGCGTTAGCAGCTTCTTAGTGCAAAGCTGTCCCAAAGTTATATAACTCGGGGCAGATTCCTAGCCAAAAGAGGTTCAAAATGAGCTTCACTGTGTTCTATTTTAGCCTATGGATGGAACCAGTACTGTATTAAAGGTGACTGAGAAAAGTTAAAGGTTAACAAATAAGATATAACTCTATGTTTGTGTGCTTTTACATATTAGTATAGAATTAGTTCAGCCTAACAATATAATGCTTATTAATTATGCTGAGGAAGATAGTGTAGAACAGTAGGAGAATCACAGACAGTGGAATACAACAAATTCTGGAACTATCCATTGGTACTGTCAGATCTTAAAATGGGGATAACCATACCTGCCTCATGGGTGGCCATGAAATGTCACCGGCACAGGACCAGACATATAGTTGGTACCTGAAAAGCATTTGTTTCTTCTCCCCATTTCTTCCACATTTGTTATGTTAATAAGCAGCTCTATTTTTGAATGGAAAGGAGGACTATACTTGCCTTACTCTGTTTCCCACACCAGTAGGAATCCTTGTTTCTCAGACCAAAACCAAGGCATAGATAGAATTTTCTATATAACACAAGGTAACTGAATTACAGACATGGTGTTTGTGAGAAGATTAACTTTGGAATATAATTTCCCAAGTCTGAATCTACCATGGCAGAAAAGACATCCGGACTTGGAGCAAGAGGCAATGGCCTTCATCCCATTTCTGCTACTAGTTTTTTGATGACAGGCAAGTCATTTAAAACTTAACCTGTGTCTCTATAAAATGAGAATTTTTTTTTAACCTGGACAACATTCAAGGTTCCTTAGAATTCTAAATATTCTATGTTTCTAGAATTTGTTTCATGCTGTTTGTTAAAATGTATGACTATGTCTACTCCAAAAGCCACAAAGCCCTGCTCTATGTCCTCCACCTTGGTTCAAGTCATGATTTGTTTCTGGGTTAGTGTCTCCATATTAACAGTAATGGCACAGACAGAATCTAAGTGAACCAGGGTGTCAGCTGTCACTGCTCTACATTCTGTTTACTCTGGAGATCAGCTAAAGTTGTGTGAGCTGGGAGTAAATGGATGCCATGAAGATAGGATTTTACTATGAAAATAGTTTTCTGACGAGTTTGAAGAAGCAAAAACGCTCTGTAGACTGTCTTATACCTAAATGATACCACATGAGTTAAAAAGCAAAACACAGTGTTCTCATACCTCTGCAGATTTTAGTTTCTTGTGACTGATAGAAATTTCAATTAACTCCCAATTGACCCCACACCCTGGAAATTTTTTTGTCAGTATTCAAAATAAAGTGAGGGCCAATAGTCAGAACAATGGGGGCAGGGGCTTTGGTAAATATTTACAGAATGTTAACACATCAAGAACTAAGTATCTGATGCATCATTATAGCCTTATAGTTCCTCCAACACCTAGCATGGTTTCACACCTAGTGGGCTGGGAGCTCTTTGAAAGCAAAGATGATGTCACCTTCACATATAGTGTGGCACCTGGTACACTATAGGTGCTTGTATTAGTTTGCTAGGGCTACCATCTAACCAAGTGTTACACATTAAACAACAGACATCTGTGGCTTAAGCAACCAAAATTTATTTTCTCACAATTTAGGAGGCTGGAAATCTGGGATCAAGATGCCAGCACGATTGGTTTCCTCTAAGGCTTCTCTCTTTGTCTTGAAGATGACTGCTTCCTCCCTGAGTCATCACGTGGTCTCCCCTCTGTATTCCTCTGTCCAAATTTCCTCTTCTCCAAAGGACAGCAGTCATATTAGATTAGGGCCACCCTATTGACCTCATTTCAACTTAATTACCTCTTTAAAGATCCTGTCTCCAACTACAGTTACATTCTGAGGTACTGGAGATTAGGACTTCAGCATTTAAATTTGGGATGAGGGGCAGGGAGGCAGACACAAGTTAGCCCATTACAGTGCTCAATAAGAGTTGAATGAGTGAATGGTGGAAGGATGGGTGGATGAATAGATGGATAGATCAATGGACGGATGGACAGATGGATGGATGAAGAACTACTGGGTCAACAAATACTTAGTGAATTGAGTAAAGTTACAAAGTCACTTGTGGAGACTGGATTTTGCTCTAATATCATCCCAGGCGTTTTTACATTATATATTTTAATTCAGCCCTGCAAGATGGTTTGAAAAGTTACTACTCATCAAATTCTGTCAAGGTGACAAAAAATAGCCACATCCAGACTTATTGGTCATTTCCTTTGTCCTAATCATTCCCATTTGTAATGACTTCTGGAACCCAAGAGAATATCAGTATTTTCCTACAACAAATAACTACTACCTCTCCCATAAATACCTATACACTTGGAGCCCTCACATTAGAAAACAAAGAACTAAGAGAGGTTTACGTTAGATCAGTTGCCTGGTATTTCACTGTGTATGCCTGTTTGTTTTAAAGTGAACCTGGCCAGTACTTAGTTTCTAGGTTGTCTTAGCATTCTGATTTCATTCAGCGAACTATAGAAATGCTTCTATAGAATTGTAGGGAACTGGAAAAATGCCCACCAAGGATCTCAGTGAATCTCTCCTGATTTACTTGGTCGCTTTGAGTGCTGTTACATCTCTGACGGCATAGAAAGTCATAAGCTCACCCTCCACTGCCAATATTCCTTCTCTATTTTTCCATCTGGCTATAGAAGGGATAGCCATATGTGAAACTATCGAGGTGGCTGTAGGTGCGTGTCTAGACAGGGTAAGCAAAGCACTTGTGCCCCTTGCCCTTCCGCACAATGTCCTGAGTCACGGCGCTGGTTGTCAGTCTGACTCAGAACTCCCCTAGTACCAGCCGTTGTAACAGTGGGAAGCATTGCCAGAGGACACGCCCAGCCTGAATGAATGAACTATTTGTGGCACAGCCAGTATGAGACAGGTTCACTGGCGTTATGAGACCATGTGCTCATGCATCCATTCCTCACGCATACATTCTCTGCTGGAAATCATGTTCAGCAGATAAGCTATAGTATAAGCTTCCCTGGAAGCAAGTGTGGTAATTTTAAAAGGTTCCATTATGATTCATACCAATTTCATGCTTAAAAATAATAACAGAAAGATAAATGGACAGTGTGAGTTCTATCTGTATAATATGTGAATTGGGTATTAAAATTTAAAGGCAAATTTATTGTGGTCCTTTGTCAATGACAATGATGAATTATCCTGGCTATAAGCCTTGAGCAAACTGGTTACTCTAAAATAAGATTAACCCAGCGATTGTCCCTCCGCTGCCTTTCCTTACCCCGAGGCTTCCTGACACGAGGAGTATTAATGAGTATTCCCAAACATCACTAGGCATGAGATCATTTGATTTTGACCACATGTGGAGAACTGGCCCTTGAGGTTCTAGGTTCTCCCCATCTGCAGAGTTCTTTCCCCATTCCCACAAACCTAGATGTTTGTGTTGGGAACTAATCAACTACAGTCATGTGCTATCACACTTCTTGTCAGTGATTCAACCAAGCGATTTCTGACCTCTATCTGCACCTCTTTTTAAAATGTGGGTGAACTGTCCTGTTTTAGACATATCTTATTGTAAACCATTTCACATTCTTTTTGAGAGTAGGTGGCATATAAATCATCGTTGAAGAAAAACCTTCAGACCAAAGTAATATTCCCAGAGTGTGGAAAGCTCAGTGAGGAGAGGGCAAGACAGAGGGCTCGCTCCCCTTGGACCCACCTGCTGGGTGAACCTGTCACTCCCTCAACAGGCCCTGGTCTCTGTAGGCTGCGGAAGAACCATCCAGAGGTCTGTTAGGAGCTCCACTCTGCCGGAAGCAGAGCAGCTAATTCACTCGAGCCTAGCTCTGCTGACAATCTCACGTCATAGAAAGACAAGAAGAAGTGAAGAGCTGCTGCTTGGACCTATTTTGGGCCAACAAGGGAGAATAAGATGGATGACAGAGTGCAGGTGACTGACATGTGGAGAGAAAGGGAACCTTGCCATCACATGATTTGTGAGAGCCAAAGAAGGAAGTCTGAGAAGTTCATGTTCCTGAGACAGGAAAACAGAGCTCCACAATCCAGTGATAAGAAGGTGTGATTCACTGACTTAAACAAACTTAGAGGACAGCATAATGTGGAGGTTAAAGTGCACACTCAGGAATCTGGACAGACCAGAGTCTGGCTCCTGGCTCTGCCCTCACAACTTTGCAAATGTCACCTCCCTGTATCTCAGATTCCTCACTATAATCATGACTATATAACCTACCTTATGTGTTGCTTACGAGAATTAAATGAGATAATGTACGAAAAGCCCCTAGTACAGTGCCTGAATCATGGTAAATACTCAGTAAAGACTGGCTATTATTGTTTTTGTCACCATTATTGCAGACCTCCCATGTAAGGCACCAGCCTAGATACTGTTTGATCCCATGGTCAGAGACTCTCATCTAGATTAGATTAATTAGTCTAACTAGATTGGACTTCAGTCTAATCATATATAAATTGATTCTAGAAAGACTGAAGGCTCCACATAACTTTGACTATGTATTCATGCATAATTCGGAGAGGAAGAAGAGAGGGAGTTATCCAAAGAAACCACTATGTCTCCAATGAGCTGGTATTTTACAAGGACACTCACAAAGGCAGGAAGGAGGAATTGGCAACCAAGGGCAGATACAAAGGAATGGCATAAAATGAAAGAAGCAAGTCAGAGAAGTGGAGGCTGGGCTTGGGGTTAATGCATACATAGAACGACAATCAGAGCCACTGGGGTATGCTCAGAACAAGAGAAGGGCTGGCCTATGCTCGGGGCAGATGACACTTAGAGATGATACAGTGAAACAGGATTACTTATCTTCTAGTTTGTTTCCATCTTCTCTATCGAGAAGGAGGATCTGTGGGCCAGAAAGGAGAGCAAGAACATGGCCAAGAGGAAATTAAAGTCTGAGATAGTGAGGAGATAGGAGGGGGACACCTGGCTGCTGTATTTAATTCTCAAGGCTCTAATAAATTACATCTCAGCGCTGTCTGTACATGCACTCAAATGCAGCAACATGGATTAACAGCCTAGGATCCTAAAAGAACATGAATTCATAATTACAATATCTGAAAAAAATGGCAATATGGTGACGCATGAGAGTTTATGAAGCATGGTAGAACTTTCAGAAACTTTCAGAAACAAATGTCTCAATTTCAGTAACAGATTTTTAACAAAATTCTAGCACAGATTGGAAGCTTTGTGTTGACCTAGGAAGATGAATGCTGGTCAGACCAATCTCATCTCTCTCACAGGGTCCTTTAGATGGTAACTCTGTTGCACATTGTAGAGTTAGGAAATGGTAACAGCCAAGGCTGTACAATCTCTTTGGGAATGAGACAGAAAAATACAGGTTCCATGACAGTACAATTAGAAGCACTCAGAGTGGCTCAAGAAGAGTCCCTAAAGAAGACTGGAAAACAGGTTAGCATCGCTCTATGGAGGTATTTTAACGGCACGTGCTCAGTCTTCAGTGCCTCTCTATAAGACAGGGTCTTAACTTGCAGGACAAATTAAGTTTGCTGACATCTGCTGGGAGAAAGACCAGAAGGACATAGGTGGGGTAGAGAAGAGGTTGAGACCACCACTGTGGAAGCAGAGAGCCTGTGATCTCAGCTCCACCTCTTGTTAGTCGTGTGATGTTAAAGAAGATACCTATGCTCTCTGACTCAATTCCCGATCTGGAAAATGGGGACAATAATTGTATGAGGTAGATTAAATTGGTAAGTATAAAAGCATTTAGAACAGTACCTGATTATAGAAGTTGTCAAAATCACAACCACCTCCATCTACCTGAAATGATAGAATCTTACAAAATGAAAGCTATAAAAATAAAATGTTTACTATAAATTTAATACCCAATAAGGAAAACAACCTAAAGGTCTAATAAGGGACTGAAAGTACATAGATATGATGGAATATTATGGCCATAAAAATCAAGTTACAGAAGAATAATTAAGACAATGAAGAAAATGAATCAGAGTAAGGGAGAGGAGGTGATTGAGGAAAGTGGTCTCTGAGGGATGGTGTTGATCAGGGACTGAAATGAGGACGGGCAAAGGCCCAAAAGCAGGAAAGGGCTTGCACTGGACAGAAGCACATGAGGCTGGAGCATGGTATGCAAGGAGGAGAGGAGAAGGAAATGAGTTTGGATAGGCCTCACCACGCATGGCCCGGCCAGCCAAGGGAGCATAGGGTTTTATTTTATGTGAAATGGGAATCCATTGGGGAGTTGTGAGCAGGACAGAGTTATGATTTTTAAAGGATCGCATTGGCTATTTTAAGAAGCATAAACTGTAGAGTGGTTAGAATGGAAATAGGGAAACGAATTTGGGGGGGTGGTAGTAGTTTAATAACTTGGCAGTATTTGAGGAAATACATGATGGTGGCATAGGCAGGGAGAAAATGGTGATAAGTGGCAGACTTAGACTATATTTTGAACAGTATGATCCAACTTTTATAAAAAAGGAACACACACACAAATATACTGGACAGATATATGCAAATATTTTAGTTCCTATCTCTGGATCATGCTACTCATGATCACTTAAATTTCCTTCCTTATGATTTTTCTGTATTTTTCAAAGGTTCCACAACAAACATGTGGTATATAAGAGATCAGAAAAAAGAAGAGGGCATTTTTTAAAAAAGAAAACATCAGTTATCCAAGGACAGGCCAAGTGAGGTGTAGATCAGTAACAGCCTAAGAGATGCCAAGGATCTGACTGACAGCAATTTTAATACCTGTTGGCAGTGTATACGACCAACTAAAAAAGAAACAGCTGCAGGTAACAGGACAGAATCTAGGGACCTTGTAATAGAGACCTCCATCCCCGTGAGAAGTAACTGTCCCTTTCTATTCTGCTTTATTCAAACCCGCCTTGTACATCATGTGCAGTCCTGGGTGCCACAATTCTAAGCTCTAAATGAACTAGAGGAGAACAATCAGGATAGGGAAAGGATTGAAAACCACACATTGTAACAACAGGAGTAGTTACCTCCCACTGAGCACCCACACTGTGTCAAGCATTTTAAAATTGTAAAGTAGTTAAGATTTGAGATGTTTATTTAAATGGAAGGGAAAAAGCAGCAAATGAATATTTTTCTGAGCATTCATGGAGTCACTGCACTAATTACTTATTTACACTTTCTCATATCTAATCCTTACCACAATATTCTGAGATAAATATTATCTCTGTTTTATAGAACCACGGTTCTATGAAACTGAGTTTGGGAAGCAGCATTGTATTGCCATGGGCTCTGGAGCCAGACAGCCTGAGTTCAAATCCAAGCAGCGATGAGGAAACTGAGACCCAAGGACATGCTACTAAGCCTTCCTGGGCCTCAGTTTCCTCATCTACAAAAGGGATCTATGACACCTGTCTCATGGGGTTGTTTGAAGATTAAATTAGTACATTGGAGCACTTAGCACAGCCCGGCATAGAGTAAGCTTATTAAGCATCAGCTATTATTGTTCAAAATATGCCTAAGTTCACCCGCTGAGTAAGTGCGGGAGCCAGTGGAGAAGAAAGGAATCTGAGGACCCCAGGTAGTTACTTTCTAGTAGGTGAAGGCCTATTATTGGGAAGAAGGGAGAAGCTTCTACCGACTTCAAGAAGTAGAACCAGACCCAGTGAACATAAGCATAACAAGGTGTTCAGTAGGGTAAAACCTGAAATCAGCTAAGTAATGTCAGTTGCTTTTCTGCCTAAGTGGACAGAGAGCTTCTTGGTTTGGGAAAGAGTCATGAAGGGGTCACTCTTACTTACAATGCTATAAGATGCCCGTACCCCTATGACCTGGAGGGGTGCCTAATAGAGCCATTTGTGGCCTGACAAACACAACAAAGCCTGCCCTTTGTTATGACGAGAGGTGGGACAACTGTATGGGGGCAAGATGCCTGCTGGGAGATATTATTAGACTCTCCCTGATGGGTTAGGACGGATCCCACAAGAAGCTCTGTGAGACAAAAAGACATGGAACATCCCCAAGGGGGAACAGCATGAGAAAAGGGGCAGCGTGGAATGATGGTCTGGGTGACCCTTATCCAGGGTGAGGGAAGGCTGGTCCCAACACAGCCCATGGCTGGGACTGGAAACGCTTATGAACGTGGATGTCATTTGAGAGCAATGACCGAGTGCTCTGAACTAAAAGAGCCGTAATCTTGGAGCCCGAGCACAGGTACCATGCAGAGGCTCTAGGGCAGTAAGAGATTCCATGCAGCGGGGAGGGGTGAAGCAGGACAGAGTATTTCCTGCTGATGTGAGCAGGATGATGCTCTGGCAACTAATAGAGGGGAGAGAGGTATCTATTATTTGTACCTCACAAAGTACTGAAGTGGATTAAATCAATCACACACATTTAATAAGACTTGATTCATCTCAATATGAAGGACTTCCTAAAATCAGAATTAATAATAATAATAGCTAAAATTTATTCAGTGCTTATCACAGGCTAAACTCTTTACATGCCTTAGCTCATTAATTTTCACAAAACCATAAGAGCTGGGGACTATTTTTTAGCCACCATTTTACGGTGAGGAAACTGAGGCCTCGAGAGGCTAAAATACCTTGTTCAAGGTCATGCAGTAGACACTGACAGAACCAGAACCAGATGGTAGGCTCCCCTGATTGCAGAGCTTATCCTTTTAATCACTGCACCGTTCTAGCTCCCTAAGAAGGAGAGATGCAATGCAAGATGGCAATGCAGTTGACAGGATTAGGATAGACGAGTTTGGACTAGAATACCCATAAAAATCCTTTCCTATGCTGCAACACTTAGATTTTACGCTTCTTTGCAACCTTAAGAATCTATGTGCTTCATTTATCTCTACAGAATTGCTATCAAAATCCACTGTTTGTTATGAGTGGAAAATAAGCATAGGAACTATTGCTAAGGAATATAAAGATAAACCACATATCGAGACACATTCTAAGTCTGTAAGTCACATTTAGTGACAGTGACCTTCGAGAGAAGTAGTATTTGTTCATTCAGCAACTATTTGTTACATGCCTTCCATGTGCATTGTTCTAGGCACTTGGTATCTAGCAGTGGATTTTACAGTCTTGTGGGGGGAGAACAAATAAACAGTAAATATAATAGCTGAGTAAGTTATATAGTATATTAGAAGGCTTTAAATGCTTGGTCACAGTTGCAGTTTTAAACTCAGGTGGCAGAGCAGACCTTTTTGAGAAGGCGACATCTAAGCAAAGACATGAAGGAGATGAGGGAATTAGCATGTAGGTACCTGGGGAAAAAAACCATTTCAGGCAGAGGAAACATCCAAAGCAAAAGCATAAGACAAGAGCCTGCCAGGTCGGTGAAGCCGCAAGGAGGCAGGAGTGACTGGGGCAGGGTTAGAGAGAGGGTGAAGAGTAGGAGGTGAGGTTCGAAGAGTGAGGTCTTTCAAGCCATTGTGAAGTCTTTGGCTTTTACACAAAGTGAGATGGGAAACTGCTGTGGGGTTTAAAGCAGAGAAGTGACATGATCTGACTTACATCGAATATATTAAAATGCACTGTATTTAATATTATTTTGACTCGAAAATATTCTTTATCACTTGGATCACTGCTCATGAGCAAATGGAGCTCACACCTAAATGAATGTCAGCACTGTCGACAGAGAATCCCGCTGGTCTTGGAATTGGAGTGGAAGGGGAGGGAGTTGGTGGACTTGAATAAAAATAGTTTTGTCATTTAGTTCAAAGAGACACTGGAAGGAATAACGAATAACAATAGCTGTAAATATCACTACAAATATTAAGTGCCATCAAATGCTAACTACTACTTAAAAATAAAATGCCTATCCTTATTCTTTGGCCCAGGAGTCAGGACCTCTGACAGCCTGTTAATGCTTCAGTGCCTTTAAAGGACTTTTCCTTTAGCCTGTATTATCTGACAGCTGAATCTCCCATCCACAGTTCTGGTGGAAGGAACCGAGCTATTTACCATATGTACTCAGCAACAAAACACAATCCTGAGGGTAGGGGTTGATGAACATTTATTTAAAAAAAAAAAAACAAAACATTAATTTTTAGCTGTGCTTACAAGACTCCCTGAAAAGCATTGATGTTTAAACGAATGACATAGGGACAGATGAAAAAAGCTCTTGCAATGAGTTGTTTACACCAATCCACTGGGTCATGAAAATTTCGCTTGAGATTTGTTTGTGTGGGAATAACACTGGAATACTAGCTTGCCAGTGACTGCTTTGAATCTGACACAATGAATAGCTATTGTTCTGACACAGTATCCGGCTGCTCATGTCTACACACACTGAAGATGACCTTCCTCTTTAGAAATAACTTCCAGCCATTATATATTTTTAAACTTGTTATTGGTGTACCCAATGTTCTAGATGCCTGGGGAGGAGGGAAGTTGTATAAAGACATTTCAGTTTCCCCCCTAAAGGATTCCATGACTTCTCTATTTTTGATAAGTCAGGTTAGTCTACATTTCTAGCGTAACGAGATATGAAATAAAGAAAAAAGGGAAGTAAATTATTAATACCTATTAAGTACCAGATTCTGTGTTATGATGTCAATTCACCATTGCAACATAGTATAAATAGACGTTATCCCCTATGTTGCCCATGAGGCAGCTAAGGCTCAGAGAGATTAAGTAATTTGCGTAAATTACTTAGTAAGTATCAAAACTGGGATTTGAAACTAATTCTATTGACCCCCACATCCATGCTTTGCTACTACACAGACCTGCCCTCGAGAAACTGTCACCTAGTGTGTGTAGGAGGGAAGATTTACACATAGAAATCAGTTGGAGAGGAATACCAGCAGTACAAAGTCGAATGCTTAATTCACATGATCAAGACTCCAGGATTTAATCCTACAAACAAGTCCAAAAGCCTACAAAGAGCGAGGTCCTAAGAAAGCCCTTGCAAGGACATTAATGAAGTGGAAGTGACTAAGGAAGCATGGTTTTTCTATTAATGACATATATACCTCAGATCATCAAAGATGGCTGAGAAGGTAAGCGAGACGCTATAGGCCCAAGATGGCACTGCCCACCTTTCGACGTGCCTGGGCCCACTCATGCCTTTTCCTTAAAGTTCCACAGTCTGCAGGATAATAATAGACTAGGGGTGTGTGTGTGTGCGCGTGTGTGTGTCAGAGGAAAAGCATTAAGTCCCAAGACATTAAAGACAATGTGAATTAGAGATCACAAAGAGAGTTAATAACACTCACAGGTAATTATGCCTAAAATGTGGTTGATTACTTGTTAATGTTTTAGGAAATTTTTAGCTTCTAGGATGTCTGTTCCATTTCTTCCCACCTACTGGTATCTACCGTGGGAATGGCAATTGTGCAAGTTACTAAGTTCCAATCATTCAGCACCAAACCGACCCTTCTATTGTCTGCCTGGTGGTTCTGTGCTGGGACTCCCACTCCCAGTTAGGCTCTGCCAGGAAGGAATGCTGGATGGCAGAGGCAAGGCTGGAGAAGGCAGAAGGGAGCTGCCTTTTCCTGCTTCGCGTTTTTATTTGCTTTCTATTTATCAGTGCCTCCCAGCCTCCTCTGGCAGCGGCAGTTCCTTCCAGTAGTAGCACTTGCTTCTAGCTTGCACTTCTTCCAGTACTCACAGAACCAGCCTTACAGTGCGCAACTGCCCGCTCCCACCCCCTCCCCCAAAGAAACTTTTAAGTTTTAATAATTCTGACCTCTTCCCTCTTTCCTCTAGTCTTTGGGTTGTTAGATGCTTCCTTCACTTACTACCACCGTGATATCTTAATGTACTCTTTGTCATTTCAGTTCTTCAAATGAAGAACAATTCTAGTTAGTGATTCTTTGTATTAAATTCTCCTATTAAAATACACAATTACTTTCATTGTTAATTTAAGTAAAAGCAAATTGGAAAGCCATGTAATATATGCTAAGTTTCAAACAAATGTTTGGAACAGGAATATTTGGTTTATCCTTTGTATCTACATGAGGCTAATGGTTCCAAAATGCCAATCGGACCATGTCCCTCCCTGGTCTAAGGCCCTACAATGGCTCCCCATTGCTTACTTGATGAAGTCCCAGCTCCTAACACCAGGCCCTCCACAAGTCTCTGTCCACCCACCACACCCACAGAACCACCATGCTGTTTATCATACGCCATGCCTTTGCCTAAGTTGTTTTTATCCTTCTGAGTTAGAATTTATCCTTCAAAGTCAAGCTCAGGTGTCATCTCTTCTAAGAACCTTCTCTGTTCACTCTCTCTAGCAGCTAAACACTCCTTACTCTGCACACCTTGTGCTCCTAAGTCTAAAGGCACTATCTTAGCAGAGCACTGACTTCCGAGGCTAAGGTAGACATCATATTCTATCATTGTTTCAACACCTGGAACAGTGCTGGATACTCAATATGCCCTTAATAAATTTTGGCTCGGAATTATCTGTTTTTCCATTACCCAAGTTTCCTGCTACCCACTTGAGGCATATAATTAAAAGAAATAAAACTCCACATTCAGAGAATTTTGAAACTCATTTCCATTCCTCTTCTGTTTGGACGGAACACTTCTCCAAATGCAAAGCTGTTTCTATATCTTTGCATTACATTATATCTTTAGGAGGTAAGGACATTATAATTTCCTCAGTTCAGCGCCAAGAGGGCTGACATCGTCATGAGTGCAAAAGCTATAGTTGACAAAGGAGAAAATATGGCCATCCAGGACCTTAGCTAAAAGAAAGTGGTCCCTCTGGCCAGGCCAGGCCAACACATGGTGAACAGTCCTTACAGAAGTTCTGAAGTCGAATGTCAACCCCATCATGAGCAATTTGCTTAACTCTAATCTAGGATTCATCTCTTTCCTGTTACCAACTATAGGGATAAGGATATACTCCTGGGAGTAACTGGTCCAGGCACCCTAGTGTGGCCAGGGTCCTTCACAAATGAGGCAGTGGCAACACTTTCAAGTTGATTACGTTATCAGAGCCTTGGATTTTTGCTGTTGCACACCTTTCTGCTACTGCTGGCTAACAATGCATGTGCTCCACCATCTCTATGCTCCCTCAAAATCTGAAGGTACCAAGGGAGTAGATGTGACCATAGAAAACTGGGAATCTGGAGGCAAGTAGCAGGCAGCACAAACCCAGCTCTGATCAAGGCCGCTGTGTGCTCAACTTCTTAGAGGTGGAGCTGGAAAGGAACAAAGGCCAAAAAAAGCAGTTTCTTTGTCCTTTAATTTATCTTTTGATCTTTTAATATGTAGATGATAAGCTTCTGTTCTTGCATGGGAAAGAACATGAGTCAATTTGGTCAGGGATAACTGTGACCTCTTTAAGACAGATAGTATGTTTCCACCTGCAGAGTTGCTAGGAGAGAGATATTTTTATACTTAGAGATATCACAAGGACTCAACTGAATCTTACTGAGAATAAACAATCACACCGCCCTGCTTCAGGAATAATTACATCTGTCATAGTTTCCATCACTTTATTTTCAGGAATCTTTGCCGAACAATTGCACACCTATTTGCTTTTTTATCATTCTAATACTGAAATTTTCACCTGATTGTGAAAAATCCATTTGAGAGGTATGGCTTTGGTATGGTACTAAGCATAACATGGAGAATGAAGTTAGTCAACAAAACAAAAAGAGATACATTTCCTAATCTAATGTAATAAATTCAAAGAAACAAGCTAAATCATTCACATTTTCTCCTTGCGAAGAGTACTTCATGTGGGATATGAACTATTTTGAAAAATTCCGTGGAAGGATACAGTGGGCTGGGTTTCTCCCCTTGATCCCATTCTCTACCCTCTCCACTCTGAGGGCTGCCCCACCTCTTCAGTGGGCTCCTGCATTTCCTGGCTTCCCACTGGGTTTTGCCAACGGGGAATTTGCAGGACAGGGGTCTCTGGCTAATTAGAATCCCTGCCTTCAGGGTTGCTTCCAATTGACTGTGGGCTTGATCTTTTTTAAAGGCCACCTTCTCTACATTCCAGCCACGCCGCTCTCACCAGCGCTCAGGGTGAGGGCAGTTTTGCCCCTCCTAGCCCTGGGTTACTGCCCTAGCCCTGTGATTTCCCCACCCACCCCAACACACCCACATCTTTGTAAATAGTTTTCTTATAAATAGACTCTCGACAGATTTTCTTAACATGGGTGTGCCATCTCTTTCCTGTTAGGGCCCTGACTGGCTAATGTTATGCAGCCCCCCCCCCCCCACTTTATCCACAGTTTCACTTTCCACAGTTTCAATTACTGTGGTTCAAAAATATTAAATTAAAAATTCCAGAAATAAACAATTCATACGTTTTAAGTCTCACACCAGTCTGAGTAGCACGCAGAAATCCTGCGCCATCCTGCCCCCTCCGCCTGGGATATAAACCACCTTTGTCCAGCGTGCCCACACTGTGTACGCTCTCTGCCCATTACTCACTTAGTGGCCATCTCAGTTATCAGATTGACTGTCACAGTAGCACAGTGCTTGTGTTCAAGTAACCCGTGGCACAAGAGTTGCGATGCTGGCAATGCAGATGTGCCAAACAGAAGCTGTTAAGTGCTTCCTTTAAGCAGAAGGGTGAAAATTCCTAACTTAAGAAGGAAAGAAAAACATTGTATGCTGAGGTCGCTAAAATCTATGGTAAGAATGAATCTTCTATCCATGAGATTACCTAATTTATAAATTAAACTTTATCATAGGGATATATAGGAAAAAACATAGTATGTACATAGGATTTGATACTATCTGAAGTTTCAAGAATCCACTGAGGGTCCTGGAACATATTCCCATAGATAAACGGGGGACTACAGTACTGCTCAATATGGAGAAGAAACATTCTAGTCTTTCACTGGAAATCTGCTGTGCAGAGAGTCAGGTAATACATAAGGATGCTATTCAAAATATTTAACAGGCTGCCCCAGCGGGCACCTGGAAGCCTGCTGAACCAACCATATCCCTTTGGTCCTGGATTCTGGAAAGGTCTGGAGCCCCAGGGGAAGAGCTGGGGCAGCCAGGACAGATAGCAGTTGGGAGTGTCAGGATCGGAGCTATTGACCGACTAACACGGAAGGGTGTAGTGTTTTAACAGCTGGCGCATTCCAGTTGAACATTAGCCTAAGTAATGTGCCAATTTTCACTTTCAGGTTAGCAAATTGCAACCACAAAGTTCATTTCTATGGTTATTTAACATACTCTGAAGGCAGAAATGCAGACGAAAAATGAGCTGAGAACAGATGTTGCCTTGTACGAATAATGAATGAGCAACAAATTTTACATTCCCTGACCCCCAGCGCAAATGAATCAAGAAAAGAACCAACTATAAGCCTCTGGCAGAACGGGTGGTGTATTGACAAGCTCGACATGTGAACCAAATTTCAAAGACTGTCCAGCGCTATCAGGCGATTTTTAGAACTATGACATTTGCATCAAAGATTGTGTCTGTGCTAAGCATTTTGCATCTCTTATGACAGCCCTTTTAATCCTGGACTTTGGTTTCTGAAGTTATTTGTTTGAGCCTATAAAATAAAGTACTGTTTGATCCTTAGCCAAACACAAGAAGTTTCTTGATTCTTTTTAGAGCTGATCCTGTGTAATATAATTGGTTATTCCTTCTCTGAAACATAATTATATCACGTATTTTTATATTTCCTTCTGCTGCTTCTATATGGTGACACTATTTTCATATTCCAAGCAATTAGTCTTGAAAATGGGCCATATGCTTGTAACACAAACTATCCGGTTTTTTAATCCTGTTAGCTTAAGCCACAGACAATTACATAAATTTCTTTCTCATTCACAGTGTTGCAAATGCTGAAGAACTAAACTATCTTGCTAATGTAGCATCAGGTTTAAGAAAATGAGACACCTAATGATTTTGCCAGAATTTCAAAGGGGATCGTTAGCTACAGGACCATGGTTGGATGTGAAATAATACCCATCTCAGGAGCTAGCATTTCGAATACGTTTCAAATATTTCTCCTTTGCTCCATTAACGACAGTGGTAACAAGATGACATGACATAATTAAGAAGTAGACATGATATGTACAAGAAGTTAAGGGCTATCGGACAGATTTAGCTGCAGAAGAAAATATTCTGATGCTCACAAATTGTACAGTCCCATTAGCCAGCCCTGTATTCAGTATGAGTGTCAATGTCAGTTGATATCTATCATGTAATTCACAAATTATACTGCTGTTCGGTCTTCTGTTCACAAGGCTGACCGATCAAGGAGGATATTGTGTCTTGATAGGAAGATATGTTCTTCAAAGTTTATTTGTTGAGTTTGTTTCTTTATATGATATATGAGATTTATGAAATCAAACATTTCTCCTTATAAAGAAAATTATTATGCCTTAAGCTCTTAATTAAACAGCCACCTCTGGAAACAGAAAGGTAAAAAGAAATACAATTAATTAATTGTGCTAACCATTCTTCCCTGAGGACATTAGCCAGGACTTCAATAATTAATTAAAATAATATTAATAAAACAGAATTATTGAGTTACAGCTAGTACTATTCCGCCTTATAAAACATTCTCAGAAAAGACAGGTATTTGGTCCAGTTAAGTGAGCAAACAAATTCTCTCAATGTTTCTAAGTATACTGTGTCAAAACTCTCTGAGAACAGCGGCAGTCCCAAGGTCATTGTTAGTTTTGCCTGCCAAATGTTCCCAAACACACCGCACAAAAGATCTCAAGTCCTGGAAATAATACGTAATCCTCTTGGTTTCTAGTAAAAAGTTAGTTGTTCTGGGAATAAAATGTACCATTACCCAAACTGCAAGTGGGAAAACTCAATCAAACTGCAGTAAATGTATAATGTGAAATAGCCAGCTAAGTAAACCCTTGACTTTTAATGCTGCTGACAAGTGGCTGCTGCCCACCCACAGAGACAATGACAAAACCCCCACAATCCATTACCTCAGTCAAGTGAATTCCCATTTACTACCAAGGAGCAGAAGCTATAAATTTCCCTCTAACTGTGCCGCCCAGCAAATCTGTGACCAGAAGATGCCAATGACATTGCTCCAGTAACAGCGTTGGCTCCCCCAGCTGACACCACTTCAGTCCAGGGCTGCCTTTCTAAAGTGGCCTTAGTCGGAAACAGACAGCAACCAATTCAATAGCATAAAATATGAAACCAATTCATTTCCAACTAAAATAAATACTGCTGACATTACAGTCTCAAAAAAAATTTCCAAATACCAAGCCATCAGGAATCTCAGTGGGACTTATAATTATAAAAGAGTATCATGGAGGCACAGAAGTCAAAGGGACCTGCAAGGTCTTTTAGTGGGATGACCAACCCCCACTGAGATCACTCATGTGTCATTCACGGCAGATAATTTCACTGTCAGAGAGGGTTCTGCAAGGTAGACCATTACTGCTTAGGTCAAATGAATAGTTGTTCATATGGATCTAAAACTTCCATCTCTGAAACATTCCCTTTGGTTCTCTTTTCATTTTCCTGAGGAAGTGGAAGAAGCCTAATCCTCTCCTCTGTGCGATGTTGTCTTTCAGCCTTATTTCTTCAATCTAAATAAACAAAGTGCTTATTGGCTGCTTCAATCAGGTTGAACAGTATGGATTCAAAAATGAGCAGGATCAGTACCAAACACATATGTAATTAACCTGTTAGGATGACTGACTGCTGTACCCACAGTATAAAGTCCTTTAGAAATTACCCTTTAAAAAACATATATATATATATATATATATATATATGTATGTATATATGTGTATATATTATATTATATATTTTTCCATAGCAATGTAAACTTCTCAGCAGTCTTACATGAAATAGAAAACGAGTTGGACTGAACAGAGCTGCTCTGGCTGACATGAGATGGGGGGGGGCGGTCCAAGACCCACCTGCTCAGCTACCTTCTCTTTCTTTAACAGGCCCTAGAAACAGCCCCGTGGAACCCCAGGGCCCTGTGCAGCACAGCGTAAACACCACTGCTCTGGAACTTCAGAGAAGGATGAATATCCTCTGTTGGTCAGATGCAGAGCGTTGTGAGGTAAAGGTACAAAGAGCAGGTACTGGATAAAAACCTCCCTAAAATAAGTGGCACCTGAGTTAGATAGTGAAGGGTGATTATAATCGGGAAGCTAGGACAAAAGCAAGGGAGCTCAGCATTTTGGCTACGCTGAGGGGGTGATTAGCTCAGTGACAACATGTGAGAGAGTGGTGTGAACCAAAGCCAGAAAATAGACTGGATGAAGGGAGGAAGACTTTGAATGCTAAGCTCAGGAATATGTATTTTTCCTGAATGAAAAGCCATTGAACGCTTTTAGGCTGGAGAATGATACGAGAAGATCTTAGTTTTAGAAAGTAGGTGGTGATATGCAGTTCATATCACAGAATGGAACAAAGTGATAGAAATTAATGATAAGGTTATTGCAATAGTTAAGATGAGAGCTTGTTGGAAGGACATTTTGGAGAAAGAATTAATAGGGGCTGTTGGCTGATGGATTAAAGGAAAATCTAAGAAAATGTTAAAATTTCTTGTTCATTCATTCACTTAACAAACATTTACTGCGATCCCACTATGTGCCGGGCACAATTTAGAAATAAGTAAGAACAGGGTTTTTTTCTTCAAGAAGGTGACAATCTATTCAGATGAGACAGACAAGTAGTCATTAGGCAATTAAGTAGATCATGAGGGCATTGCTACAGATTGTGTGCATGATGGTATGAGAGCATAAAGGAGTGAGAGGCAGATACATGGGCTGGCTCCTTGACTCTGCTCCATCCTCTTTCCAGCGCACCTTTCTGCACATTGGGGATTGCAAAGCGAAGGACTACATTTCCCAGTTCCCTTGCAGCTCTATTTCACATGAACCTAGCCAAACAGAAGCAAACAGAAGACTATAAGACTTGGAACATGGGCGAAAATACCCCGAGGGAAAGTCCCCCTGTTACTGCTGCCATCGTTTGTGCTGATGAGCTCGGCTGTGGAGGCTTTTAGATTTTTCGGTGGCAGTGGTGCCTGTGCCTAGCCCCCAGGTACCATGCTGACATGGATCTTGGCAGGAGCAGTGTGAACCTAAAGCTAAGAATTGTGGTGGCACCTCCCTTAACTTCTGGCTTCTTGATTATAGCAGAGTCAGAGGTCCCTTCCTTGGTGTGCCAGTTTTACAGTGTGAATCTGGGAGCCACTCCTGGAAACTCAGCCTAGAGCCAGCCAGCTCTTCTAACCCTTCCAAAAATTTTATGAGCACCTGTTCCTCTTTCCTCTGCTTTTTAAAAAGCTAGCTGGAGAGATTCTGAGCTGCAACTAATTCCTAACCAAATCAAAGAGATGTTTAACGTAGGCTGGAGGAGGTCAGGGAAGGCTTCCAAGGGAAGATAATGCTTGAATGAATCATAAAGGGTGAGTATAATTCAGTGAAGTAGAGAACCAGGAAAAGACATTCCAGGCAAAGCCAGGAAGGTAAGGGAAAAAGAGAATGATGTGTTCAGAAAACTGCATAGGATTTACAAAGTGAAGATAGAAGGGCAGGCAGAGGCACATTCGTGAGAGTCTTGAGTCAGGCAAAGCAATCTGAGTTTTATGCATAGGAGTTATTGGAAATAGTAAGTAAAGAAATAATATAAGCAGATTTGTATGCTAAAAAGACATCTCTGCAGAATTGTGAAGTATAGATTGACATGACTAGAGAGTAAACTGGGGAGAATTCATTAGGAGGAAACTCCCATAATCCTGGCAAGAAATACTGAATGTTGACAGCGTAGCTAAGAGACAGTGGGAGTGGAGTGGTGGGGACAGATTTTAGAAGTAATAAGAAGTAGAATCTTTGAGAATTCAAGACCAGCTAAATATCAAGATGATGTGAGTAAATGTTGTCAAGGATGACACTCCATTTTCTAGCTTTGGTAACAAGTGGATGATGGTGCTACTTAATGATATTCCTTAGATATGGAAAAAAGAAAGAGGAGTGTGTTTTGTGGGTAAAATGAAGAGTTAAATTTTCGATATGATAAATATGAGGTGTCTATAGCAAAACTAAGCACAATTTTAAGCAGGGCTTTGGGATAGATGAATTCAGTTTGAGAGTCCTTCCATGTAAGCGGACACTGAAGACTTGGGTGGAAGGACTGTAGGGTAATGTGTAGCCTGCAAAGGAGGCAGGGTTGTTGATAAGAGTCCTGGGAAAAACAACCATTTATAAGGTAAGCATGGATAAAGAGAGGAAGATCAGGCCAGAGAGATAAGATAATGAAAAGAAAATGATGTCATGGAAGCTGTGGAGAGATCTGAAGAAAGTGATCCAGTGTCAGATGTCCCAGCACGGTCACTGTAAGTGTGCGTGCACACGTACACACACTCACACACACACACACACACGCACATGCACACACACACACAATGCATTTGACAAAAAGGAGAAAGTAAGCACTAGAACAAGGGAGAAAATATCAGACTATTTTTTCCCCAAGAAACTTCAATGTGAAGGGAAGAGAAATAAAGTAGTTGCTAGGGAAAGACACAAATATGAAAGTTTTTGTGCTTTTTTAAAGGTTGAAATGACTTACCAGAGCATACAGTTTTGAGAACTTGCTGGACCACAGGCACTGCTCTAAGTATTCCCATGCATTCATTCAAATGCATTAATTCATCTGTCCAAACACCCAACGAGCTGGGCACCGTTATGCTCCCTGTTTTACAGGAGAGGAAACTGAGCAAGGGTGGGCTAAGTACTTGGGAAGCAGCAGCACCAGGTTCCACACCTGAGGATTCCGGGTACAGGGCCACATGCGTAACCACCGTACCACCTCCACACCTACAGGATGAGCAGAACAGCAGAGGAGAGGGAAAGTTAGAGGAGAGGAGGGTGTGGCATTCCTAGGGAGCCCAGACAAGGCAGAGCCCTTAGGCAGGGGACAAGAGGTGCAGAAGAGTATAAATGAAGAAAAGTTACAGCTGTCGTTTGTAAAATGCCTCCATTGTTTTCCTGCCCAGAAGGAGGTGGGAAACATCTACTCAGTATAAGAGGACATGGTGAGATAGAGAGCCATTGATAATGTGCCGAGAAGAGCTGAGGTTGCTGCTGAGCAAAGAAGAGAAGGCGCTGCTGAGGGACAACCCAAGGACTGATGGGCTGCACCACGCTCTAGCTAAGGATGGAGCCCGTGACTTTACTGTCCTCGTTTTGCCTGGTGTGTGCTTTTATTGAACAAATTCCTGTTGGAGCAACAGAAACGAGATTTTGAATATAAGAAGGTAAGAAAATTAACAATATTAGAAAAAAATAGAAATATTAATTTATTTAACAAACACTACATAGTAATTACTATGTGTCAGGCACTGTTCCAAACATTTCTAAATAAAAACTCATGTAAAAATGATCATTAATAGTAATTGTTTCTATGTATTGTTCTAGAGCTACATGCTTCTTTAACTCTCATTCAGTCCTTACAACCACCCTATTAGGAAATTATTATTCTTGTTTTATAGTCGAGGAAAGTGAGGGTCAGAGAGATTAATTTGCCCTAGATCACAAGACTTAGCAGCGGTGGAGCCAGGTTTTGAACCTATGTCTGGGTCTCCAGAGGCTATGCTTTCCACCACTACACCACACCTTCTTGCACAGAATGAGGTCATGAATCAGGTGTTTAGGCTAGACAGAGAACATAAAGCCAAAAGGGGATAATTAGCTGAAAATGGAGGAGCCCAGGGTGGAGTGTATTTGAAAAGCAAATAGAGAGGAATAAACTGAAAGGGCAGAAAGCTGGGGTCAGATATTCCAGAGTTTAGGAGTTCAAAGGTAGAGCAAGGGCCAGGGGTCTGAATTGAGGGTACTGAGCTAAGGTCCTGGATGAACGTGGGGTCTGTAAGTGACAGCGGGAAGGCAGAAGTATGAACAAGCACCATGAGGCTCAGGGGAGGGAGGGTTTTTATAAGATGGTAAGAATCAGTGGGTTGGATGGGACTATGGGGGCCAGGACATACTAGCCAATCTGTCCTGCTGTACCTCTTCCACAACCCCACTCACCCCCTCCACTTACAATAGTTAAACTATTACTTCAGCACAACTAGGATGAAGTCAAATATGCAAAAGGTGCCACACATATACCAAATTGTCCCATAGGAGGAGCAAGAACTTGGTATAATATAATCATGGATATGTATGTACATATGTATTTATCATTATTGACTGAGCTATTACATGCCATTACATTCTACTGGGAGACAGAAAATAAACAAGTAAAACAAAGTAGGTGGTAAGTACTACTGAGAAAAATGAAAGCTGATTAAGGGGCATGGGAAGTAAAGGAGGGGGGAGGGTATGAATATTGCTATTTTAGACAGCGGACAGCCCTACAGAAAAGTTGACATTTACACAGCCTTGTAGATGTCTAAGACAAGACACGCAATATTGTTGTGTCTAGCTCAATCCTTTCTACGCAAATGAAATGGTCTAAGGTGGGTACATGCTTGGTATATTCAAGAAACATCGAGGAAGCCAGTGTAGCTGGAGCTGAATGAGCAAAGGGGCTAGGTACTAGCAGGAGGAAAAGTCCAGGCAGGAGCAGAGCATGTATGTTCTTATAGAACATTGGAGAATTCTTTTAGCAGAGTATCTCACTCATATTTTCAAAGGCTCGCTTTGACTACCATGTGTCGAATAGCCTGTGGGCGGTAGGGATTAGGAAGGAAGGGTACAATTTAAGAGGCTACTGCAAAAAGCCAGGTGAGAGATGATAGAGGGTTGGACCAGGGCGCTAGCAATGAAGGTAGTGAGGAGAACTTGGATTCTGCACATATTTTGGAAGTAGAAATGACAGAATTTGCTGTTGAATTTTTGATTGGCAGCCCCTATGATGGCCCTCAATGATCCCCAAGTCCCTTTGAGTGTGGGTTGGATTTAGTAACTCACTTCTAATGAAAAGAAAATGGCAAAAGTGATGAACTGTCAATTATAAGATTAGTTTTAAAAATGTGACTTCTGTTCAGCTGAACCCTCTCACTCTTTTTTCTGGCTAACTTGGGAAAGCCAGATGCCACACTGTGATCTTCCCTTGGAGAGGCTCATGTGGCAAGGAACCCTCCCTCATCTCCAGCTAAAGGCCAGCGAGATCTGAAGCCTGCCAACAGCCACATGAGTGAGTCTGGGAGTGGTCCTCCACAATCAAGCCTTGAGATGATTGCAGCCCTGGCCAACATCTTGATTGTAGTCTCCTCATAAGAGACTCTGAGCCAGGGAACCCAGCTAAGTTGTGTCCAGATTCCCGACCTGTAAAAACTAAAGTATAATAATTTGCTGCACTGCAAAACAGAACTAATATAGATTAGAACGGGGTGTTTAAGAGAGAATAGTTGAGAACGACTCCAAGGGTTTTGGTCTGTGCAACTGGCCCCTGGAGTTGTCATTTATTGAAGGAGGAGCAGGTTGAGCAGTTGTTGAGGAAGCATGAATTGTTTTTGATCTGTTAAATTTAAGATGTTTATTCGATGGAGATCAGGAATATGCAGTTGTATATAAGAGTCTGCAGTTTAGCGGAGAGAGCTGGGCTGTTCAAGCTTTTTGCCCATTTTTCTATTGTTTCATCTATCTTTTCTTATTTTTGGAGTCATTTTTATAATATAGATACAGGTGCTTTTTCAGATATATGTATTATAAATATTTTCCACTCTGTGGCATACTTTTCACTCTCTGAATAGTGTTCTTTGATTTACAGTCTAAATTTTAATGCAGTTTGATTTACCCACGTTCCCCTTTACACTTAGCACATTTTATGTTCTGCTGAAGAAATCTTTTCCGACACCATGGTCATAAAGATATTTAGAAATATAAATTTGGAGGTCATCAGTGTAGCAGATAAGATCGCCTATGGAGTGACTATAGAAAGAAAAGACATCTTGGACACAGGCCCAGTGCATGCCAATGCTTAGCAAATAAAGGGCTGAGGGGAATCGGCACAGAATGAGAAGGAGTAGATGGTCAGTAATGCAAGAGACCTAAATGAGATCAAGTGGAATCCAAGAAGTTTCCAGTGAAATTATTTACTCTGACATCCTGATACACGGAGAGGAATGAGACTCAGAGTGTACCACTAAAGTTGGCAGTGTAGAGACCACTAGATAAGCACTATCTTAATGAGATGTGCGTGTACGTACATCGGAGTGGGGAGCTCGAAAGCCTAATTGGAGTACAATGGGAGAAGAAATAAAGACAAGGACAGATTACTCTTCTGAAGAACGTTGCTGTAAAGGAGAAAAGAAAAATAGGGTGGCAGCTGGAGAGAGATGTGCAATCAAGGTAGGGATTATTTTATTTCCCCCACAAAAGACGTTACAGTCAATGTTTAACAGCTGAATAATATGTGTACAGCTATTTAGGAAGGGCCAACTCAGGAAATAATTGATGATGAGGAGAGAGGTAGTCTAAACGATGTCCTCGAGTCAGCAAGAGGAGATGAGATCTAGTGCACAGTGGGAGAGGTTAGTCACCGAGGCAGAAGGCTGGTAAGATAGGGTTGCGGAAGCAGGTGGAAGGCCTTTTCTGATTGCTTTAGTTTCTCAGTGAAGTAAAGATCGAGGCCGTCAGCCAAAATGAGTAGTTAGAAGTCAGTGATTATAAAGAGCTGTAACAGAATGGGTAAGAGTCCAGATTGTTAGCCAGGCCACTTGGGTTCACGTCCTAGTTCTCCCATCTAACAACTGTGTGATCTTGGGCAAGTTACTTAACCTGTTTCCTCAGCTTCCACATCTATGAAAAGCAGAAAATAATTGTACCTACCTCATAGGATTGCTATGATGATTAAGTGAATTAATGCATGTAAAGCAAGGTTTTATTTATTTTGCAGACAACATTGAGTGTCTGGACCTGTTATGATAAAGAATTAGTCATGGACCATAGGGAAGTCATCAAAGTGCTGCCACAAGCATTTAGGCCTTTCCCTGGGGCACATATAGTTTGTCTCCCTCGTGGATCAGGGAAAAGGAAGGTCTTAGGCAACTTAGAGGAAGTGCCCTGTGACTCTTGTGCATTGTGATTCTCAATTCTGGAAGCAGTTACAATTTCCTGAAGAGCTTAACAAAAATATCAGTGCCTGGGCCCCAACGTCAGAGATTCTGATTCATTGATCTGGGATGTAGCTCGTGCTGGTACTTTTGAAAAATGCCTTTTATGAATGTAATGAGGAGCTTGGGTTGGGAAGAGCTGGTCTACCAGGTGGGTCCATGCTGTGGAGATGGGTGGTGGGCCATTGGAGTTATATTTTACAAAACATTCTATTCATCCAATAAGCTTTGATTCCACATCGTCAAAGCAACTTTCTGGTTTATTCTGGTTCTCTAAATGGTTTCTCCATACGAAGAGAATATACTGGTCAGACTAGAGCATCTAGTCCAAGTGGCAGTCGCCTTCACATTGTAAATGCCTAAAGTGACTTTGTGTCCATGTGCAGTGATGTGCCTCTCTGGACTTAGAAATAGAAGGTGCTGGCCATGGACCATAAGGAAATCACTAAGGTTGTCTCAGGCTCGTCTGTGGGTGCAGAGTATCAGACCTTTCCCTGAAGATGCTTCTGTCTGTAGGAAGTTAGCAGCCAGACGAACACATTTTAGAAGATGTGTGGTGAGAGCAGGAGCAGAGAATGCTGGTTCAGCTCTCATATTAATGATTTTGGCAGCAACACTGGACATAATTTCTCATAGCCTAGAGCCACAGTTCCTAGTATATAAAGCTATGGAACGTGTATGAGAACCCTCTGCTAAATTACAATATCTCGAAGCAGGGTCATAAATCTACATTCTAATAGGCTCTCTGGGAAAATATTATATGATAAAGTAAGGGAATCTAGAGGGGTGAACTGATTTTTACATTCCATGAAGAGAATAAGTGAACAAGTCAAATAGTGCAGAAGACCTTACGATCCATTGTCCCCTTCTCCACCCTCCAATGACACTACCCAAAAAGCGAACTTTTTTACTATTTTCATTTTTCTTATTTTGGAAGTTACTTACCTCCCTGGATAATTGGTTGGATAAAATTAAGAAATATTCCCATTTTTTAATTTATCAACTAAAATTTTTTTGACTCCTCAATACAAAAAATAAGGATTTTGTTTATACTACCCCATGCCTCTTCTCAACGCTTTTAAATTATTTTTAAAAATTTATCAACCACCATTGTAACATTAAATAATATTCAAACATATTTCTTTTTACATAAAAACTGACATCCTGTCTTGGCACCCCATCCTTCCTACTTCCAGATTCTACCTTGTGTCAGGTACATATGATTGTTGCCTTAACAGATTCTTCTACAGATAGGTCTTCAATATATGAACCTCCTTCTTCTCCCCTGCAACCCCCTTGCCCTGCCATTTTTGGTACAACTGCTCATACCTGCCTCCCACAGGACCTGCAGACTCTCAACCCAAAACCTCCTCCACGAGCAGCCAGCTCCCTTGTCTCCTGCAAGTGGTGCTAGGCTGTTACCTTTCCTGGCTTCTCGTCCACCAACTCACTCTCAACCTCTACCTTCCACAAATTTGTTGAAGGCTCTCATTTTCCTATGAAACCCAGGTCCATTCTCTTCCCTGTCTATACGTTCATTGTGGTTGGACCCTGAGATTAATAGAAGGCAAATATGTGCACTTAGTCCACCTTCATGAAACAGATATCCTAGAATTCATTTTCTAGAACAATGAACTGTGCACTCATTGTTTTGCATCTCAGTTCCGATTCTCTCTTAATTATGTTTGTTCTGTTCTTTCTTATTTTAAGACTATTCTTGATCGAATATGTGCTAAGCAATTTTTCTTTTCCTTTGTCAGTTTATAATATGCTGTTCTTCTTGCATTACACTCTATTAAAATCTACCTTATTTCCATTGAAAGCATTTCTTCACGTATCTCAGCTCATCCTATCTATAATTTTAAATGCTTTCCCACTCTTGGGTATTTAGCCTTGGCTATACCTCAAACCATTCTTTTCGTGTTGAAGCTAACTTTTAAAGAACAAAGAAAACCTCCTTTTCAAAAGTGAGTAAAAACAAAACATTGATGCTCTCATTCCCAAAGACGGTGATCTATAGCTCCATGAGCCAATGCCCATAGGAGCCAGTTTTTAAACTTTTCATCCTCTATGTGGTTGTATAGCTCTACGGGTAAGACATCAGCTTTGGAATAGAATGAACTGTATTCAGATCTTGCTCTGCCACTTACTTGGTGTATGATCTCTAGTAAGATATTTCTCATGCCAGAAATTAGCGAGCCATTCTCCAAACCCTTTTCTCTTTCTTCCTGGGACTCTACTTGCTGGTCTCCATTGCAATTAGGAGTGATGTGGTAGACTTCTGTCCACTAAAATGTAGGTGAAAATTCTGGCCCATGAAAACTCACAGTCCTTTATTATCTCAAGCTCCCTGGCTGCTGGTCTGACATGAATATCCAGGGCAAACTTAGAAGCCATGTGTTGAAGACAGCAGGGCCTCCATGTGTGCATTGAATGGAAACTCCACCCCATTCCCTACTGGTGCTGCCAATGGGATTTTACACGATTAAGAAACAACCTTTACATGAATAAAGAATCATCTTCCTTTTTGTTAATCTAATGAGATTTCAGGTTTATGTTATGGCAGTTTGTTTTACCCTAATCAATGTACTTCTCTAACTTCACTTGCCTCTTCAGGATGATTCTAGTACTTACCTTCCTAGTGCTGTTAAAAGGATTAAAAGAGAAATAGAAAATATAAAGTATGTTAATGCATTGTGCCTGGCAAATGCTAAGTACAATAAAGGTTCATTATTATAATTCTATGAGTATATAACAACTTATTTAACTGTTGTATGGATGTATTACACTTTATCTAACCATTCCTTAATTACAGTATGTTTTTGTCGCTTCTATCAGAATAAATAATTGTAGAATAAACCTCCTCATACATAAATATTTGCATCTGATTATTTGACCTTTCTGATTTTATTTTTCTTTACCTGGGCCCTTAACAATAATTTTGATCCTCAAGTGATATATTAGCAGATACTTTTCATCTTGATTTATGTTTTATCTTTGCTATTTCTTTTTTTCTCTTGTAGTTTAAAAAATGAAAATGGCCTTGAACAACTCCATAGATGTTTCTCTAAAGGCTTCTTGCCAGTATATTTATCAGATGGTTTTACTTGCAGAAAAGAAAAACAGAGCTGTGCCTAAATCCTAGAAGTTGGAGGGAAAAGGAGTTGAGAGAAGGGAAGGGTCAGGAAGAGGAGAGTAGAGATAAAACCTATGCCTACCTCACAGTTCCACTCCAAGGGAAGTGTCCTAGTCTGTTGTCCCGGCCATTACTAGTAGTTGAGCCACTATATCTCCTCCTTTTATATTCAATTAGATATAAAAAGAACATGAAGCATTAACAAGCTAGAATCTTGCTTCACGGAGTTTTTGCTGAGCATATAGATAACTAACAACAAAAGGAAACAATGGCATCGATGAAACATAATCCTTGCATTAAACTCCCCATCTATTGAATGGTCACTGTCTGTAGATAAATCAATGATTCTGTCTTCCTCTGTCTCTGGCGGCTAAATCAATGCCCGCTCTTCAGATTAAGGAGATGCAATATTTCTCCACTGCATGTATCTTGGAAAATGGTTAGAAATGTGTAGGAATGCAGTTTGTAGCCTACTTGGAAGGTTTTTATGAATCACAATTTTATACTCCCACAGCTGGAGGAAACCACATGAGTCTGTGACTGGTTTGTCATCTGCAGCGCAGTCATTATCTAAGGCAAATGTTCTCTTATCTCATTTGCATTTACTTCCAAATTACCTATCCTTTGGAGTGAATGTCTAGTCACAGGTATTTATTGGAATGATGAAGTAAGTGGCTCTGCTTTCCCCTCAGGCTTCCATCAAAGTGTAACATTTAAATGATAGGCATACATCTGCCTCCTAACTGTCTCCACGCAAAGGATGGCCACTCTCAGTAGCATCTTCTTCAAATAAAAAGGGCAACAATATAAAATGCAATTAGAGTCCCAGCAGGAAACAGATGGCCCACTCAGATTAGGATAATTCATGGAGGTTTGAATGGAGGGACAGTTTACAAAGGTGTGAGCAGAGTGTAGAGAAACCACCGAGATAGTGTGATACCTCAAGTCTAGTAAATAATAGGAGCAACTGCCAGACCCAGAAATGATAGAATCCTGTGCAGATGACTATTGACTTACATTTGCTAGAGGGATGCAGCCAGCCCTGAGTGACCCTGTGGGAAAGGAGGCCAAGGAATTAATACCCTGACCTTACTCTCCTCTCTCCCCTGATCTTCTGGGATCTGCATTGCTAGAACCCGGTCAGAAGCCAGAGAGTGGGACAACTCATACAAGTCACTCTCCCCGAGCAGAGAGTGGGAGAAAGAAGGGGGACGGTGGAGTAAACACGGAGAGATACATGGAAGACAGCGGACAAAGAGCGAAAGACCAGGAGTTCAGTGCAGATGTGCCAGGTAAAAGAGGTCTATTCGAGATCAACAGGAGGTGGCAGCTAGGCAGCTGCCTCCATGGCTCCAGCTCAGGCCAAGGCCTGAGCTGGAGATATACACTCAGAACACAGAGGCTTTTCAAAGCCACAAGATTGAAAGCAATCATGAAGGAGGTGAAGAGAGACGAGGACCAAGGGCAGAGACCTAAGGATAATCTGGCTGAGAGAGAGAAAGGAAAGCTTGGGAGTGTGGAGCTTGGAGGGCAGATGAGTAAAGAGTGAGCCTCGGAAGGAGGGAGGGGGCAGACCAAATGCATGTGTCACAGGGGCTCACAGGTCACCTTGGAGGAAAGATAAGACACGGCATCACTGGTGACCTCACTGTGGTGGAGCCAGAGGGGCCAGAGCTCGACTGCAGAGCGTGCCAGAGAGAACGGGAAGGAGCAGAGGACTGGAGATTGCAAGCGTGAGCAACTGTTGCAAAGAGGAATACAGACTTGAGAAGGAGCACCGGCAGGGAATGTGGAGTCTAGAAAAGCTGACTTTTAGGAGGGTTTGTATGCATTGGGTTTGTACGCTGATGGGAATAGTCCATGAAAAGGAGCAAAAATGATGGTAGAGCAGAGAGAGGGGACTATGGACTAGGTGAGCACACAGAGGGGCCTGTGTGCTCACCTAACGAGGAACACACAGGCCCCTGCATTAGGTGCAGCTACCACTGAGCTCCAGCCCACTGTCACCAGCCTTCTGGGTTCTCAAGAGAAATTAGAAATTGACCCCTCCCCCCGCTACCCCCGCTTTTTTAACATGGAGTCTTCTGATAGTTAAATGTTGGCACCTAATTTAAAAAGAAATTAACTATCTGAAGTTCAAACAAAACTCATCTGCAGGCTGCCAGTTGGCAACCTCTCCTATACAGCAAAGTTTTACCCCTTCGATGGTTAGCAGGTGTGGCCTTCTGTTTTAGGGACCTCTGAAGGACACCGGCTGTTTCATCTCTAAAGTCTTTGGACTTGTAAGTGCCCTACAGTGGTGCTCGGCCAGGGTGGTTAATGATACAGCCATTGTCCCCTTTATAAAGGGCAGCGGAACTGAAGTTACCAGAGCCGGCTGCACATCCTATACTTAAGTCCTCAGAGTTAATACTTAGGCTTTCACATATGCCCTTTACCTCCTCCCACCTCCTCCTCACTAAGGAAACTTACTATTTTCTGCAGGCCAATGCAAATAAAGGTCACCAAGAAGCACTTTGAGCCAAACACCGAATGCTGGCATGCAGTAGAAGGGCTGATTGTAGGCTCCCAGCTAATAAAAAGAATGCCAATCAAAGGGGGCCTCTGCCTGGTCTGAAACTCAAAAAGAGCCCGAGCTGTCAGTGAGGGCCCCAAGCAGGACGGTGCTTGGATTTCCAGGGCTGTCCAGCACCTGCACAGAAACACTGCAGAACCTGGCAAGTTGACAGTCTTTCCCTGACCCAGGCAGGGAGGAAAAAGCACTGGCTTTAGACATACTACTGCCTTCCTCCAGAGGTGAGGCTAAGGAGGAAAGCACCTTAGGTGGGCTGCTGTTTTCGTACTAACAAAACTGGTCTTTATAACAGGGTTGACATCCTAGACCTCTCCAATTTTCACCATGTGAATACAGGCATTAAAAATGCTTCTCAGGTCACAGTGCTGGTTTCTCCTAGTAGTGCCTGCTTCTGTATTTTAAATGATTTCCTCCTGCTTAAGAATGAATCACTAAAGTTTCAGTTGGAACAGAAACAGTTTTCATCTCTGAAACATTCTGCTTTCACTCACCTTTTTGTCCAGTCCTATGGAGAGCAAGTCAGGAAAAATGTATCAACAATTCTGCCCCACTGTTAAGCTCTAAAGCATACCTGTTTTCCCCTCCATCCTACTAAAAGCTGCCTGGAGAGAATAAGGGAGGATAAAGAGGGCTTCAGCAGGCCGAGGAGAAGAAAGAGAGCTCTCGATGAAAAACACTTTTAAAAGTCTTCACTGGGGTGGCTGAAATAGTTCTTCCTGCTCCAAGTGAGAGGGAAACTAGAGGAACAGTTATTAAGAACTACTTGGTACAGGAGGATCCAGGAAAACGGCAGTGTGAAAAGCATAGTTTTCCAGTCTCTTCAAATCACCACATAAAAATAGAACACCAAGATAGCAAAACCAAAACCAACGAACAACACTTATAACAAAACTAGATGACAAGGTATCCCACAAATCCCAAAATATAAGCAGGTGGAGAAAAACCAACTTTCCAAGACCTGCTCGGTAGCCTGTTTATGCGGGAGGAAGGAGCAGAAGCAATGGGGCTTCCGAATTATGGACTCAAGAAAAGAAAAACCACAATAGAGTCAACAGGTATCACTGGAAAATATGGAGGACCAATTTGAGAACAGCAGCTGAAACTGGGAGATTTTGCCCTTGCCAATGGCAAGTGAGTGGAAAGGGCCTGCAGTAAGAGGGACTGAAATCAGGGCTCCCTTCTAGGACAGGGCTCATACTGGGGAGAAGCTGCAATCAAAATTGAGCAAATTAAAATCATAATGAGGTATCGCCTCACATCTGTCAAATGGCTATCATCAATAAACCAAAAAGCAAGTGTTGGTGAGGATGCAGAGAAAAGGGAACCCTCATACATTGTTGCTGGGATTGCAAATTGGTACAGCCACTATGGAAAGCTGTATGGAAGTTTCTCAAAAAATTAAAAATGGATCTACCTTTTGACCCAGCAATTGCACTTCTGGATATTTATCCAAAGAAAACTGAAACAATAATTCATAAAGGTATGCACCCCAATATTCATGGCAGCACAATTTACAATAGTCTATATATGGAAGCAACATAAATGGCCATCAACAGAAGACTGGATAAAGAAATTATGGTTCATATATACAACAAAATATTACTTAGCCATTAAAAAAATGAAATCCTACCATTTGCAATGACATGGATGGACCTAGAGGTTATTGTGCTGAGTGAAATAAGTCAGACAGAGAAAGATAAATACCATATGATTTCACTTATATGCAGAATCTAAAGAACAAAAAGAACAAACTAATAAAAACAGACTCACAAATATAGTGGACAATTTGGTGACAAACAGAGGGAAGGGGGGTTGGAAGGCTGGGAGAGTGGGGTGAAGGGTTAAAGAAGTACAAAGTAGTAGTTGATAGTTGGTCACAAGGATGGGGAGCACAGCAGAGGAAATGAAGTTAGCATTAATATGTTGGCTCAGTGGACGGCCAGGAGAGGGAGGGATCAATTGCAGGGATAGTTTTATGAACTATATAGATGTCTAACCGATGTACTGTATACTCGAAACTAATTTAAATAAATAATTTTTTAAAAAAATTAAAAAAAAAACTTGAGCAGAATAGGAACAATAGAGACAAAGAGAAGAAAAACTTCAGGCCAAAGTGGAGAAGAGAAACCCAGCCAAGAAAGCTATGAAAGAAAGCTGCCATATAGTTGAACACTACACAAATATAACCAAAGGGAGGCTCTATTAGGTAAGAAATACTTTACCTCATTCTAAAGTTCAGAAAAACTAATTTTACTAAAAAAAACCTATAGAAAAGTATCAAGATAGATATACAAAGTTATTATATATAAAAAAGAAAATAAGAAACTGAATAGCATGCCATAGACAAAGAAAGTATGCCAAAAACACGTCCACTATACAGAACAAAATTGTAATCTAATACTTCAAAATGAGGTAAAGACATTAAGAAAATGGTGGAAGACTTGAAAAAACTCAAAATTAGAAATACTCAGAAATAGAGTGACAGAACTCATACCAATTGTACACAAAAGAAAAAATTTCGGAAATGAAAAGTAAATTAGAAGGAACATAAGAGCAAATACATATGACAGATAATGTCCTAAGAGAAACAATACTTGCAAAAGAGAAACATCTTTAAAACCAGAAAGAAAGAAAAAAATAAAGAAGAAAGGAAAGAAAGAAAGAAAGAAAGAGAAAGAAAGAAAGAAAAGAAAGAAAGAAAGAAAGAAAGAAAAGAGAAAATGAAGAATATTAAAGATATGCAAAGGAGTTCACATGTAACGATAAGAGTCCCCATACAAGAAAAGCCAAAGTGAAGGAACAGAACAAATACTAAAAACTATAACTCAAGAAAAACTTTTCTAAAATACAAAAATAAATATATTTGAAACTACATACTGAGAAAAACACACTATGTACCTAAGGATATCAACCCAGAATGACCAATATGAGACCATATTCAGAAGTGAAGGGATAGAGAGAAAAAATTGTTTGGATGCCTAGAAAAAGAACATGTGAATTATAAGGGAAGGAAAATTAGACTGCCATTAGCTTTTTCACACACAGTATTTTATCACAAAAAGAAATGGAGTAACATATTTAAGATACTCACAGAAAGAAAGTATGAGTCAGAGATATAATAGCCAGCAAGACTCCTTCCAAATATAAAGGACACAAACTCATCAACATGCAAGGACTCAGGGAACATTTTTCCCAAGCACCTTCCCTGAGGAGTGAGCTTTAGACAACAGCCAAGGTGACCAGGGAAACATTGACATAATGGTGGTGGTGGGCATTAAATATACACTTTACTTGTGGAACAAAGGGCTAAAAAACAATGTAAACAAAGTACAACTGTTACAAAATGGGGAAAGAGCAGATGCAAAATATATGCATGTTTGTGCATATGTATGTGTCTACTTACATGTACTTTTCCTGGCTCTGTCCACTGAAAAGGCCTAGCATCAAAGACTGATCCAGTAGCAATGAGCCACCCTTACACCAGATAGGGTTTTAAACTATAATTTCTCACTAAAAGATCCTGGGGCTTATTAGAGAAGTGGTAGATTCCAGGTATAGCACAGGAAGTATATAAGATAAGCCTAGAACATCTTGTCACATCAGAAAACAAGGACACTGTTGAAGAACTTAGGAGCCGCCTTGCAAAGGCTTCCAATGGCCAAAGATGTGATCATTTGACTTTCAATAATGATAATAAATGCAATGTATTTAAATGTTTGAAACCTATAAATATGTTTAAAGCCATGAGTTCTAAAAAAGGAATTGGTTATCTTTGAAGTATGACGGAGGGCTAATTCGTGAGAATTTAGTAAATAAAGGGAAAGAACCAAACATTTATTATGCATCGCTTCATAAATTGATTCTAATAAATGGAAAGAAAATGATAGAATTAGAATAGCATCATTTTGCAACTCTAATGAATTAATAGATATAGACATTAAGAGAGATGTTTCTATGAAAAAAAAAAGAGAGAGCAAGAGAGACAACTAGATATCATGAGCCTCCTATGATCTTGCCAAATACCATCTAGAACCTTGCCAAAGGGAGTAAACATGAGTCTGATCCAGTGTCTATATCCAGTTGCCAATTTTCAGAAAATATGACAGGGGAATGTGTTCTATTGCACCGACTACAATCAGCAAAATCCAGATTTTGAGAAACATTAAAGGTTAAATGGCTTGGATTCTTACACAAAAATGTAAGGGAAAAGAAAGGAATTGAGAGGGAATCTGTAAGTTAAAAGAGACTTAAAGACACATCAAATTTTAAAAATGAGCAAGCTAAATTGAGTGCTCAGGATGCAAACCTACAGGATAACATGATAAAAATGCAGCAAAGTGATTATGATCAAGCCAGGAACGGTTACTTTCATGGAGAAGGTGGGGTTTCTGGATGGTTATATTAGTCAGGGTCCTCCAGAGAAAAAGAACCAATAGGATATACATGGATTATATAAGAGATTTATCATGGGAATTGGCTCACGTGATTGTGGAGGCCGAGAAGTCCCATGATCAGCCATCTATACGCTGGAGAACCAGCAAAGTGGGTGGTGTAATTCAGTCCAAGTGCAAAGGCCTGGGAATTGGTGGGCCGATGGTATAAGTCCTGGTCTGAGTCCAAAAGCCTGAGAAACAGGGGCACTGATGTCAGAGGGCAGAAGAAGATGAATGTCTCAGCTCAGGCAGAGAGCAAATCTGCCCCTCCTCCATCTTTTGTTCTATTCAGTCCTGAATGGATTGGATGATGCCCATCCCCGTTGGTGAAAGTGATTTTACTCAGTTTACTGACTCAAATGCTAATCTCTCCCAGAAACATCCTCACAGACACACCCAGAAAAAATATTTTGCCAGCTATCTAGGCACCCCTTAGCCCAGTCAAGTTGCCACATAAAGTTTAACCATCGCAGTGAGTAAGAAAGTTCTATTTCCTGACCTGGCAGTGATCTCAAGAATGTTCCCATCGAAATAATTCATTAAGCCATACAATCGTTTTGTGTCATTTCTGTGTTTGTGCTTTGTTTTATAATAATATTATTATATTACTATAATAATAGCCCACCTGAAACGGCTCCCCCACCCTCTGTGGGTGGGCAAAGAGACTGGTGTTAGGTCAGGAGATGGGAGCTATCCCCAACAGTGTTGTCTAACTAGGAAATAAGACTGCCCTTCCCAGGATGCTGATAAACCACCAGCACATTCTTTGATTTTCCTTACCCTGTGAGAAAGATCAATGGACTCTCCTGAGAGAACTATTAATTAATATACTAGATAATTATTATTTTTTATGTCAGGAGATATGTAAAAAGGGTTTTAACTCAGGTCAGGAAAGCTCAAACTAATTTTTCAGATACCTTTTGAAAGCAGTTATAAGTAGATGGGGATTGGAAAAGTGGAGGCGGGTATGACCTTTTGGAAAAAGTGGCAGACCTTGTTCTTTACTGTCAAATTCTGTTTCATCCAGGGCTGTGGTCAATTCAACTAAGTGTACTGTACTATAGTCATCTAGGTCTTGATGATTTAATGGCTTTTAAAAATCTATAATACAGAAACATATACCCAATTAAAAAGAAAGTTTCCCATTATAAAAAGCTTATTAGCCATTAGAATAGATTACTAAAGGAAGTGCTGCTGTCTCCTTACCATCTATTCAGAAATCCATCTATTCAGAATCTCCTAGGTGCAGATACACATAGAGACAGGTTCAACAGATGTCTGTGGGTATCTCCCAGGGACATTATGATTGCACGATTCCATCACTGCCCAGGTGGGAAGGCAGAAGAGCATGGTGGGGGGAACACAAACACATGCCAGAAAGATTGGAGTTTGTGTTGGCCTTTGTCCTTTCCTAACTCTGTGACATTGAAGTCAATTAATTAACCTCACCAAATGTTTATTTTCTTATCTGTAGACGAGAATAGTAATCACAACTCTTTCATTAGGTTGTTGTGACGACTGAATGTTATGATGGATGTAAAGGGCAAAATATCTGACATCCGCAAAAGCTCACTAGGTGTGAGCTATTATCATTATTATTAACATAATCATCATCACCAAGAGGGTTATGAAGAAACAAAATACGTTAGATCAGTGGTTCTCCAAGTGTAGTCACCAAACCAGCAGCATCTGTGTCTGGGATTTCTTAGAAGTGCAACACTCTCCCACCCCAGTCTCCAACTGCAGACCTACTGTGTTGGAATCTCTGGTGCAGGGCCCACAATCTGTATTTTAACAAGCCCTACACTACTTCCAGGCACACCAGAGTTTTGAAAACAACTGATCTAATACCATTATCTACTGAAGCCTCTTGCAGACTTTCACAACCAGAGAGCTTGAAATTTTTAGGAAGGCTGCTAGAATTCTGCTTGTTTATCAACTAAGAACAATAAACTTGAAATCTAGCCTTGATTCTATCAGCCAGTGATGCTGAAGAGAGAGAATCCCTCTGTCTGATGCCCCACTAGAGCCTTTTCAGTACATTGAAGGAAAGACTGTGGTTTGCCACTATGTGTTCCCAAGCATCTCACACCCTGCCTGACAGATTGTAGACACTTGATAAAAATTCATTGTCTGAATAACAAATGAAGAGTTAGAGGAATGGCTAGAGATGATTATAGCATTCAACTAGCAGATAAATTCACATCTAAGGTAATCTAATTTAGGATTTTGTTTAAAAATGCTTGCTTGCTAAAATTCAAGGACATTCATTTGCTTGGCGTAGTCAGCAAGCTAAACATATTTCATTAAAGTGTATGACTTCCAATTGAAATCGTGAAAAAGGATTAATGGTGATTTTAAAACCTCAAATAACTAAATTCCCAATGAAATTAAATTTGGGACAGTAATCAGTCCTTGGGTTAAAGTGGTAACCAAAAGAAAACAAACAGACAGAAAATTTTTAAGTTGTTTCAAATCCAATTCTGAGGCTAGATCCTGGAAAGAGAGGGAAATTACTTTACTGGGGTAGTTGCATAAATGATGTTTATATCCTGACGCATGACAAAATCCAGATTAATAAAGGAAGATAAACCAACTGAATATAACTTATTAAGGAAGGAAATTATAAAAGTCTTGTTTTAGGAATATTTCAATAATTCTATATTTTAAATAATCTGTATATCTCATTAAACACATCCAGGTTAAAGCTTAACTAATATTTATTCTAAAGAAAGCAGCAGTCATATTATCAAGTTGAAACACCATGTCTTCATATAGAAAAATATATCTTCCTTTAAGAATTAGTACATAAAACCAGCAACTACAATTCCAAAAGGCATAGAAAAATTAAATGCAGTTTGGTGCCCACCCACACCTACAGACTGTATAGAAAAATATTAAAGTCATAAAAAATTGTCAGAAGCAGTAATACCAGGATCATTAATATTTATTCTGTTTTTGTATTTGGCCATCTATTAGTATGAATAGTGCTCTAAACAGAAATATTTTATCAGTATTCTCAACAAAATGTATCTGGCTTCATCAATGTAAAATCTATTGCCACCAACCTGCAAGTTTGGTCTCCTGGCCCAGGGCCAACCACCTCTCTTGGAGATAGGGCACAGAGAATGAATGAAAAGTATAATTATTGGAGCTCTGTACCTTAGAGAAAAAGAAAAAGAAAACTGGGTGACTAAGAGCGATTCCTTGGTGGCACTTGAAAAAAATAATGCAGAGTTAACTAATAAATTAATAGGAAAACTGGACCTATCATTTTTAACTTTAGGTTTAGGAATAATGGGAGACCCTCAGGCACTAAAGGGACACTATCCATTAACTTGCAAGTAGGCTGAAGAAGATAAGGGACTCCCAAAGAGCTTAACTTACTCAAGGAAGCTTACTAACTCATTCATTCATTCATTCATTCATTCATTCATTTCTCAGTAATTCTCACTTTTAGATGCACTTCAGAATTTAAAAATTAGGACAATTTATTTGTGCATTTTTCTACCAACTCTTTTTGGTGATTGCAAACTCTTCAAAGATTTCATTTTTGTAGAACATTTGGAGGACCTCTCTTCAACTTTCAATCTCTCTGAAATTAGTGAAAATACTTCTAAAATGTTCCTTTTAAAGTTTCAGTGTCCTCTCCCTTAATTATTTCCTCTGAAAACTGTCGTTTATACCCCATAGCAGTGGTATTCATGACTGTGCAATAACAGGGGGAAAAACATCACAAAACCTTTTATTTAAAAATGCCATGTGCCAGCTGAATCTTTGCACAGTAAAGGAGGAAATAAATTTTCGATGCCAAAATTAGGGAATCTAGGAGCCGAAGGTTGCAAAAGGTACCTAAGAACGAACGAAATGCATCAACCTCCACCAGGATACAATGACGCCCGAAGCTCTACCTGCGGTCCAGCTTCCTTTCTGAGCTGCCAGCTGGACACCGAGCTGCCTTCCGACACCGTTGCTCTGACGGGACAGAGATCTGCAAGGCCTGTTTCGAAGGCTCAGCGCAGAGGCCGCGTGCCTGTGCACACGCGCACACACGCAGTCTGCATTTGCCATCATGAATTCATGACGTAGTCTTTGTTGTCGAATGCCTGAAACTAACATAATACTGTATGCCAACTATAATTGAAAAAAATAAAAATATAAAAAAGAAAAGAGAGTAAAAAGAGTGGGCCTTTGTGTGGGAAATGAGTCTGGTTCTCAGTCCAGAGACAGACTAGGGAGATGTCTCAGCACGCATTTTCTCCATGCCTGCTTTCTGATGCCAACCCATGTTGCAAATGGCTGCTGATAATTCCAGACCCTCCCAGACGCCTGCAGCACAGTGAGAAGCTGTCCTCACTACCGTCTACCCTTGCTGGCTAGCATTTGAAGGAGCAATCATGTTATATATGTTTAGATGAATAAACAGACTGATCTTTTAAAGGGAACTTATTTAATAGTTCTGTAGAAATTATGCACTTAACCAAACAGTAAAACTGATGGTTGGTAACTTTAGAGATGTATTCCATACACTATTAGCTCACCAATGTCTGAATCCTTCGTTTGGGATGAACTTCAGACCATCGACCATTAGAAAAGATGGCAAGAGAGCACAGTACAGAGACAAATAGATTGCTGACATTGCCATAAGCTGGGCCCTACCTCCAATGTGTGTAAGGATTCCTGTTACAGGAAGGGCCTTTTCAGTTACACAGGATAAATCCCCTCTAGTTCAAATAACAGATTAGGTGATCGGCACTATTCTTTTTGTCTTAGCAACTTATAAGATGAAAAGTAAAATCACATGGCCTAGAGGGAAGGGAGTAAGTCAAGCTGTATGGTTGAGGCCTAATTAACTCCCTTGAGAGGTCACAATGTTTACCCATGTTCCACAGGCACCCAAGACTTAACAGGGCCAAAAACATTGATCACCTCCCTTCTAAGGCAACCTGTTCCTCTTCCTATGGCCATCTCGCCATGACTGGTACCATCTGCCCAACCACATCCAGACATCTGGTCCTGCCATTTCTAAATCCTGCTTGGGTTTACCACCCCGAGTTGTTGGGTCAGATGCAGGAGTTGAAAGTGGACATTCAGCAAGGGGAGGGCACGCTGAAAGATGGAATGGCCTACCATTCAGAGGACAGGTGAATTCAGGAGGCAAGTGGTAATAACCTCTGTCCTTCAAAGAGTAGGCTGACCATTTCTGTCCTGGAGCATGTGTGTCTAGAGGAAATCCAAACTGAATTTCCTACTCTACAGAGACCAGAACTTATTGCAGTACTTTTTGTACAGCTTCTTGGTATGCCAGGACATCAGTGCGTGTACGGAAGTCCTCTTGGAGGTCTGTAATTACTGCAAGCATCAGCTGGCTGCGGAGAGACTAGCAGTAAGAGCTACAGGGTGCCGTGTCAGATGTGGAGCCATCCGCGCCCCAAGGAACTCTGCAGTTCTGAACAGCCATGCTATCTGGCTGAGCCACAGGAATAGAAACAGAATATAAGGCTCTTAAGCCACTGCCACCCTTTCCTCCCTCCGTAGAGCAGCCACAGAAGATGTGACCTTGAGGGGTATAAAAGTCAAACCCAGCATGCTGAGTCCAAACTAAGCCACTGATTAAAGAGACAAAGTGAGAAATGGAAGGTAGAGAACGAGAAAACGAGGTAAGAAATCAAGGCACCAGGAAAGTCGAGACTGAGAAGAGGCAGAGTTGCTCTGAATGAATTCTGAAGACAAAGTGTAAACGCCTGTTGGGCTCTTTATCCGCTCCCAGTAGTCTCTTATGGTTCATGTCATTCAAATGGTTCACACAGGGAGGAAAGCAGCAAGTTGAGGTGATTCTTGGTCAAAACTCATGACTTTCACTAGGTACTAATAGTTAAGCTCATCTGCAGAGAGAGAGAGAGAGAGAGAGAGAGAGAGAGAGAAGAGAGAGAGAGAGAGAGAGAGAGACTGGAATGGGTAAGGAGCTTCACAGAAGCATCAAGGTCTCAAACAGCCTCTGTGGGAATGGAGAGGGAGTTGACCAGGGACACACAAGCAGTGCCCAGCAGTCTTGAGGGCCCCGTTGAGGCTGGAGACTGTGCATTTGGTCTCCACTTGGCTATGTGGTTTTTATGTGGTTTTCTTCATTGTTGCTGAGCAGTTTCAGGAGAGGAAGCAGATTGTAGGCATGATACAAATTTAGGCATTAACAACCCGCTCTAGTGGTTACACCACAGGGTAAGCGAGTGAGGGAGAAACAAATGAAGCCATTTACTGTGTACATCTAAGTTAGTTAAGAAAAAAAAGGCGTGATAGTTAATTTTATGCTTCAGCTGGTCTGGGCTGTGGTGCCCAGGTCAAACATTATTCTGGATGTTTCTGTGAGGTTGTTTTGGATGAGATTATCATTGAAATCAATGGACTTTCAGTAAAGTGGATTGCCCTCCATAATGCAAGTGGGTCATATCCAATCAGTTGAAGGCCTGAATAGAACACAAGACTGACCTTCCCTGAGTAAGAGATTCTGCCAATGGACAGCCTTTCGATGTGAACCACAACATCAGATCTTCCATGGGTCTCTAGCCTGCCAGCACATCTGCAAGCTTTAGACTTGCCGGCCTCTATAATTATGAGAGTCGATTCCTTAACATCTCTCTTCTCTTCTCTTCTCCTCTCTCTCTCTCCTCTCTTCTCCTCTCTTCTCTCTTCTCTTCTCTCTCTCTCTCTCTCACACATACATACACATGCACATATACACAAACACACATAAGGACATCTATGTACATATATAGATATAGACATTTTATAATTGATTATACCTTACTGGTTCTATTCCTCTGAAGAACCCTAATATAGAAGGTAAGTCTGGAGAGAGAAGGACCAGGTAAAGCAACATCGAGAAGTCTTGACAGAAGTTCAGTGAGGCTAACAGAATGCAGAAACAGGAGGGATGGCAAACCTCTACATTCAGAGTTAGGAGAGTTTCAGATTTCAGATGCAGAGTAGATCTGAATGAGAACAAAGTCAGAGGAGTAGAGGTAGAGAATGTAGGAACTAAAAAAGCCTTTGAGGTTCAGATGCTAGCTGGTCCATCTACACGCACATTGGATCAGTTCATTCAGCCTGAGCATGGGCTTGGAACAGACTGAGAAAACCGTGATCCAGGATGTCAGTAGTGAGGTGGGCTGCCCACTAATGTTCTTTGATGGCTCCTTATCATCATCAGGGAAAGCCCAGCGCCTTCCCGTGGCAGGAAGCCCCTCCCAGCTCATCTCTGTTCAGCCCCAGCCCAGCCTCAGCCACACTGACTTTTTTGCCTGTGGCCTGGAAGCTGACTACACTCTTGGCCTTCAAGCCTTTGCACGCTCATTTGTCTTTGCCTTCTTGGAAGAGCAATACACTTCTTGCTCTACCACTCCCTTGCAGCCTCAGATAAAGCCAAAAAGCCTTCTCATCTTGACAAGCACTCCTAACAAACCAAAGGCCATCTGGGCAACAGTCTCTTAAATAGTCAGGACAATTTCTTCCATACTCAGTGATTAGCTGTGCCTTGAATGAAGCAAACTGCACTTTTCTGTGGACTGCAGGTTCTATAGATCCTTTAAAATTTTTCAGGCTGTTCAGTCTCAATCACAGCTTTCTAGGTTTAATTCAGGTAGCATCAGAGGACTGTTTTTAATCACTTGCAAAGATGACAATGAGCCTAGAGCAGGTGGCAACAGGCAGACCTCCAAGCTCTTTTTTTCCTTTGTATACCCTCGTCCTTTGCCATCTCTGTCGGCTTGCCAATCTTAATATTTAGTGCAGATATAGGCTTTTCGCATTGATTTCTTTTTCTATGTTTCATTTTCCCCCTACAGCCTCCCTTAAACTTAGTGCTTTATTTAAAAAATGATAAATGAAATATGAGTCTAGTTTTAACTTTTAAAGCATGAGGTAGTTCAATAATTAGAAGAGTGGATGGATGTTCATCAGTTGCACTTGATTCCAACTGATACCTGGATCAGAGGCTCTGGCAGTAAACTTTAAGGAGCCAGGAGCTCTGATCTCTTTCCTCGGCCCAAGAAAAATTCACCCATTTGCCTCACTTTCTTCCCTCCATAAACATTGTATGGGGGTGGGGAGAGATGTTCGGGTACCAGAATGACTCCATTCCAAGTGGTCACCCTTGCATGTTTGCTCATCTTCCCAAACCATTGTCTCCAAGTTCTCCCCAGTCATGCAGACAACAGCATCATTACACAGCCACACCAAGGGGACAGTCTTCTACAGGTGACCCTTCTTTTCATAATTAAGCGAGCTGCAGCTCTTAATGGCAGAAATAAAGTATGATTTCTCTCTTCCCTACACAAAATGCTCGTCTTCCTTAATAAACTTGTCCTCATTCACTGTGAAATTGGAAACATAGCCTTTTCCTGATGACCAGATGGCCCAGCAAATTTAATCACTTCAAGCACTCCGTGTTTCCTCTCCACTACCCTCCACAGTGAGGAAATCAAGAGGCAAACTCCTTATTCCTCCCAGATGCCAACCTCTCTTGAGTGCTGCCCCAATCATTACTTAAAAAAAAAAAAAGCCAGAACAATAAAGATCAAAGAAAATATTTCTTTAAAGCTATAAAATAAAACAAACTTTCAGAGGAGGGTAATAGTAAATAAATTAAAAAAAGAATCAAAATTATTTTTGATTAATACTTAATTCAATAAGAATGCCACTTAACATTTATTCTGATTTATCTGGTACAGTTGTTTGATTTAAATTTCTCTTCAAATTCATGTCTAGTATTCCAGAGAGTAAAGCAAAAAAAAATTTTGATGAATAATGTAGGGCACTCTGAATAGAATTTTACCCACACCAGTTGATATTCACTTAATACAGTGGCCTGCCTATTCTAGCTAATAAAAGCTTAATATGATTCCTGAGTTTCTTTGGGTATACAGTTGGCCCTCCATACCTGCGGATTTTGCATTCAAGCATTCAACTGACTGCAGATGGAAAATACCGTTTTTGATCCGTGGTTGGGAATCCATGGATGTGGAAGGCCAACTGTCTGCATCATTTTACACCATTTTCTATAAAGAACTTGAGCATCCATGGATTTTGGTATCCACAGGGGACCCTGGAACCAATCCCCACGGACACTTAGCGATGACTATATTTTCCTTTAACAGTCTCACCTAGGCAAATTTATTGAATCTTCTAAACCCGTTTCTTCCACCTGAAAAAATGGGTACCTTACGCTTTCCAAAAAATATAGGGAAATTCGTGTTGGTAAGGTACTTTCCAGCACAGATAAACTGACAACACAAAAGGTAATTATTCCCATAGTTCAGTCTCTCATATCAACCCTTCCCCTTCTTCAAACCAATTTTGGAGAAGGTGACGAATGCTCTTATTTATATGGAAATTAATAACTCCTTTATTTATTGATTAAAATAACATGTTAGGGTTGCTATGAATTGTCAAGACAATTAGTTTGCAACAAGGATGTGTATTAACAGAGCTGGGAAGTGAAACCAGGACTAAAGTGGCAGCACCTGTTCTGCATTTGGAAAATATGCTCTTCGAAAATATGCAAACAAGTCACAGACATACTTGTTTCTGAAAGCTTGGGACACTAAAGCATTCTAAGAAGCATGACAACAAAGTTATCATTCAGAAATAAAGGTGGATTATACAGGTTCCAGCCCAAACACTTAGATGGCATTTTTCTATCCTTACAATACTTTGTTTCATAAAAAAGCCACTTGACTAAATAGCTTCTGTGTCCTAGTCTTTACTAACAGGAAGTAGCTATTATGAATCTTTATTTTTGATATTTGTTGTAAAATGTAATTAATCAGAAGCTGCAGATATCCAAAAAGCTTGTTTATATAAAATTCTTCCCTAGAAAAGATAAGAAGCCTCCCTGATTCAACAGAAAACAATTACTTGCTAATTCAAGACAGTAAAAACTTTCTCTCTTCACCATAAAAAAAAAAAACATAAAAAAAAGTTTTGATGTTTTGTTTATTGGTGATTTTATGTACACTATTTATAAAAATTGGTGAGAGAGACTAAATAATGTCAACTGTTTCAAGCAACAGTCTGAACGCTAATTAAAGAGTAAGGAGATGATTTTGGAGCAACGTTTTTTTCCCTCCACAAAACTATCAATTTGAACTAAAGGGTCACAGAATATTTATATTAAAACTTTATGGTCAGTAAAAGAAATATTTCCTTCGTGCAAAGGAACAAACATCACCCAACATTCCCTCTAAATTTTTCAGCAAAGAAAATAGAGTGTAATAGAGAAAAAGAATTCCTAAAATAAACTTTATGCAATCACAGGAAGCATTTAGATCCCTTTTTTCCTCCTCTTGCAGGAAAATGAAACAATCTCTGGGCCACAGGAAATAACACAAGTGTTAGAAAATCCCTGTGGTATGAAATAAAAAAAACGTCAAGTGGTTCTCTTCTGAGTCCCATAAATGACGTAAAGGACAACAGATGGTCAAAGACTCAGGCACTTCAACAAGAAGTAATTGATTTAGACTGGTGAGAGTGACGACTCCATTTGAGGTTCAGGAAAATAGGACAGCAGAGAGTCACATACACAACATTACAACCGATACATCTGCACACAACTAGCTCCTGGCTTCATTTTGGCAAAAAGAGCGCTGTAAGAAGAATAATGATAGCAAGAAGTGTGGAAGGAAGAAAGCATGAGGGAGAAAAGAAGAAAAAGTGGATAGGACTATTTTATTTAGATTGCCAGCAGATTCTACTACAAATTAGGAACAATATTGGCATGTCAATAATTGGGACAATTTAAGAAAAATCGACAATTCATAACCGTGGATATAATATTGAACATAAGCAAAAATTCATATTATAATATCATTGGGTAGAAGAAAAGTTTATAATGTCTCATTCAATTTAATTATAAGTGTCAGAAGAATAAATCTTTGGTATTGAAAAAAATGGCGTCGATGATAGAGGCTCTGTTATCACTCTGGCGACCAAATAAAATTGTGACGGAAACAAGGAGCAGCAGCAAGGAAAAAATTACCTGGGATGAATAAGCCATGCAACTAGGGAGAAATCCAAGAAAGAGCCCAGAAACGGCAGAAGGTAGGACGGGCCGAGGACGCAGGGCTGCCCAGTCCCAAGAGGTTGAGACGGAGGTGAGACTGTCCCAAAACGGCTAAGTGAGAAGGAGGGTCCGCAGAGGCAGACGCCTCTTAAAGGGCCGCATCCCCGGTGGATTTTTTGTGGTGACGGACTTGCTCGCTCTGAGCACCAGTGCCAATTCAGCTACATGCAGGGGGCACCAGGGACTTACAAGGAGACACTGTCAGAGTGAGAGCCAAGGCGAAACTCACAAGTACAGAAGTGCCAGCAGTATCCATTGTTCCCTGTTGAGCCCTCCCCCTTACCAGTGCACGGACACAGAGCCGCCATAGCTGAGAGGTCATCGAACTAAATAACAGAGGTTGCTCCACCTAGAGGATGCCCTGAAACCCCCTCCCCCAACTTGTGGCCCCACTCAAGCCATATTGGGCCCCACACAACAAGCCACATCCTCAGCGAGTCAGGTGCTCCATGCTGAGACTCATACTAGAGGAGGCAGCTGGCCTTGGTTTCTGGTGTGGCCTTTTGAGGCAACTACAAGCACAGCATCTGTGGATTGCTTGTTGAATCTTGTCAGGCGGCCCTGGAAGGGTAGAGACTTGGGATAAATTTGGCCTGAAGCTGAACCCCTCTCAGGACTGTGCCACTGGACACCTACTTCACAAATTCACACTAATAAGACCGGGAAACTTAGAGCTTTGCTTGGCACATAGAAACAGACATAGAAAGGCAGCCAAAATGGGAAGAAAAGAAGCAGAACCATATGAGAGAACAGAACAGAGATCCGGATAAAATAGAGTGAAGTGACCTAACAGATACAGAGTTCAAAACGCTGGTTATAAAGATGCTCAGTGAACTTTTGGGAAGTATAGATAAATTTGGTGAAATTTCAACAAAGAGATAAAAAACATAAGATGGAAATAGAAATTATAAAAGGGAACCAGTCTGAAATGAAAAATACATTATCTGGATGAGAAGTATATTAAATGGAATAAACAAAGGAATAAACAAAGTGAATAAAGAAGAGGATTAAATGCCCTATCTAGAGGACAGGAAAGCCAAGGACACTCAATCAGAATGGCAAGAGATAAGATGTCAAGACTATAAAATAATTTAAGGAGCATATGGGACACTATTAAGGGTCTAAATGTCTGTTGGCGTAACTGAAGAAAATCAAGATGTTGAACAGCTGTTTGAAGAAATAATGATGGAAAACTTCCTCACCTGGTGAAGGAAATGACATAAAACTCTAGAAAGCTCAGAGAATTTAAAAATCAGGGATCCAAAGAGGCCCACACCAAGACACATCATAATTAAAATGCCAAAGGTTAAATACAAAGAAAGAATATTAAAAGCAGCAAGAAAAACAGATAGTTACTTATAAGGGAACACCCATAAGACTGGCAGCTGATTTCTCAAAAGAAACTATGTAGGACAGAAGGGCTTGGCAAAAAAAGATTCAACAGGATGAAGACAAGATCTATAACCAAGAATAATTTATCCAGCAAAGTTATCATTTAGAGTTGAAAGACAGATAAAAATAAACTGAAGGAATTTATCACCATCAAGCCAGTATTACAGGTAATGTTGGAGAGACTTCTTTAAGAAGAAAAAACATGTATCAAAAACAGGAATAAAGAATGATAACAACTACATTCCTATCAATAAGTACCTCAAACGGAAAAGAATTAAGTGCTCCAACTAAACGAAATGGCTAAAAGAATAAGAAAACAAGACCCCTACATTTGAAAAGGAAGGGGACAAAGAAATATTGTTTTAACGGACCTAGAAGGTATTTAAGTCAGACAGAGATAAACACAATATGATTTCACTTATATGCAGAATCTAAGGAATAAAAAGAACAAATTAATCAGACTCACAAATATAGTGGACAATTTGGTGACGGACAGAGGGGAGGGGGGTTGGGAGGGCTGGGAGATGGGGTGAAGGGTTAAAGAAGTATGAATTAGTAGCTGATGGATGGTCAAGGGATGAGAAGCATGGCATAGAGAATGCAGTCAGCATAAATATGCTGGCTAGGTGAAAGGTCAGGAGAGGAAGGGAGCAATTGGGGGGATCATTTTATGAAATATAACCAAGGTACTGTATACTTGAAACTAATTTTAAAAAAGAATAAATGCTACACTTATTTTCTGCCTTAAAAGTACTTTTTTTAGAATATCCAGTTAAGAGGGTATTTTTGGCATTGCTACATAGGATACATTAGTAGGCAAATGTTTTTATAATTTTACCAAAGACTTAGCAGCTAAGTCCTTCTCAGTATGAAAGGTCAAAATTATATAGAGTAAATCAGGAAGAACTTCAGATTGTGTAGACATTTCTCCTTTTGTGGCTTTAATGCAAAAGGAGATTCCACAAAATCTTCTTAAGATTATCTACCTGTTTGTGACATTTCATGGACCACACCTGGAATTTAACAGGTCATAAATAGGATAATAAAATCAGTTACATTTAGTAGATTAAAAATGTAGTTTTAAATGATTTTTTAGACTATTGGGTTTTGGCAACAGTAACTAGGCAGAATCAACTGTTTAATCATTTACAGTATCAAAATAGATCCTTCCCTTCCTTATGCTCTTCCAATCCTTTCCTCCAGCCTGGTTTCCTTGTGGCTATATTCCTGTGATGGTTTTCCAGCTGGTCTCCCCAATCTCCCTGGTTTTGCTATTGAATGCCCCTCCTTTGCACCCTTACCCCAACACTGCTGCCACCTTGCTTCCTACAGATGGCTGGATCAATCTTTTAAAAATGGTTTCTGTAAGTCACTTACAAAGTCAAGAACTTATGAGAGCCAGATTCTTCAGAACCTAACTGAGATAGTTGACACATATATACACAAATATATGTGTGTGTGTTTTTGCAAATTGTAGCACACACACTTTTTCTTTTAACAATATAACCCAGTGATCACATTTCAGAACCTATGGGTTTTATTCTGCTTTATGCTGCTTTATTCTCCTTTAAGAGCTGCATTATACTCCATTGTATGGATATTCTACGATTTACCTAACAAGCCTCTGTGGAGGGGAAATGATGGGTTGAGTAAGTAAAAGAAGGAAAGAAATTAATTTTTTCTTCAAATGAAAGGTTATATTTCTCCAAATTAAGCTTATATTTATACACACAAAAGAATATGCATATGGGAGTTAAGAAACAAAAACAATACCCATGACCCCCCACCCACCCTCCCAACTTAAAAAAAAAAAAAAACTAGTTTACCAATACTGTATTTACCTTTTGCCTCATCCCTGTCTCTCACCTTAAAAGTAACTCTTACCTGATTTTAACATTTATCATTCCCATAGGTTTTTAAGAAATTTTATCACGTTTATATGGCTAAATCATATATTAGTTGATGTTGCTTGTTTTTCAGCTTATAAAATGGTATTACTGTAGATAGTCTTTGCAATGGCATTGCTGAAATAGGCTCCCTGTACTATTAATAGTTGTCTGTAACTGGTCATTTTCGCATATTATGTTCCTAAGATTCATCCATTTGAAAAAGTACCTGTAGTTCATTCATTATTACTGCTACATAATATTCTATGGTGTGACTATACTATAACAAACTTATCCATTCTTCTGCCAGGCTTTTGGGTTATTTGCAGGTTTTTGCTACTCTGAACAGTGTTGCTATGAACATTCTTATGTGTCTTCTGGTGTACACATGCAAGAAGTCCTCTAGAAAATACCAGAACAGAGTAGTAAGTTATGACTGCAATATTATAATGAAGTGTTCTCCAAAGTGGTCATTTACCATTTTATCAGCAAAGTCTAAAATGAATCCCTTCCAACACTTGGTTTATGAGACTCCTTAATCTTACAATCCAATGAGTGTAAATGGCATCTCATTGGTTTTGATTTGCATTTTCCTGATTACTTCTGGGATTGAGCTTCTTTTCTTGTTTATTGGCCATTCATGTTTCCTTTCTGTGAAATGACTGTTTTGTTTTATTGCCTAGTTTCCAATTAAGTCACCCTTTTTTTTTCTTACATATTGATCTGTAGGAGTCCTTGAATCATTCAGAATAACTATTTAAAGGTGCTGCAATATGTTCTCAGTTTATAGCTATCTCCTAAATTTCTATATGTCTTTTATTGAACATTCTTAATTTTAATGTAGCTAAGTTTATCAATCTTTATTTTATGATTAGTGCCTTTTGTATCTTGTTTAAGAAAATCACAGAGATCCTACATTTTCTTCAAGATTTTATAATTTTACCTTTAAAATTTATTTTTATATGGCATGAGGTAGGGATCTGTGTGTGTGTTTTTTCCATATGGATAAACAATTTCCCCAGCACCATTTCCCAGTGATCTGCAATATCCATTTTATCATCAATCAAGTGTTCAGATATACACGGCCTGTTTCTAGGCTCTCTTTTCTTAATTTTCTTCCCCTATATTAATACCAAACTGTCTTAATTACTTTAAATTTATAGTATGTCTTGATATCTGGTAGGGCAGGTTGCCTTCCTCTTCCCCCTCCTCTTCCTGCTGATTTTTCTTCTTCCTCAGGAGTTTTTCAGTTATTTTGGATCTTTGCTCTTCATGTGAATTTTTAAATCAGTTTGTTGGGCTCTATTAAAAGGGAGGATTATTTTTCATGGAATACCTTTTTATACCTTCAAAATTTTGTCTAGAAGACACATATTACAAATAAAAAATACTTAACAATAATCTTGACGGGCTTTTTGTTGTGTCATGGTCAAATTGCCTTTCATTGCATTTAAGGCCCTCTGGAATCTGATCAGTTTTTTCTACTCCATTAATCATTACCTTCAAATGTGAAACTACATCTCGAAGTAGGCTAGTTTACAATAGCTCCTCCATATAGACCATATACAGCCCACTTATACTTGCCTATTTCTTTGCTCATATTATTTCCTTCTATTTAACCACCTATTCATCAAACCTGATTTCAGATCGTTCTCCAATGCACTTCTCTAAAACTACTCATGTACTTGAAGTTAGAGTTTGGCTGTTATTAGTTTTAAATTTTATTTTCCTATAGTTTGGTATCCTCAATTTTAAGTATGAGCTCCATAGAGGCAAGTACGGAATGGAAAAGAGTTGAAATATTTTTGAAGAAATATAAAATCCATATTAAATGATTTTAGACTAATCACTATTGCCAACTTTTGGGTCCAGTCACAAAAAGGCCTTTTAGCTCAGATATGGTGACTTTCTTTTATACTTGATCTAGGTGAGTAACTATGATTAATGAACTACTAAAGGAAGCTAGTACTTAATGGAATTTATTTGCAAGGGACTTTTACAACATAATTCAAAAATATCTTTATCAGCAGAGACAGTCTAATAACATGTTCTCATGGTGGTTTACAACATATCTGTATAGTTATCCATCAGAAGAGATGATAAGGAAACAAGTGTGTGAACCATAATTAAATCTATTAGGCGCAGTGTGAGAATAATGTTTAAATAAAGTTCAACAGCTGCCAACACCAACATCTTCTTCAAAATTTTTAATACTTGAAGTAGATATAGTTGAAGAGAATTTATTGTTCCTATCTTATTTCTCAATTAAAATAATAAAAAATAGGAATTGTTACTGCTTGATATATTAAGTTTATAAAAGACAACTGATGTTTATTAAAGGCCCAAACTAACCTGCAGTATAAAAATTATCAATGGCATAGGCTATAAATGAGCTGAAACAAAAACTAATAACTATAGAACTTTAAAATGTCTATAAAAGATTAAAAATAATAAAGAGCAGGAAAATAGTTTGAAAAAATTTCAAATATATACTTTTGTTGTTTTTTTTTAAATTAAAGGATATTCTTTTTTATTAAGCATCTTTTATGTTTTAAGCAAGTTATCTGTTGTTATAAACCTGATATTCCCAGGAATAAAAGTCAGCTACTTTTCAATTAATACATTGAAAGTATGGCAGATCAATATTTATATAGTCATTCAATTTCAGAGTTTAACAAGGTTTTCAAAGCACTGATATGCTTTACACTGAAGATTGGGTTTAAATATTACTTAAATAAGTGTTTCTGATTAAGAAAGTGGTCTATGACCAAGTTCTATTGTCACTATACTCTATGGAAACTTTAAGCCAAATTACTTAAAATAGTTTTAAATGTGAAAAAAAAAATGTTGCTTTAGACACACAATAGGATGTGGCAGAAGAAAAGAAAGCAAATCATTGAATTGATTATCCTCAAGTTTCAACCTGAACTCCAAACATCAGTAGTCACTCTAGCACGAGGAAGAGAGAATGCTCATCTAGTTTTCAATATTTACTTTAAAAAATGGGACTTTGAAAAAGGAATTTCAAAATAATCATATGGACAGTGCGACATTTCGGGCATTTAAAAATGGTTATCTTCTTATAAAAATACAATTCTTATGAAAAGTATAATCCGGTATCAGAAAGCAATTCATTAATGCATCATTATTTTTAAAGCTTTGTTGAAGTATAACTTCACAATACATGCGCAATAAACTGCATATATTTAAACTGTACAATTTGATGAATTTTGACCTCTGTATATGCCTATGAAACCTTCACCATAATCAGGTTAATGAACATTTCTATCACTTCCCAGAGTATCCTTATTCCCTTTTTAATCTATCCCTCTCTCCATATCTTTCTCCCCCAATACCCATTTCCAGGCAACCACTGATTTACTGTGCCAAGTAGTTAAGGATACAGTTTCTAGCATTGTATATAAATAGAGTTTTACAGGTTGTACCTTTCGTCTGCCGCTTTCACTCAGTATTATTGTTTTAAGATTTATTCATATTATTGCATCAATAATTCATTCCATATTATTGTATCTATTGTATAGATACAGCAAATTTGGCTTATCCATTTACTTTTTGGTGGATATTCGAGTTGTTTTCAGCTTCTAGCTATTATAAACGAAGCTGCTAAGAATATTTGTATATGCCTCCATGTGGATACAAGTTTTGCTTCTTTTGAGTAAATATCTAAGAGCAGAAAAGTTAGATAGCATGATAAGTGCAGTTTTAACTTTTTTAGAATGTGCCAGACTGTTTTTCAAATGTAAATGTACTGTTTTACATTCCCACCAACAGTGTACAGAGAGTTGGAGAGTTGAGGTGGATTCACATCACCACCAACAGTCAGGTCAATCTTTTCCATTGTAGCCATTTAGTGGTATTTCATTGTGGGTGTTTTGTTTTGTTTGTTTTGTTTTTGCATTTCCCTAATGACTAAAGATGTTGAGCATTTCTCATGTTATTTTTTAATGGTATCTCTTCTTTGGCCAAGTCTCTAATAACATCTTTTGCCTATTTCAAAATTGAGATTTTGTCTGCTTATTAATGGGTTGTAAGAATTTTTTATATAGTTTAGATACAAATTCTTTGTCAGATATGTTTTACAAATGTTTCCTCCAAGTCTATAAACTGCCTTTTTAATTTTCTTAACTTTGATTTTCAAACAGCTGTTTTAATTTTAATGAAGTACAATTTATCAAATTTTTCTTTTATAGTTTTATAGTGATTTTCTGTGCCCTATTTAAAAATCTTTGCCTAACTCAAGATCGTGAAGATTTTCTCCTCTAAATTTTCCTTCCTGACATTCATAATTTTAGATTTTGCATTTAGGTATATGATTTATTTCGATCTCATTTTTATAGATGTGTAAGGTCTAAGCAAGATTCATTTCTTTGCAAAAAGATGTCTCATTCTTCAAGCACGATTGCTGAAAAGATGATCTATTCCTCACTGAATTGCTTTGACATCTTTGTTGAAAATCAAGTTATCATATCTGTACATGTCTATTTCTGAACTCACTGTTGTTTCATGGATCTATATGTCTATCTTTATACAAACACCACACTGTCTTGATTACTGTCACTTTATAATAAGTCTTAAAATCGGGTAGTATAGTTCTTTGACTTTAACCTTTTTTCAAAACTGTTTTGGCTATTCTATACCCTCTTTATTTCCATATAAATTTTAGAATCAAGTTGTCAATTTCATTAAAAAGAGTCTCCTGGGAATGTAATTAGGATTGCACTGGATATAGATCAATTTGGGGAGAACAGATATCTAAACATATTGAGTCTTCCAAACTACAAATATGGTTATCTCTCACTATTTGTATAAGTTTTCTTTCATTTCTTTATTAGTGTTTCATTTTTGTCAGCATAACAGCTCTTGCACACATATTATTATATTTTTATTTAAACATCTTATGTTTTGTTTTATTATAAATTGTATTATTTTCATTTCAATTTCAATTATTCATTGTTTGTATATAGGAATAAAATTCATTTTTGTACATTGACCTTGCATACTGCAACTCTGTTAAATTCACTTACTTTTTTATATTTGGGGAAATTTTCTCCACACTCTTGTTGCCTGTGAATGGAACAGTTTTATTTCTCGCTTTCTAATCTGTATGCTTTTCTTTTTCTATTCCAATAAGACCTTCAGTATGATATTGAATAAAAGTGGTGAACGTGGTCAACTATTCCTTGTTTCCAGTCTTAGGAGGAAAGCAGTCAGTCTTTCACCATTAGTTATGATGTTAGTTGTAGATATTTTACAGATGCTTTTTATTGGGTTGAAAGAGTTGTGTTTTATTCCTACTTTGCTAAATTTTATCATAAGTATTGAATTTGTCTGTGCTTTTTTTGTATCTATTAAGATAAAGATATGGTTTTTCTTCCTTAGTCTGTCCTTCTTCAGTATGTTTCTTGTTTAATCTGTTGTGTACATTGATTGATTTTCAAGTGTTGAAGCAATCTTGCATTTCCAGGATAATGACCTCTTGTCACAATGTATTATCCTTTTTATATAATGCTGGATTCAATTAAATATTATTTTGCCAAGTATTTCTGTATCTGTGTTCATGAGGAATACTGGTCTGCAGTCTTCTTGCACTGTTTGGTTTGGATAGCAGGATAATTCTGACTTCAGAAAATGATTGAGAGTGCTCCCTCCTCTTCTATTTTCTGGAAAAGTGTGCAGAACTGGCATTTTTCTTAAATGCTAGATAGATTTTGCCACTGATGGCATCTGGGGCTGGAATTTACTTCATTAATTCACCATTGCAAATTGCATTTCTTTAAGTTATCTTCAGTACACTACTGGCTTTGAATCCTTCTGGTATTATCTTGTGCATAAGTTTAAGGATGGTTTGCCAAAGGATATTTTCTTTTTTCCTATTCCATACTTAGTTTTTGACCTTCTCTATTCACGTTATTATTTCCTTCTCCAGCAGTAGACTGCTGCTGCTTCATACACAGTGCTTGCTAGCTTGCACTAGGGGTTCTCTGTTGTACTGGTCCAGCCTCAGCTTTAGGCAAACCCTGTGTCCCTGAGTCTTGGCAATTGGGCTTTCTCATTGGTCCTACCCCTCACTTCTCCCAGAATAAGATATCTTTAATGTCCTGGGCCCAGGATGGCTTCCTGTTCCTCCCTCTGAAATAGAGGGGTTTTTTCTTATTTTCTCTAGCCCAGTCATAATGGGTCTTCATCTGAGGACAAGGTTTTCTAACCAACCCCCCCCTCCCACACACACACACACACACACACACAACACAACTTATGGTGTTTGTCCCACAGGGAAGAAAGGTCAGGGAAGGCTTCATGTTTTTCTCACCGAGGCAGCTGCTTTCCTCCACCAGGCCTACTAAGAAAGACTTTTTCCAGTTCCCTGCCCCATGCTCAGTTATTCTCTTATCACCAGTGAGGTCCACAAGAAAAGCCTATGAGTAAATGCAAAAGCCCTTCTGTTAGCAGCATCAGGGTTTCTAGATTCTGTTATCTCACTCAGTTTTTACCAATTCGTTAAAATCTTTCACTGAATTTTTACCCTTTTGTAGGGAGTTTGACAGCTATTCTTTGTTCTGCCAAAGGTGAGGTAATGCTTGCATCCTATCTCTCCTTAGAGGTCTGACTCTTCTTACATTTCAGGATAGTTGAATGAATTATAACTTAGGTTCCTTGGTCGGTTTACAAAATGTTACGATTTTATAGATCATACAGTTTGTTCCTGTTCTACAGATGGGTATGATACTCTTTCCAGTCTTCTCCATCCTAAGCAAAATTGAAACTAGTAGTTTGTTATTTTTGAACTTTACACACTGCTCCTAACATTTATATAGAAATGCAGAAAATTGAGAATTGCCAAAACATTCTTGAAGAACAATAGGTGATGATAAACAAGAGTGAGTTATTGTTGCAAAGACACAGGAGCAAATTAATGGAACAGAATAGAAAGTCCAGAAATAGACCTATAAAAACACAGACATTTAATCTATAACAAAGGTGGTACTGCAGAGTAGTAGAGGAAATAACAGTCTTAGTAGTACTGGGACAATTAGATATTCACAAGGAAAAAAACTTAAAGTCTACCTTACCTAATAACCAAAAAAACATTTCCAAGTGGGTTATAGAGCTAAATGTAAATGACAAAAAGTTCTATAACTTCTAGAAGCTGATATAGGATAACGTGTTCATAACTTTGGGGCACTACACAAAAATTAATAATCATAAAAAGAATAAATTTGAATACATTAAAATTAAGATCCTTTGTTTACTAAAAGACACTGTTAATACAGTAAAAGACAAGCTATAGAGTGGGAAAGATATCTGCAACACATAAAACAGTCAAGGATCCATAACAAAAACATAAAAATATATATATTCTCCAGCAACACAATAAAAATGGGCAAGATACTTGACTGGCACAACACAAAAGAGGATATCTGTTAGTCAAAAACGCATACAAAAGGTGCTCAAATTCATTTACAATCAGGAAATGCAAGTTAAAACCACAATGAGATAGCACTAACCAACAAGTAATTCTACTCTCAGAAATAACTCAACAGAAATTCAAGCACATAAACACCAAATACACACACACACACACACACACACACACACATACACACATACACACACACATATATATATACATACATATATATATGTACAAGAATTTTCAGAACAGCATTATTTATAATAGTAAAATGCTCAAATCAATCCAAATATCCACCTACAGTGGAATGGATAAGTTGGGTATTCAAACAATGGAATGTTCCATAGCAAAGAATATGAACAAATCGCAACTATATGCAACAAGAGACATGGATCTCAGAAACATAATATAAACAAAAGCAGTCAACATGGAACAAAATACAAGTGGCTAATATGGACTAAAATGCTGTATAATTCCATTTAATATAAATTTTTAAAATAGACAAAACTATAATGTTTAAGGGAACAAGCTTAGATGTTAAAACGTCAGCATGTGGTTAACTCTATAAGGGAAAAAGAGGATAGTGATTGTGAAGGAAAACACGGGGCTCCTGGGATGCTGGATGGTTGGTAGTGACATGGATGCTCACTTTATAGGTAATTAACTGACCTATCTATGTCTTCTGTGCGTAGCTGTCTGTATATGTAACATACTTCATACCTTTCTCACATTTCCCTAAAATATCTTGTGGTCACTAGTGAACTTTTTTTTTTTTTACTAGAGGTGCTTCAAATATACTCTTTGGTTCTAATTTTGTAGGATTCTAGGAAAGTATTTTGTGTTTGCAGGCAGTGTGGTTGGGGGGTTTCTTCCCTTGTTTGGAACTAAGTGGCACAGAATTCAGGTAAAGGTAAAAAATATATAAGCTGTATTACTGATCAAAAGCAGGATCAGAGGATAGGTGACCACAATGGGTTCTGAATACCCTACCCCTAAATTAGATGGACTTGCCATCCAAGTCTGAGGCAGAGATGGACAACTTCAGGTTTCCCTGTTGCCTGCCTCAGAAAACTCAGGATTTGGCTGAAATCAAAGAAATGTAGACAGGAAGGTATTTACTGGTAAGATGAGTCACTCCTTCTTTCCTGGAATGGCATGGCTTGGGGAGCTTGCCTTTCCCTCCTGGATAGTGAAATGGAAATTCTCTATGCTCTATGAAAATGTGAAGAATGAGGAATAAATATTACCCCTAACAACAGGCAGAATAGTTGTGCTTGATAGTCTGTCTTTGAAGTCAGCTCTCTGAAGCTTAGCAAAGGCTGCCATGGGCAAAATTTTAGAATGAGTTTCATTCTGCAATTAGACTTTCCCTTCTATCACTTCTGAACCTGTGTATATACTCCAACCACTACTTTTTCAGTGGCTTTCCTGGAAGTGTCTGCAGAGACGAGGAGGTAAGGGAAAAGGAGAAGAGAGTAGGTGATTATATATGTAAATCTTCATGTATTTATGAATAAAGGCTATCTTTCTTATTTCTTATTTCTTATTTCTCCATCAGATATATTAAACAATGACATATGACTTTAAGAGCCTGGAGCTGATTCAAATCATTCTTTTTCCAGGTAAAGTTTAAGTACTTGCTTTTTGGTATTTAGAAGTGCTCAATGATTATCTATACTGGCCTACCCTGAAAAGACAAAAAAAAAAAAAAACACTAGTAATAAATATCTACAACTTAAAGTCATTATTTCCTTCTCAGAGTGATGAATGATGATTACGCGTGTCCACAATTACTTTTTTCATGATTTTAATTAGCATAGATAATTTTTTCCAGGACATTCAGTTCAAACATACAGCATATTTTTTTTAGATTAAACTTTTATTTTTATTTTGAAATAATTGTAGATTCACATGCAGTTGTAAAAAAAATAATGCAGAGAGATTCCATTGTACCCTTTACTCGATTTCCTCCAATGGTAACATCTTGCAAACCTATAGTACAATATCACAACCACGATAGTGACATTGATACAGTCATGATACAGAATATTTCCATTCACAAGGATCCCTTGTGTTGTCCACAACTTCCTCCCTAACTCCTGGAAACCACTAGTTTATTCTCCATTTCTACAGTTTTGTCATTTCAAGAATGTCATATAAATGGAATCATCTGGTACATAACCTTTTGAAATTAGATTTTTAATTCAGTATAATTCTCTGGAATTTATCCAGGTTATAGCATTTATCCACAGTTTCTTCTTTTTTATTGCTGAGTAGTATTCCATAGTATGTATATACCACAGATTGTTTAACCATTCACCCACCAAAAAATTCTGGGTTGTTTTGGCTATTACAATATTAAAGCTGCTATCAACAACCATGTATAGTCTTTTATGGGAACATAAGTGTGAAAACATGTTTATAATGATATGTAACTCTGCCTAATTTTCTGGCTGTTTACAGAGGAAAGGACACAAGGCAGTTGCCAAAGGTCATAAGTCACTTCCCTATAACTGAGGATTAATTAATAACTCTTATTAGTACTTGATACCTGACCTTGAGAAGCCCTTGACTCTCTCCCTCAGCCTCAATTAGACAAGATACATGTTTTTCAACGTGTATTCTTTGAAAAATGAACGCCATGAAATGCTCCTACAAAGGGGTAGAGTAGGGAGAGGGGATTTCAGGAGTTTGAGGAAATGCTGAATACTAAATTCCTCTTTTGAAATAAACAAATGCCCTTTGGTTACAAAAGGAAGGATCCAGTAACCAACTGCTGAAGTTTAAATTCAGCTCCATCCCTTCTAAAATAGTAACCTTCAGCAAGACACTTAACTTTCCCCTACCTCAGTTTCCTCATCTGTAAAATGGAGATAAATAACAACAGCACCCCACTCATACAAATGGAACATTAACTATAAGGATACAAGAAAACACTTGATAAATGTAAGCTATTATTACTATTATTACCATCATAATGGAAATCATCAAAATCATGATCTTATTAAAAATACAGATGTCCAGGCCCCACCGCTGGAGAGTCACATTCATTAAGTCTAGGGTAGAATCTTGTCCAGATGAAAAGCAGAGGTTTAATTTACAGTAAGAATATGTCCAAGACAGTACTAGAGGCAGGAGTCAAACTCAGACCAAACTGCCTGAGGGAGGGGTGTCACACTTATGTCTTTACACGAATTAGTAATACTTTAAATGACGAGCTGTGCAGTCCTGCAAGGAGAGTGCTGTTCTCTCCTCAACTGAAGGTTGGGCTTGTAATATAAATTCCTGATTCCTCGAGGGGTCGATTAATAAAATAAGATGCAGTTCTGTGCAGTTGGCACACATCGCTTTTCAAAAAAAATCATAAATGTAGCAGTTAGTATAGACATGTAAAAATTTTATTTGCGAGACATTGCTTAGCAAATCAAATCTGAAAATAAGACATTATTTCCGTGGAAATACAAGCAAATAGCTATGACGGCTATCATTCCGTAGGTTTTACCACCACCCGCTGATTTCCCAAGGCCTCATTGTCGAGCAGCAGGTACACTTCCAGCACACTCGGGGGGTCACTGCGGAGGCGGTGGCAATCTTCTGACCACTTCTGCAGCTATCCTCAGGTAGCTGTGGCCTGGAAAAGAACAGATAAGTTCGTGCTCTATCTCTCCCCAACACTTGTCGAATGACTCATGAACTGTGTGCCGGAGCTGTCCACTGAGTTTAAGAGTGAAAAGGCTGAGCGAGTGAGAAGATACTGCTGCCTACACTGTGGGGGGGGAGGGGGGGCAAGGAAGAATTTTAGACTATTTGGAGGGGGACTATTTGGAGGAGGACTTTCTGAAAAAATATTTAGTGTCAGCAATTACTGTTTTCAAAACTCTAATTCCTGTGTCAACAAACTAGCAACCTGGTCTAGCTGCAGAAAAATTACACTTCCTCTCCTGAAAAATTAATATTCTGAGTTAGATACTGCAACACTTCTTTGGCATAAAAGCTGTTAGTCATTTTAAAGGGGACTATTACCACCCTATTGTTTGTCTTTGGAAAACATTTTCTTTAGTCTCTCTGAGAATGGCATCTAATACCAGCACCAAGCACCTGCAGACTCCTTCACTTGCTGAGTTTTGGGGACCATGGGAGAATTCCTGGGATCAGTTTTACACCCTTCATCTCTGGAACCCCCCAGGGCGGTAGAACACAAATAGCAGCTCCCAAGCCACCGAGTGCACCACAAACTAACCCAATGCCCACAGTAGGGTTAGAACAATGGTCATGACATTTGCATTTAAAGAACTTTAAACAATTGCAATACAAATGAATATCCCTTATTTTTTCTATTTTATCTAAGAAAGTAACTGTCAGAAACAACAGTAAGACTTTCTATAAACATAAGACTTTCTAAAACTATCAATTTATTTATTTATATACTTAGAATCGACTATATACAACTACTACAACTACTAACTACTACTACTAATAATGGCCAAAACTTACTACAATACTTAATATTTGCCAAGCATTATTGCATTTATCCTCACAGCTACCCTAAGGAATAAATTCTGTCCTTATCACCATTTTAGAAGACAAGAAAACCAAGACCCAGAAAGATTTACTGCTAATACAAGATGAGCTATCCAGCTTTCTGACTCTGCACTGTAAAACAACTGTTTAAGGTCTATATTTACCCTAACTTGATGAAATGCTTTAGTGTGTTTCACACATCTTCATGTAAAATAACTATGCTTGAACCCTAATGTATGAATTATGCTTTATTTTAGCAGAAAAGTTTAAAAATTTCATTTGAGTATTTAAAAAAAAAACGAATAGTTTTCAAAACATGAATAAGGACTTAAATTTTTTTATTGCGTACCCACTATACTAAGTACCTCACATAAGCAATCTGACTGAGGTAAAATAAGCATCATTGGCTCAACTTGGATAAAAAACTAGGAGTTGCTTGCTCAAGGTCACAAAGTCAGAAGGCTGGGAAATATTCAAACCTGGGCCCACCTGGCTCCAAAGCCCAGCTCCTTTTACTACATTACATATGAAACAGAAAATCCAAGACACAAATAATCATAATGTAATGCTTTGTCTAAAAATGGTTTCGGTCCCTGCTATAGTTAACAGAAATAATAGTTTTTGTTTAGGAATGGAAATAATATGTACTTTATAAAAATATTTCTCTTTAATGTACTGATTTTCACCCATGTGTCTTTATAAGTACCTTTTTAATCTCCTAGTAGTTTTCCTAGGTATTTAATATTTTCTGATGAAAATTTAAAGTTCATTAAGGCAAGCTAAGACAAGGCCATTACTCTATAATCTTTTAGTTCTTACATTAAATACCTATCAGACCACACAAAATACTAATGATTCCAATCAAATTTGCTACATTTAACCTTTATTTTTTAAAGGACCATCTCCAAACTTAAACTTTCAATACAGGACACCCAAAGTAACGGTTAGATTGTCATTTGCTGAGAAACCACTACAAGTGCTTAGTTTAACAGTTTCAATTCCTACAAAACTGTTGAGATTTAATTTTTCAGCCAAAGCAGTATTATTTCAACAAATCCTTTTTGGTTCTTATTGTGTATAAGGCATTGTTTTGGGAAATCTGAGGGATATAATAATGTTAAAGGGAGGTAGGATGGCTCACTGGTGAAGATTTGGGGACTTTAAGTCAGACAGGCATCGTTTAAAACCTTAGCTCCATTACTTACTAGTTTTGAGGCCTTAGGTTAATTACTTAATCTTTCCAGGCACAGTTTCCACATCTGTATAATGGTTATAACAACAGTATCTATCTCAAAGGGTTTGAAGGAGTATTAAAAATAAAGTATGTGAAGTGCTGGCACAGAAGAAGCAAATAATAAATATCGGTGCCATTATTATTACTATTTTGTTCTCTACAAGTAATTTACAATTTTATGGAAGGGCTTATAGTAACATGTCCTTTGGGGTACTTTTCCTAACTGAAGAATAAGTAAATTAAATCCCCCTTGTGTTAAATCCATAACCAGGAAATAGCAAACACATTGTATGTAAAAAGTATAACTTAGATTTCTCAAAATATTAATACTCTCTTTTATCAACTCTAGTCTATACAGATTAACCTTTCTCTCCTATTCAAGATCTTTTATTGGGCCATCTAGAGGCACAGATAATATAGCTGGATCCTATTTGCCTGCTCTATCATAATAAGCTAAAAGGAAATGGATGGCAACCAAAGAGCAAGAAGTTTTATAAAGAGCTTTGATCATTTATCTTTTGTTTTTAAAGATCTGAAGTTCTAATTTATCATACACTCTCTTTTCATGTTAAGACTATGAAGTAATAATTTAGAAATTATAAGATAATAAAGTTACAACCTATATTTGAAAGTCTGTACCAGAAATATCTTATAGCACAACTCACCAAATCAAATCTAGCTTAAACCACAAAGGGTTAGGCAGTTCACATTCTCACAAATGTCACCCAACAACAGTAATATAAAAAGTCCAATTTTTATGCAGATGTTTATGAGATTTAAAAAATATACAACTACAAAAAACTACACAGACACTTGCTTAGAGTTTTAAATCATATTATCTCTCAATGGTTTTTATTTGTTCTATACTAAATTATATTCTTTTAACACCCTTAAAATGCTCCTTGCTTTTGAAAAATATTGAAGAAAAAAGCAACAATAGGTGCAAAAATATTAAGAAATGTAAACTCATAACTGAAATAAACTAGTAAGCAATTAATCTTAGTCATCATAATCTCCACAGAATGTCTTTAAATAGTCTGTTCTCAGAAGGCATTTCAATTTTCATACAACTTTTCATTCACTCCACAAAGTAAAATACACCTATGGTAGTTGGAATTACCAGACTTCAATTATAAAAGAAATAAAGGGTATGATTTTTGCTCATCTGAAATATTTCCAAGTAAAGACTGAGAAGGAAATTCAATATTACCTAAAAGATAAAGAATAGAAAACCAATGGTAAGTGTAATATTGTATTTACTCAGAGATCATAATCTCAGCAACTCAATCTCCTATATCATAACTGTTGACCCTTAAGAAAGGGAAAGGAGCTCTCAGCCCTTGAAAAGGATAACTCGAAGTAAACCTACTTTATTTATCTAATGCTCCTGACTGTCAATTTACTCTTACTTTATTGACAACTCTAACCAAGCTTGAATCTTTTATTTTCCAGTTCACACATGACTAGAGGAAGCAAACTAGAATGAAAGGTGTAGTAGTTATGGATGGACAAAATAACAGTACTTTATATAAAACTACAAAAGACCCCGAACAGCCAAAGCAATCGTGAGAAAGAAGAACAAAGCTGGAGGTATTATGCTCCCTGATTTCAAACTATACTATAAAGCTATAGCAATCAAAACAGTGCAGTACAGGCACAAAAACAGACATACAGATCAATGGAACAGAACCGAGAGCCCAGAAATAAACCCACACTTATTTGATCAATTAATCTATGATAAAGAAGGCAAGAATATACAATGGGGAAAAGACAGTTGCTTCAATAAATGGTTGATGAGAAAACTGGCCAGATACATGAAAAAAAAATAAAACTAGACTGCTTTCTCACACCACATACAAAAATAAGCTCAAAATGATTAGAGACTTAAATGTAAGACCTGAAACTATAAAACTCCTAAAAGAAAACACAGGCAGTAAACTCTTTGACATAGGCCTTAGCAGTAATTTTTTAGATATGGCCCCTCAGACAAGAGCAACAAAGCAAAAATAAACAAATGGGACTATATCAAGCTAAAACACTTTTGCACATAAAAGAAAACCATCGACTAAATGAAAAGAAAACCTACAAAACTGAAGATATTTATAAATGATATATTTGACAAGAGATTAATATCCAAAATATATAAAGAACTCATACATTTTGTCAAAAAATAAACAATCCAAATAGACACTTTTCCAAAGAAGATGTACAGATGGCCAATAGACAAATGAAAAGATGCTCAACATCACTAATGATCAGGGAAATGCAACTCAAAACCACAGTGATATATCGCCTCACATCTGTAAGAATGGCTATTATCAAAAAAACAAGTAACAAGAGTTGGTGAGGATGTGGACTAAAAGGAACCCTCACACACTGTTGGTGGGACTGTAAATTGGTGCAGCCACCATGGAAAATAGTATGGGGAGTCCTCAAAATATTAAAAACAGAACTAACATATGAACCAGCAATTCCACGTCTGGGAATTTACCTGAAGAAATTTTTTTAAAAACCAACTAATTCGAAAAAATATATGTACACGTATGTACATTTCAACATTATTTACGATAGCCAAGATATAGAATCAACCTAGGCATCCATCAACAGATGAGTGAATAAAGAAGATGTGATGTGATACACACACACACACACACACACACACACACACACACGCAATGGAATATTACTCGGCTGTGTAAAGAATAAATCTTGCCATTTGTGACAACATGAATAGACCTAGAGGTTATTAAACTAGGTGAAATAAGTCAGACAGAGAAAGACAAATACCATATGATCTCCCTTAATGTAGAATCTGAAGGTCAAAAAAATGAGCAAAACAAAACTGAAACAGACTCAGATACAGAAAACAAAATGATGATTGTCAGAGGGAAGGGAGATGGAGAGATGGACAAAAATGTGAAGGGGCTTAAAAGGTACAAATTTCCAGTTATAAAATAACCGGAATAAATAAGTCACAGGATGTAATGTACAGCATAGGAAATACAGTCAATAACATTGCAATAACTTTGTCTGGTGACAGGAATGTTACTACAATTGCCATGATCATTCATATGTTATATAGATGTCGAATCACTATGCTATACGCTTCAAACTGTATATAGAATACTGTATGCCAACTACAGTTTAATTTTAAAAAGAACAAAAACAAAACAACACTATTATAACATTATACTTGTTAACTAAGAAAAAATGAGAGAAACTATTAGAAGATTGTTTGCAACTGTTCAGCAAAGGAGTATAAAAACTATACCAAAACCGATGTACCAGATAAATGACTGTTTTCAACTTAAATAGCAAGTGCTATTTAGGAAAGAAGAGATACACATGATTGATTTAATCTCTGTTTTCTAAAAAGAGTAAAATAAAATATTTTGTGCTTAAAGTCATAAACCTCAGCAATCTTAAAAATCTATCAACTACATCCTCAATGAAACACTTCTAGTTTTTCCACCTCACCTCCCTAATCATGGTTATTAAAATAAATACAATGAAAATCACATCTCTAATGGTATATATAGTTTCCCTATATCCAATTTAATGTTTTTAAAATTAGGTTTCCTTCTCCCAACAATCAGCTGAACTTCAGATACTTGAAATATAATAACCTCAGGCAGTTGGACATTGATAGCCAGCAAGACAAGAACTCTACAAACTTTTATTGTTCATGTTCTTCGTGAGAAAATTGATTAGGTGATGAATCTTTGTCACTGAACTTGTTCAGTTGATAATTCAGAGCTAACATTGGTATGCTACCATATACTATAGTAACTTAAAGATGCTTTTTTTTTTTTTTTTAAGTGAGACAACCCTTGATTGACCTCACAGATTGCAAGGACCTTGTCAGCTTACAACCCCTTATTTTTTATTTTTTTACACCTACAGCACCTGGTCTTCCTAGGTGGTCTCCCATCCAAGTACTAACCAGGTCCAACCCTGCTTAGCTTCAGAGATCAGACAGGATTGGGCTTGTTCAGCAAAGCATGTCCATAGACTAAAGATCCTTTAGATATGTTAACCAATCTTTGTTTAATATGTACATTGCAAATAAATTTGATTGTCTCAACTTTCTATACTTTGAAAAGTATGTATCCTGTAAAAAGAAATTAAAATACACATTTAAAAGTATAACTTACCTCATCACTTTCAGGCTGTGAAAACACAATTGGCTGGCCTGTATCTGAAGCTTCTCTTATATCAAGATGTAAGGGAATGTCTCCTGAAAGAGCCCACCAGATATCCCTTAGTACTACAAAAGTTCATATTGGCATTTAGAATTCCATTGTTTGAACTTCAAAAAGAAACATAATCTAAACTAAATCAATTCAAATCAACTGAATTATGACTATCCTAAAACTGTGAAATCTCTGAAAAAGAAATTTCAAGTGAAAATTAGGGGCAGAATATTCCATTTGAGGATAGTACAGTGATTGGATATGAATATATGGAAGCTATGTGGCAGACAATCAAGGAGTGAGGCCTCTGATTTATTTTTTACTGGAAATCTTCCAGCAAGAAATGGCTTGGAAGACATCTGTAAATTATCTTTAGCTGTAATACCTGATATAGATACATCACATACCACAGAATAGAAAACTGAAGAGGAAAAGATGGGGAGGCAAAGTAGTTTTAAAAAAGTACAACAAAATAACCTTCCTGATGTTGGCTGATAAGGGAGCTAAGAGAACTCTTGAAAAGTAGGCCGGGCCTTTATCTCTACTCACTGCTTTTATCAGATAGAATTTTTTTTCTTTTATTATGTATTAATCTATATAGCATTATATATCCCTTGTGAGCTTGATGAAAGCTCAGAAAGTGTATAATAAGAACCTCCATATACACACTTGAGGTCTGGGAGGATGTATGTCTTTCCTGATGATATGTTACTATTAGGGAGTAGAACTTAGGGGGAACATGCTCTGATTCATCATCCAATTGACTCTTTCCACCAAACCATCACAAATGAAGCCTTTCAAAAGGCTGAGATTTAAAACGTCATAAATGGAATCTTAAGCAGAAGAGTTGACTTGTCATGGTACTCGGCATTCTTAGAACCACTCCAAATCCATGCAATGTTTATTGAAATGTATGTATGTGTGTGTTTTATATAAATATGTCACTCAGTACCATGCCAGGCAATGTAAATAATGAAGAAGAAGTATGTTACAAAATTTAAAACCTACTACAATTTGTATTATGAAATACAATCTCTGTTATATAGCCACCTATCACCATCAATTCTGTCCTCGAGAGACACAGTCTTACCTATTGGCAAAGACGAGTAGATCAAGAAGGAAAAACCTTGTTAGAAAATAAGTGGCATAGTGAGAGCAGTAATGGGCTAACAGGTGTATACTGACTTAGAAGGATAAAAAGGAGTAAAGGTATGGAAAGTGGGTGGGGGAGCAGCCAGGCCTTGAAAAGTATCTTTGATGGGCTAGGTCTGAAGCAAGCAGGGCCTATTTCAGAGACATAAATTCAAGGGGTTTCTGTGAGATGATCTGAGACTTTAATTACTATGCATAAACTGTCCTTGTAGGTAAATATAAAGTTCTCAAGAGCCATTTTACCAAATAACCATTTAAAACACAGCCCAATGGATGAACTAAATTAAGAGGGAGCTAGAAGGTCAGTAAAAGACAAATAAGGGTTCCTGGGGGCTTCAACCAGTCAGGAGGCCATAGCCCTGAGAGATCTTTTCCTTATTTCAGTTCCTCATTTCCAATTCCAACCTTTTCGTTATTGGAGCCCCTGCTCCAGTTCATGGGAGACCCCTCTGGGCCCCCAGGGCTGCATTAAAAGGAAGAGATGTGCCTTGAGCTGGAGCTCTAAATTATTTTTCACAACAATGTTAGATACAGCAGTCTATAGCACTATTCAGTTTTTGTGATTAGTAATCAGTGTTGCTGATACATTTTTAGGGTAACTATACTTTTGTGATCTGTTGGTTAAAAAGTAACTTCCCTATGTGACATTGTTTCTCTAGGAGATATATTTCAAATTCTTAATAACTGGCTTACAAAATCCTACCCATTTATAAATTAGGGAATTATAATATTGTCAGCATAATTCAATAATGCCATTATAATTACGCATTTACTTTATTATATAAGTGAATGTCAATCTGTTATGTTATTATGCAGATTTAGGAAATTGAACTTTCTAGGTTAGTTAAATGAAAAACAGTTACAGAATATAATTACTGACTATAATTATAGCAATGTATCAAAACATATCATTAGTATTCACCTGGCACAGTGGTGGTTGCTATAGTACAAATACATAATAACAATAATACATTTAACATCAACTTTTAGAAATGTAATTATAACAGAGAACGTTTTGAAATTCCTTGATCTCTAAGGGATCTTAGTTGTAAACTACTTAAAACTAATAATTCACTCTATGGTTCAGCATCTAACATTTGCCTTCCCTGGAAGAGAAACTCATTCATAAGTAGAATATCAAAATATGCTTTCTAAAAAGTACATTAAGTTGCTTGTGGATTGTTTTAAAATCATGTTTTATCCAAATTCTGTGTTTTGCTCACTTAATGCATGATTTTGTTTCTCCTTATAACACTAATTAATCCTTCAATTCAATAACATGAACGGTAGATACATACAATGTACATTTCAGGTGCCGTGCTTTATACACATGGCAGACACATATAAAAAGATTACAGTCAACAGAAAATATTGCCCTTCTAGAGCAAGACTGATGCATTCAGAACTGATAAGGGAGGCATGTTTTTTCATTTACACTAAGAATTGACGGAGGCTGCTACAACACACTGAACAGGTATTTCCATATATACTGTTTATACTAAGAGATGTGTTCCTGACTTAGCAAACAAACTGATGACCATTACTTAAATGTGGGCTTCAAATCACAGTACTCAGACTACGAAACTCTCTTCTTCAATTAAGTTTTAGAAAGTTTTTGTTTATCAATAGGAGAAGTTACCAAATTTGGCAGAACAAACTTCCTATTTAAAAAGACTTCCACTAAGGAAGTATTCTAAAAAGCTAAAGAAAAGTTAGCACATAAAACTGCGCTTTACTAACTTAATCGAAAAAACATCACCGAAAGCAATTCATCATTTTCTGAGACACTCTTCAGTACTATGCCTTATCTCCACTTTCCCTTCTGCCACTTCCTCTGCAAAAGAATATTCTTTGGTCTTACCTAGGACATCAAGATCAAGGGTCCGTGCTAGTCTCCTTGCACCATCGGCACCAAAAATATGAGTTTTGTGTTTACATTTTGGACACTGGAAAACACTCATATTTTGGACAAGGCCCAGAACCTAGAATAATAAAAACACTGAAATAAAAACAAAATCAAACCAAATCTCAATCCATATTTCAACAAGTTTTTACTGGGTACCTACTAGGTTCCAGTGATACAATGACAAATAAGTTATGGTATCTGTTCTCAAGGAACTCACAAGCTAATGGAGGAGCAGGACACATGTAATTTAATCAACTTTAATGTGACAAATGCTAAGGCGCTATAAATAAAAGGGATTTAAAAATTCTGTCTGGGAAGAAGAAGAAGAATCTCTGAGGTCCCCATAGAAAACTATTTCTTGAAGTTGAGGGTGAGAAGAGGGGCTGACACCTACAGCAGGAATTCTAGGCAGAGAAAAGAGCACAAGCCAAGGAAACGAAAAATAATGTGGGTGGCCTATGCGGACTGCACCCAAGTGGGGATTACGGCAGAAGTGGTTTGGTAAGGAAAGTCAGGGTCATATGGTAAGGTGCTAAATGTCATCCATGTAACTGAGACGTTTTTCTTGAGACAACAAAAAACCACAAAAGGTTTTTAAAATTGGCATTAAAGAGGTAATGTTACACAATCAGATATGTGTTTCAGGAATTCAGTTCTGATGGCAATACGGGAAAAATAAGCAGAAGAAACACAGGAAAATAGCTAAGAGGATAACTGTGGACAAAGCCTCATAGTAAATAATGGCTAACATGTAATGAGTGCTTATTATATGCCAGGTACTGGGATAAGTGCTTTAAATGCACTATCTTATTTATTCCTCACAAGAACTTTAAGAGATGGGTATTTTATCATCTCCATTCTGTAGGTGAGAAAACTGACATAGTGAAAGACTAAAACTCGGTTCTTACCAGAATGCTACCTTTTGAAACAAAAATTTAAAGCCTTATATAAAGTATCCATCTCCTTCTGAGCACAGCTTCCAGGAAAAAATAGATACTTCATAAACATTTATTGAATAAATAGACAGGCTCTGCAAATATAATCCGTATTCGTGCTCTTTTTAATCCCACTTCTTATTGATGGGAAGCAGTAGTTCTCTTCTATCAAAGGCTTAAGATAATGTCTGTATCATCCTATCGATTCCACCTATAAGGTTATCAATTATAAAAGATATCTTTATTAGGACATTTGCATTTTGAATGAAGAACAGCACTAACTGCCCACAATGAGACATATAAACAAGAAGGCGTTTAAACTTGTTATTCTCCTGAAAAAGGAAACAGAAAAAGTTTCACACAACACGTTTAAATGAAGGCAAACAGTGAGGGACATAAATATGTAGGTAAGCATTTTCCAAGCATCTAATACATGCTTGGAAAAGTGGCTGCTCCTCCAGTCTGATGCAAAGTATCACAAAAAATAAATCTGGGTGTCTTGGTAATTCAGTATCATCTCCAGAAGCTAAAAGAAAACACAGCTTAATATCACACAGCTTGTTATTCACTAGGTCTATATAATACACTCATTGCTTGGACAGTTTTACTGCCATTTATGTTAAATGTTATACATCCCCTGACTGTAGGGCTTTCACTTAAAAAAATATCACTCAAGAAGTGGGAAAAGGAAAAACACTTTAAAAACATGAAAATTTAGGTGAGGGTATATTCCAATCCAGAGACAATGGGAAAAGCATTCCTACTCTGCAACTTCTTAGACTGCCCAAGACACAGAGGCACCAGCAACAGTGCACTTGTACTTTGTGTGAATAACTCTCTAAGGACTATATAAATATCTAAGACATGTTCTCTATAGACACTACATAAATGTCATAAACATAAATCTATGACAAATTCGATATTTAATGAGCTCCTATTACATGACAGTAACTGCACTAAACAGAAGCAGCCACAGACAGTGGTGAGCAAAGCAGACCTGATCCTTGCCCTCTTAGAGCTCGCATGCTAATTGGAGAAACAGATTGAACAAATAGTGAAACAATCTACTTTAAAAACTGAAACAGCTTCTCTGAAAGCAAAGCAACAAAGTATTATGAGAGCATAGAAAAGAAAAGTCTCTGTCTATCCTGGGAGTCACAGAGGACTTCATAAGAAATATTTGATCTAAAAGTTAAAGAATAAGCAGGTAAAAACAAGGAGGAAGGTAGGAAAACACTCAAGACAGAAGTAGGGAACACATGTCTTCTTCCAGGAAATGAAAAGCAGTATGTTGAGGTATGCTGTGACTGGCATGAGATGAGGCTTGACAGGTAGGGTTTGTAAGCCGTGCTAGGTGTCTGGGTTACATGAGTGCAAGTGAAGCCACTGAAGGTTTTTAGCAAGAGAGACCACTATGCCTGTAGTTCTGGTAGACTCATTTCTCAGACTGTAGGCTTTTGAAAACATGGACTGGAAAAACTAAAACGATTTGTCTTTGTGTGTTTATTTTCTTAGACAAATACAAATCCAGGGCTGTATTCTCTGAAATCAGTCATTTCAGAGGTGCTAGTTTTTAATGCTGTCTAAAATATTCCATTTCTCCCCCTGGGCACAAGGTTAGGGTTTTTCTTCTCTGCACAGGACTTTTCTACTTGGGCGCAAGGTTAGGTGAGGACATGTAATTTGTTTGGACAATGAAATGTGAGCAGAAGGGACATGTGTCACATCTCAGTAGAAGCTTTAAGTGCTAATTCCCCATTATCTTTCCCTTTGTCCTTGTGACCAGCAAGCTTCCAAAAGCGGCTGCTCCTCCAGTCTAGGTGCAGAGTAAGAACAGCGCCAAGAAGTGTTGAAGTCAAACCATATAGCATGAGGGAAAAAAACTACTGTTGTTTTAAGCCACTGAAATTTGAGGATTGTTAGCACACATACATAACCCAGCCCGTCTTGGCAGAAACAGGGGTGTAGGAAACAAATATTGAAATTTTGATTTATGTTTTATGATTTTTTTAAATTCAAATTTGTGTGTTATAATCAAAACAACATGCAAATGCAGTAATATACGTATACTATAGATACTAGATATAATTTATTAATAAATATATGCTCAAACATCATTTACTGATAAGAATGTATTATCAAAAAGTTTAAAGATAATCCTCTATGTTTGAAATTCAGAGGTTTTGACAATTAAATTCAGCTCTATTACTGATAACATGTAACTTCTAATTTAAAAGAAAAATGCCCTAATACTGCATACTACATTATCTTTTTTAAAAAAAATGTACTGGGGTGATATTGACTAATAAAATTATATAGGTTTCAAGTGTCCAATTCAATAATACATCACATGTATACTGCATTATGTGTTTACCACCCAAAGTTAAATTTCCTTTCATCACCATATATTTGACCCCTTTCCTTCCTCTTCTCCCCCTTTCCCTCTGGTAACCATTAAACTATTGTCTGTGTCTATGAGTCTCTGTTTGTTTGTCTTGTTCATTTGCTGCTTTTGGTTTTCTATCCCACATACGAGTGAAATCACACGTTTATCAACCTTCTCTATCTTATTTTGCTTAGCATGATAATCTCAAGATCCATCCATGTTGTTGCAAATAGCAGTATTTCATCTTTTCTTATGGCTCAGTAATTTCCATTGTATATATGTACCATATCTTCTTTATCCAATAATCTATCGAAGGTCATTTTGGTTGTTTCCATGATTACCTTGAATAAACTAATTCCATTAACCAGAATTCCCTCATCTTAAGACTTCTCACACGTATATTAATTTGCTTAGAAAAAAAAAGAAAAGAAAAGTTGTAATGGAACAGAACAGAGAGCCCAGGGCAGACTCACAATGAAAGACACTGATTTACTACAGAGATGACATAGCACTGCATGTTAATTTGCTATCCAAATGGAAAATAAAAAATCTTAACCTCCCATACACAAAAATTAATTCCCGATGTATTATAGAGTTAAATGAGAAAGGTAAAACAATAACACGTTCAGAAGAAAAACAGGAGACTATACTTATTACCTTGGAGGAAGGCAAATATTTTTCTAGCAGAACACAACGAAGCACTAAATAAACATAAATGAAAAAAAATTTTTTAAACTGGACTGCATTAAAATGAATAATTTAATCAGAAGACATAATTAAGAGAATTAAATGATATAGAGCAGGAGATGGTATCTATAACACACATATATGACAAAGGACTTTGATCGGGGATATATAAAGAACTCTTATAAGTCAATAAGAAAAAATCAGATACTACAATAGAGAAATGAGCAAGAGACTTAACAAGAAACTCCATAAAAGATGATATCTAAAGATCAACAAACATGAGAAAAAGTGTTATCTTCATTTATCATCAGAGAAATGCAAATTAGAACCATAATGAGATACCATATATTTATGCTTAAGTCCTGATTAGAATAAATGAATGTTATGAAAACAAAAAAACAAACAAGAAATACCAAATGTTGGTAAGGACATAGAACAACTACACTCATATTTTCAGTTAAGTAAGTGTAGGCCAGTACAACAATTTTGGAAAAACTCTTTGGTAGTTATCTACATAAACTTATATGTGCTTATATTCTGGCACAGTAATTCCACTCTTAGTTATATATTAACAGAAATGTAAACATAACATTCATTGAAAGACATGTACAAATGTGTTCATAATAGCACTAATCATTCCCTAATGGAAAACTACCCAAATGTCCATCGACAGTAAAATGAATAAATTGTGGTATATTTACATAATGAAATGCTATACAGTAGTAAGAATGAAAGAACTATAGCTACAATCAACAGTATGGGTGAATCTCGCAAATATAATTTTAAGAAAAATAAGCCACACAAAATTATATACTTATTATTCCATTTATATAAAGTTCACAAATAGGCAAAACTACTCTTTGATATTATAATTTGAGTTCTTCTTTGGGAGTAGTGACTGGGAAGTGGCATAAGGCATGAGCTTCTGAGGTACTGGTAATGTTCTGTTTCTTGAATACAAACGAGTCTGTTCATTTAGTAAAAATTCACTGGACTATACACTTACATTTTGTGCCCTTTTGTGTATACCATACTTCAATAAGACATTCACTTTTTTAAAAAGATGGTCATCTCAAGAATGGTCAGAAAAGCAATAAGAACAAATAACCAAACAATGTGCATCTTGTGAACCAGCACACAAAAACAATCATTTGTTTTAAATAGAAAATATTCTATAAAAACAGAGAAGTAGCAGTAAAATTAAGATCAGGTCCTTGGGAGGAATAATCTCCTATTCTTTCCACCTGATGCCCCAAGAAAAGGCCTGAAATCAAAGTCTAACCCCAGAGAAGCTCTGAAATAGTGGAGTTCTAGACTTGCAATGGCCACTGAACACGTGAAATGTAGCCAGTCTGAACTGAGATGTGCCGTAAGGATGAAATACACACTGGATCTCAAAGACTTAGAGCAAGTAAAAGAATGTAAAATATCTCAATTTTTTTTTATATCTATGAGTTATTCTTTAAGCTTTTTGAGCCTTTTCATAGAAGTGTACCACGAATACACATAAAAAGTACACAAATTATAAGTGTATGACTGAATGGATTTATCATAAAGTATACCCATGTCACTAAGATGCTATTAAGAAATAAAACATTGCCAGCACCCTAGAAGTCTCCTTGTATACTCTTTGAAACATGTTCCCCAAAGTATAAATTAGCTAACTGAATATTCTAACACCATCAATTAATTTTGTCTGGTTTTGAACCTGATGTAAACATAATCATCTAATTCATCTAGCTAAACCATGTATATCTGTAGTTTATTTTCATTGAGATTCTACAGCGACTCTATCACAATTATTCATTCTTTTGCTGGATCACTGTTGTCTCCAGGTGTCGGATATTATAAATCATGCTTCTATGAATATTTTTATACATGTAATTTTTTTTGCTGGGTATTAGGTTATACATTTTCAACTTCTGTAAAAATGTCAGTTTTCCAATGAAGTTCTTCCAATTTACACGTCTACCAGCAATGTACGAGAATTCCAGTTGCTACAGCTTTACCAACACTTGATACCTAATCAGTGTTCTTTCATTTTAGCAAATATGGTGAGTGTGTTGTCATATCTCATTGTGCTGGATTGTTCAACTGTCAGTTTGTTCATATTGAGAACTACATGGCTCCTGTTTAAAGTTCACCAAAAGTGAATTAGATCTGGGAGGTAGAAGTGAAGCCTTAGGTATTATACTCTAAAGGTTTCCTTCAGTTAGAGGTAGTGAAAGAAAGATGCAGAGGAGCAGATGCATTCCAGTTTGTCTTCATTCTTCTTGACTCTGTGCCCAGATCTCCTTTGCACTGTGGTTTTAATTTGCATTGACTTGATTATTAATGTTTATTGGTCATTTGTATATTCTCCTCTGTAAAATGTCTGTTTAGGTCTCTTGTCTATTTTTTCTATTACGTGTTTTTTTAATTATTGAATTTTAAGAACTCCTAGTATTTTTTTTAAATACAATTCCTTTGTTGGTTGACTCCCAATTTTTATATTGATTTCATGTTGAAATTATAGTATTTTGGATACACTGAGTTAAGTATATTATTAAAAATAACTTCACCTTTATATTTCCATTGTTCAGTGCTGCCGTAGACAATTTACCTCTAACTATAGAACTTTGGTAGTTCTAATGCTGTTTTAAGGTCTTACGATGCACAAAAACATTTATCAGGGTCTGTGATTTATGAATATTTTTTTAAAAATGAACAGAAATGAAACAATTACCTTCAAGACCATACAGGACAGATAAACTGTCAAGTTTCTTTGCTTTATATACATCAACTGAATATGACACCTGTGGGTTATCTCCTTCTGTTCAGAAGCTCAGACGACAAACACATACATATACACACACACTTAATTAAAAATGAGAAAATTTACTTATTAAAGTATGCAGACTGTGTGGTAGACAACTTTTTCAAAACATGGAGTCAGTTGGAAGAAAATTTTAAAGGGAGCTCTGAGTATGAAAAAGATTAGAAAAATTGCCCTATTTCATTGAAGAGTAGTCCTCCACAATCAGTGAGTTTTAAACAGAGGCAGCTAGTATATATAAGAAGGAACATGAGAAGACCCATACTACTATGTTGTTCATAAAATAATGTTCTCTTAAATAAAGAATTCATGTCCACATGACAATCCCCCACCCCCATCCTCCAAAAAGCCTTATATCCTATGAATACTTTATATGCTGTTGAGCTGTTTGTTTCTTGTGTATCCTATATTGTGCATCCTCTGATAGCAGAAACATTAGCAAATAGATGCTTTGCCATAGCTTAATTTACATAATGCCATCAAGTCGCCGCTATAAGCATGCTCAGTCATTTTCTTATGTCTCAACAAAGCATAAGATTCTTTTTTCTTTTTACCTACGTGCCTGCCTAACAGCAGCCACCACAAACCTTTCATATGTTATTTGCAGGTTATTTGAATCCATCATTGGCTCAGAAGAGTACTTCTTTTATTAACTTTTAAAAAATTGACTCTTGAAATATTAACATTGCTCTGAAATATTGGCTTTTTGTATCTAAACACACTGAATTAAGTAGGCTCAAAGGCCCCAATTTTAATTTCTTCTTGGCATTTTAAACCCAGATTCAGGTAAGTAATAAGCAAGATGTTCAGGCCACTAAATAATCCAATTTCTCAAGGTTACAAGCAGGTTAAATTCTTGCTGGATGGAACCTGTCACAAGGATTAAAAGCTACGATTTAAGAAAAAATGAAGAGGAAAAATTCACTATTAAATAGACAATGAATAATAACTGAAACAGATTAAATTCTTAAGTGCTTTTTGGTTCCTCTTAGCCTTGAACCAGTTATTGGTATTATACTCCTTGAAGCATGTATACAGATTCTACAATTTTAAAAAGTGAGATGAGTGCTCTTGTCTTTTCTTTTGGAAGTAGTCTGGCCTGGAAAGAACAATGAACAGAAAGGCCTGCACTCATGCTCCTTTCAGGAACCAACTAACTAGCTCTGGGTCCATGAGGTAGGTGTAACTCAACTTCTCTATGCCTTGAATTCTAAAATGAGGGTTTATAATGATCTCTACAGTCTACCACTATAACAATGACATTCAGAGCTATCCTTCACAGCACCACATGCTAAGGTCTATGTTAAGTATTATAAATATATTATATATATATATTATATATATATATATATATATATATATATATATATATATATATATATTTAACTGCCATATTGAACTATGAGATGGGTCACAAAACACTGAAGCTAAATTATTTGCTCAAGGTCACAAAGTCAGTAAATAACAAAGCCAAAATTCAAACCAGTTGGGTTATTAGTTTGTATGTGGAAGTCACCCAACAAGATGACAAGTAAATGGACTAGAGGATTTTGTTCATGGAACTAGGTAGTCTGAAACAACTGATCAGTCCATACGGTTTAGTGGGATGATTTAAGAATGCAGTTATAAGGGAAGATCTGATCTGCACCATCTTCACCAGTCACTGATGCAGTCCAGCCTAAGATTTCATTCCCTTTTCCTGGTCATGGAACTCCCCTTCCCCTTACCACCCTCATTATACCTCATTATACCTCTCGACTATCAACAGAACCAATGGCTCCTCCTCCTTTTTCAGTCCACCAGTTTCCTGTCTTCACTTGCCCACCCAGACAATCAGAACCCCAAGTGGTAATCAAATTTCATGGAGGCTTCTCTTGTTCCCTGGAATCTCTGAACCTGTGATATTCCACTATGTCCGCATTACTAAACCTCAATTCTGGATAATCCAAAGAAATAGCTATTAAGAATGTGAGCTTATGATAGGATCTCAGTGGCCCACTAAACAGATGTATATAGCCTTATGTGAGTTACTTAATCTCTCTGTATGATAGTTCCCCCATCTGCAAAATGGAGAAAATAATGTTATCTACTCACAGAGTTAGAGAGTTAGGTAAGTTTAATTCATGTAAATCAAATAGAACTACATTCTAGTGAAAAGCATACATAAACTTCTGAGAGATTCTGGGGAAAGACGGAAATGAGCATACATCTTCAGTCTCTGAGATGTAATTATGGCTGAGATAAAGAATGCTACCTACCCAGTCTTATAAAGCTTATCACTGAGGAAAAGCCATTTTTTAAAAATGAAAAGATTATCCAGTTGTGAAGAAGTAAGCCACATGTGATATGTCATGTGCAAATTAGTTAATGTGTTCTTAGAAGGAATTCAGTGTTTTGTAAGGCCTTCAAAGCCAATAATGAAAGATTCTTTAGGTTAAAGAAGTACAAATTAGTAGTTGGTAGTTGGTCGTGGGGATGGGAGGCACGTCAGAGGGAAAACTGTTAGCATTAATATGATGGCTAAGCAGAGGGCCAGAATAGGGAGGGAGCAATTGGGGGGGGGGTTGTTTTATGAACTAAACAGATGTCTAACTGATGTACTGTATATTGAAACTAATTTAAATAAATAATTTTTTAAAAAAAGATTCTTTAAACACATCAAACATTTTGGATTTCCCAGAGTAAAGTAAGACTATCTGATGATCAGAAGAAAAACTATGCTCAAGGATCAAAGGCAGAGAACAAATGTGCCACCTGCCTCTGTTTTCACATAAGATTATCTATTGCTAAATTATTTTTTAAGGCAGGTAGGCCTGAGATATTAAATAAAATAGGATTTGGGGGGTTCGACAGACAAATTAGATGCTGAGAAAGTTCCAAAACAGATATTACTGAACACATGAGTTGTAAAGGCATTCAAGGGGGAAGGTGTGGAACTCCTGGTCCAAAGAGATAACCTACTGCCATAAATGATTACTCTGCCAGAAAAATAATAAACCACAATTCTGATCCTCAGAATTCTGACCCAACTCATAGGGTCTTTGGTGATAAAAATGAAAAGCAATAAAAATGGGAAGAAAACATTGATAAGAATAATCTATTTTACATTCTAAGATCACCTAATTTTTCTTAGACAATAATATAATCATTAGCCCTTATAAATAAATGCTAAAATATTCAAGACCATAGATGGATTTTGTTGTTGTCTTTAACCAGCAGGAAAAGTAAATCACAGGAAAAGCAAAATTTCTCTCACTCTTTTATAAAGTAAGTAACTATTTGCAAAGATAAAATAGTTACAGAATTTTCAGAATTATTTATAAGGAAAAAAATAAGTTCAGTGATCTGCATTAGGCTTTAATATATTTGCTGCCAGGTTAACTGTAGCAATGGACAGCTAGCTGCTCATCAAAGTCCATGGTCTCATCTTCCTTGGCACTTAGCTAACTTACGTTTCTTGAGCTCCTTGAAAAATGTGATGTATAATCATGTAACTGAGTTTAATGGAATGTGAGTAGAAGTATGTATATCACAACCAGGCCTGGTTCATAAAAATCTCTCATGTATATGCCTCTGTGTTATCTTTACGTTCTGCCTGGCTCAAATGAGGAAGGCCACAAAGGTAACCATAGAAGTCATGTTTAAAAATGACAGAGGCTCCAATAGCCTAAATGACTTTATGGAAGAAGGCCACCCTGCTCACCTACTCATCTTCTAGTACTAGTACGTGAGCAAGAAGTAAACTTCTATTGCATTTGCATCGCTATATATTTTTGAGGTGCATTTATAAAAACAATTAGCCTACATTAAATAATATATATTTTAAATACTGTAGGATTTTAGGCTTTAAATAACTTTAGCAACTTAATAAATCTATATGAAGAGAACAGTTCAGATTCAACTGATATACTTAAGGAATAAAGAAATCTCAAAGACAATATTCATCTAAACTTTTAACATTCTTATTAGCAGTAAAAATATCTAGGCCAAATACATAAAAGCCATGACTTATAAATTTATCTGTTTCATGCTAATACTCTAAAAGTAATTGTAATAAGTAACATTATGTTATATTGACATTGAGTGTTTAGATTGTGCCAAACACTGTACTAAACCCTTTACATGCACTGTCTCACTTATTTCTCACCTTGATTCTGAGGGAAATACTTCTACAGTTCCCATATTGTGAATGAGAACACTTAGGCATAGATTAAGTAACTTGTTCAGGTCATACAACTGCAAAGTGACAGATCTGGGATTTGAACTCTTGGGAGCATTCAGACTCCTAAGCTTACCCCTCTTTACTATTAAGTAAAAATGCCTCTCTGAGCAGTACCCTATTGTCTAAAAATTACAATATAGTTAAGTAAAAAATTATAATGAAGTAATTTAATTTACAACCATAAAAGAGGTTATATACTTAAAAAATACAGCTCTTTAAGTGCTAAAAAAATCTTTGTGTAAGAGGCTACAAATATACAGATAAATTATAAATTTGGTTCTGTGAGAAGAGATGGTCACATACATCATATGATGTGAATGGTACTAAAAAGGCCAACAGCAAATCATTTTCTCTACCAGTCTCTTCCTTGCCAAACAGTTTTAAATCACAACCCTCAGAGAAAAAGGGCAGGGATTTGTGACTGGAAATCTAACCTCTAATTTCTAGTTCATTGTTGTCCTAAGCAAAACAACTACCTCCTGGAAGATTTATTAAGGGCAGCATAACTCTAAAAATCCCTTTGATTTTTGCCTTTTTTCCTAACCACTCTACCCTATGTAATCAATTGCCGAGCAGTCAATCCTTCTTTTGAAGCGAAAATTACATTTATTTCCCTTTCCATGTTCATTGCTATTATTCTAGATAAGACCCTTACTGTCTATAACCTATGCAAGTGTTTTTTTTCAATTAAAACTGTTTTATGATAAAATAAATATTTTACATCTTGTTCCAAATAAACACACACATATATGTGTTTATAACTGAGAACAAATCTTTATGAAATGTTTCTTTTCTTAAGAGCAATTTACCCTGATATTGTTTAAAACTTTGGTTATATCTCTTACTATATTGATTTTATGACTTATGGTGGGTCATACTTGCAGTAGGAATAACTTCGGCCATTGCAAATGCTTCCTTACTGCCTCCACACTCTCCTGTCTCCAATCCTTTCTATTCATCCCCACTAGATTAAATCCTTTCAAAGTTCCATTCTAATTTTGTCTATTTCCTATCCAGCATTCTTTGTAGACTCCTCTAAAAATCTCAAGAATAAAGTCTAAATTCCTTCCTTAGCCCAGTGTTTAAAGTTCGACCAAACCTAGGCTTGGCATAA